>CM017797.1:79347470-79811748 GCA_008086715.1 Sitobion miscanthi | reverse complement strand
TTATAGTTTAATTTAACTACAACATTCTAGTAGTCTGAAAATATTTAGTTCCACAACTCTGATCATGCAAACTTTAAATACTAAACTACGGGACTGAAATTTAGTTCATATAGATCTAAATAGTCTAAAACATATATCGCTTCAAAATATAAAAATAAGTGTCTTTATTGTTGTAGGTAGGTAACTATCAAAAAAAAATCATACTTGACATCTATGTATAATATACGTATATTGTAATAAATGTTCAAATGTTTATTATAGTACATTATAAAACTAAAATTAAATATAATACATTATAACAGGTGTTCAAATGTACATTTCACACTACATATTTTGTTATTTCACACAGTCTCTCTTCAATTTCAAATTATCCCAAATTATCTACAAAATATAAATGTTTAGTAAATTGGAAGACTTGATTAAGTATTTAATCATTTATCTCAAAGAGATGCGCCGGATCGCCACATTACCATATCGAGGGGCCATGGTGCAAGTGCCGTCCATAAATATCATAACATATATTATAATGGTTTGCGCCTGTACCGATCCTACGAAGTTGGCGATTGTCGGCAACGACTCGCGATTGTGCTGGGAACAGGAGCGGAAAGAGTTACCCAAAAAATATATAATGCAAATAATAAATGCCTGTATGTAATTTGCTTTGTTCGAGACACCAAAATATAAACAATATATTATTATATTAAAACAATCGGCGGTTATAGTACCGAAACAAAAGGTCGCCCCAACAAATAACATAATAATACAATTAAGTGTGACAATACAAAATATATGTAAAACCTGGTCCGGTGTCGTTGGCGATGGCCGGTGTGTTCCTAATCGCCTACGGCGACACACACTGGTTGGCGGCGGCACACAATATTAGTGGCGGCACGGCACTGGTCAGGTGGTAATAAAGCCACCGTGGACATAATATTATGCCACTCATTTCTTTCCGGTGGACAATTATTTGCCGCACTGCATACCTTGGTATCGGGCCTATCCCAGGTCCCGCAGACGTGGAACGAATCGAAGTACAAAATACAATGAGGCGGGACATAACAACGAGTGCGATTGACGACCAAGGTACCGTGAAACACACGAGACCAACGCTACATGGTACATGGTACGTTCGCGAATGGACGTGACAGGGCGTCGCGGTCGACCACCTCCGTCGAAAACTACATATGGAAACGAATTGTTTGGAGGTACATACGATACCCATGCTACACAACCTACAACAAGGACCAACGGGTCACAATTACGCAAACTAATAGCTGCAGTCGTACGGTGCATAATATGATCCACAACGCGCAACATGCGGTCACAATTATAAGTGCACGTAATCAATTCGTTGATGATAATATCAACAATCATAGGCGTAACTAGCCCTTTATAATAGGGGGGGGGGCTAATTATAATTACTAAATTAATTTCGTAAACTCGAACAATTCGTTCAAATCTTTAGTAATAAAGAATAATTGTACTCGGTTTGCTGGTTTTATTAATTCCGAACTCTGCGTTATTTATTTCAGTAGCGCCAACTCTGACTACAACTGTCTACTATTCGTTAATTAATCATTATAAAATAATAATATGTACAAATTATTTCTCCCTGATTTTTATAACTTTATAAATACAATATCTATGTTATCGACGTTATCGTGTAACTAGTATTATCATGTCTAGAATCTAAAACAAAATAATCACACACGAGTCCATTCAATAATGTACCTATGTTTAAAAATAGATTTAAATGTATAAGGTAAATCCACTGTTCTAAAAACAAATCATAAATACAGGTCTTAGATAGTGTTATTGATATAACTATCAAGTGTCTAGCCATAATAATATAATATATTATAATAAAACCTTATAAACACAATATTATATACATTTTATTTTTATTAGATAATTATTTATTGTTTATATTGGTGTATTCGTTTTTATGATACCTACATTATATTTTTTGACATTGCGGGAAAAAATAAAGTTAATACTAAAATGTTTTTAGGCACATACTGACATACATTTACCCAAAAAATTTGGAGGGACTATAAGAAATTCTGAGGGGGCTGAAGCCCCACCCTCCAAGCCCCCCCCCCCTAGTTACGCCTATTTCAACAATACACGCGATACACGACGTCAGAAAGTTGGGGAGGTCTCGCGGTGGCGTGAAAACGCGTCTATATGTTTGAACATACTCCCCCCGTGAGGCTATACCTCACATGCAGTGACGTAGACCGGACGCATGACGTAGCAAGGGATGAAAGTCCGAAGTAGATGGATGTATGAAATCCATAGCTGCTGGTCACATATGCGCCTTACCTGTGGTGTACATTTTTTTTTAACGATAGGAAACAAAATATTTGAAAAAAAACAATACGTAATGGTTCGAATAATGATTGATGACCAAATAGTAATACATAATATAAATCAGTGTAAGAACACATGTTGACAATAAACACATGTGAAACACAATACAAAGCAGCAATGCTGCAGGGTGCTAATCAGTATACATACGCCAAAATGTCATCACCTGTCCTCATAATATTACATGAACAAGTGCATAGCAATACACTAATAGCTTATAATTGAAAAAACAAATCAATGAACATAATATGGTTCATGTAATAAAAAATTTATGAATACAAAACCAATATATAGTTATAACTAATAATACCAAGTACAGAGTAATAATACAAAAAATAATAAAATTATATAGTGAGGTCTTCCCCGGTCGAGGACGGCCGGGGAGCGGTTAAGCCAGCTCGTGAGATTCGGCATCCGAAGCGCAGCTTTGAGGGCGTATGCCGAAACTGCGGTGGCGCTAAAACGCGTCCGTGTTCGAACAATATTAGGAATGCAAACTTAATAATTAACTAACACAGCCACCAATTTCTATAGAAGATTTCATGGGAATCTCTCCATGAACCAAAACCACCTCATCTCTCAACTGGCCTCAAAAACTCTTCCAGACAACCCCACAAGACGTCTCAAACGCAACTGGTGCAGAGATCTGCTTAACCATTAAAATACATAAAACACATTTATATAAGTCATAAAAAAAAAATTTTTCTTTTTTTTTTTTAATTCATTGTAAAAGGTGACTCGACTGCGAGTCTTCCTTCATGTCACTCAAAGTCATTTTATATTATTCTTATATCATATTTACTTATTGTATATAATGTATAGATTGTAAATTTTCAATAAATGCCATAATTTATAAAAAAAAAAAAAAAAAAATATCATAAAAAAATATTACGATATGTACTAGACTCATATTTTATTATGATTGTATTAGTTACAAACTCTCGAATTATGAGTTTTGTTTGTGGATTAAATTAATTTCTTAAAAGGAAATGCCTCAAGGTTGCCTCAGTTGGTTGAGGGACTGTAGTAAATGTGCCGTCCACCAATAAAGTGCCGGAAAAAAAACGATTAATTAAAATATAGAAGGTACTTATATCATATACTTTTATCAAAGTATTATTGTGTTAGTTACCGTCTTGTGTAAATGATATTGTCTTATGTTTTGCCCAATTTAATTATACAAAATATTTAAAATTAATGAAATCACAAATATTAATACAATAGAGAGACTGTGCATTGATTTACAAATTTGTATTAAATTAACTTTTTGCATAGAGAATATGAAGGTGGGCTGGGCGTTTAATATCAGAGTGTGGGGGACAGGGCTGGGATTTCAAATTATGAATTGAAATATTTGTATAGCATGAATTATGGTGTCAACAATCAAAGGTTCAACTTGATAAGCAAACACTTAAGTTTGGCAACCTGCATCTCAGGATCTTTTTATTTAAAGTGTCCTAATAAGTCATAAGAAGGTTAGTTAGGTAAACCTATGGTTAGTTGAAGCTATGGTGATGATAGACGACTATTATCACTGGTCGTGAGCTTTGCGATGATCTTTTCTTACTAACTATCAAGGTATTCGATATTGTAAACATAACAATGAAAGAAAATATTTAAATATTATTAATTTGGTTAGGTTAGGTTAGGTTATGATAGGACAGGAAATTAGACGTTAACTAATTATCATAGTTTTTAACACGGTATTAAAGACTGTCAGCTAGAGTTGTACCAGTATAGTTATTAAAAAATTAAATACAGCCAACATTAATTAATGGTGTTTTTACCATAACGAATTATAAAATATAACAAAATGTTATTTTATTAGGATTTTATGAGGTTTTCAATAAATATGGGTTTTTGTAAATAGAAAATGTATAAAATCAATAGTTTTAATTTAAAATATAATTTTGTGTTTTAATTCCCTATTGTCGAAGAATTCTCAAGGTTTTCTTCCCAAATTTTTTTACATCTTACTAAATCCAATTTTTTTCCGCACATATTTACAAAGACTATAACAGATATCTGACTATGTTTTTATTTGCATTTAGACTTTATAGTTTGTAATTTAACAATACCTAGTTTTTGGATTGTAGTTAATATGTATTGTAGTATTTAGCTTCCAGCGTATTCTTTTGTTTAGTGTTATTTCATCAAGGTTCCTCAAACAACTTTTTTTTCAATTCATTGAACTCTAGTAGATTATTTTGTATAAATATTTTTCAACATTAACTGGCTACACCTGGGAGTACACTGAGTACCTGTGTACTTACTATATAAATTAAAAATACAAAAAATCCTTCTTCAATGAACTAAATATTTTGAATAGTTTTTTCTATTTAATATTCTTGAAATTTTTGTTTGAAGTTTGTTATGTGTATCCCTATACTATAATTTTATTTAAATTTTTTTTTGTTTTCTAAAATGCTTTTGCCTGCGGGCGCCAACACCCTCTTTCAAGTTTTTTTTTTGAGTAATGTAATTCTAGTTGAACTTTTTGTATTTACTTGAATATTGATAAGCTGGTTCCATACGAAAAATTCTTCTTTAATGAACTAAATATTTGAATAGTTTTTTCTATTTAATATTCTTGAAATTTTTGTTTGAAGTTTGTTATGTGTATCCCTACACTATAATTTTATTTAAATTTTTTTTGTTTTCTAAAATGCTTTTGCCTGCGGGCGCCAACACCCTCTTTCAAGTTTTTTTTTAGTAATATAATTCTAGTTGAACTTTTTGTATTAACTTGAATATTGATAAGTTGGTTCCATACGAAGAATCCTTCTTTAATGAACTAAATATTTTGAATAGTTTTTTCTATTTGATATTCTTGAAATTTCAGTTTGAAGTTTGTTATGTTTATCCCTACACTATAATTTTACTTAAACTTTTTTTTGTTTTCTAAAATGCTTTTGCCTGCGGGCGCCAACACCCTCTTTCAAGTTTTTTTTTAGTAATATAATTCTAGTTGAACTTTTTGTATTAACTTGAATATTGATAAGTTGGTTCCATACGAAGAATCCTTCTTTAATGAACTAAATATTTTGAATAGTTTTTTCTATTTGATATGCTTGAAATTTCAGTTTGAAGTTTGTTATGTTTATCCCTACACTATAATTTTACTTAAACTTTTTTTTGTTTTCTAAAATGCTTTTGCCTGCGGGCGCCAACACCCTCCTTCAAATTTTTTTTAGTAATGTAATTCTAGTTGAACTTTTTGTATTTACTTGAATATTGATAAGCTGGTTCCATACGAAAAATTCTTCTTTAATGAACTAAATATTTGAATAGTTTTTTCTATTTAATATTCTTGAAATTTTTGCTTGAAGATTGTTATGTGTATCCCTACACTATAATTTTATTAAAATTTTTTTTTGTTTTCTAAAATGCTTTTGCCTGCGGGCGCCAACACCCTCTTTCAAGTTTTTTTTTAGTAATGTAACTCTAATTGAATTTTTTGTATTGACTTGAATATTGATAAGCTGGTGCTATACAAAAAATCCTTCTTCAATGAACTAAATATTTTGAATAGTTTTTTCTATTTAATATTCTTGAAATTTTTGTTTGAAGTTTGTTATGTGTATCCCTACACTATAATTTTATTTAAATTTTTTTTTGTTTTCTAAAATGCTTTTGCCTGCGGGCGCCAACACCCTCCTTCAAATTTTTTTTTAGTAATGTAACTCTAATTGAATTTTTTGTATTTACTTGAATATTGATAAGCTGGTTCCATACGAAAAATTCTTCTTTAATGAACTAAATATTTTGAATAGTTTTTTCTATTTAATATTCTTGAAATTTTTGTTTGAAGTTTGTTATGTGTATCCCTACACTATAATTTTATTTAAATTTTTTTTTGTTTTCTAAAATGCTTTTGCCTGCGGGCGCCAACACCCTCTTTCAAGTTTTTTTTTAGTTATGTAATTCTAGTTGAACTTTTTGTATTTACTTGAATATTGATAAGCTGGTGCTATACAAAAAATCCTTCTTCAATGAACTAAATATTTTGAATAGTTTTTTCTATTTAATATTCTTGAAATTTTAGTTTGAAGTTTGTTATGTGTATCCCTACACTATAATTTTATTTAAATTTTTTTTGTTTTCTAAAATGCTTTTGCCTGCGGGCGCCAACACCCTCTTTCAATTTTTTTTTTAGTAATGTAATTCTAGTTGAACTTTTTGTATTGACTTGAATATTGATAAGCTGGTGCCATACGAAAAATCCTTCTTTAATGAATTAAATATTTTGAATAGTTTTTTTCTGTTTAATATTCTTTAAATTTTAGTTTGAAGTTTGTTATGTATTTTCCCACAATAGAATTTTATTTGTTTGAATGAAGCATCAATTCGTACTTTTATACATCAGCGGCCATCACGGCGTGGTGGTGTGACCTATAATTTTCTTAAAGGTGATTTGTGTAAGTGTAACTGATATCGTCCTTCGGACGACGTCAAATCTTATATTTTACTATTTTACTTCGAAAACCTACCTATCCATCGATCATTATGTAAACGGTCCAATTAACATAATTAAATCTTCTTTTAAAATATGAATTTCACATTTTCACTATATAGTGGGAAAAGAATTGGACATTCGATTTCCATACATTCCAATTTTGGTTAATGTCTATACAACATACACGTCAAGTTGACTTAAAGTATATAAATATTTATTGAAATATAGATTCCTTTACAAAATAGTTCACCAAAAAGTATTAATTAATCAATTCCTGTTGGCTGGAAATGAATTATTTCAAAATCCGATTTGAATATCGAAAAAAATCATTGAAAATCATAAAAAAAAATCAAGTTATATCCATTTTTTTAATTGCTATTCAAATTTCAAATTGATATCGAAAACAATTTAAATTGATATTTTATACCAAAATAATTATCGTTTTATAATAATTTGTACATCCAAATCAATTAAAAATTTAAATCATACATTCAATAACGAAGTATTTCCACTGGGAGATATCTATCACGTAGGTACCATATTTTACTTATATAGGTACTTATTTATTGTCATTATCAAACATAATATTTTATTTTTTTTTTTTTATTGAGAATTAATGCTTCAACAGCAGGTCATTATTATTATGGATAATTAAGTTATAAATTAAGATTACATAGTTATGGGATAAATGATTTTACAGTATTAAAATTTAAAACATAATATTATTGTCTATCAATATCGATTATGATGTGAACCAAAATAATAATATTATGTACAACAGTAAGTATTGATTGATGTAGTAACCTATGGGCTATAACTTAAGATAATTTTTCTAATTATTACTAATTGTTATATTTTTTCCAAATGTTAAAAAAAAAAAAATGTATCTAATCACACTAAGTTAAGATGACATATGTCAGTAAAACTTTATTTTAAAAAAAATAAAAAAAAAAAAAAAAAGGAATATCTTAAATCGTGTTTTATAGTGGCATCATGACTGTTGAGTCGCCAGAGTTCAGTGAATACTTACTAATTGATTTTGTTCCATTTTTTGTCGGTTTTTACCTATATATGACTAAATAAATTTATTTAGTCATAAGTGGCAAGATCTAGAGAAGATCATGATAAATTAGATCTAATTGACAAGATGAAGATCATTATTCATTAATAATTACTATTTTTGTCTTTATCGTGAGATTATACAATTTTATCACAAAAATAAATAAAATATTCAATATTGTATAGAAAAAACGTTGTAAATTGTAATTTGTAAGTACCACCAAGGTAATTAATTATAATACATATTATGTTATAATTAAAATATAATATAATTATATTATAATTACCTTGCGTACCTCATACATGACAAGAGAGTAAGACACTCCATATAACTTTTTCGTTTTTTTATCCATTTTGGCCATTACCGTCGTCAGTCAATTCACTCAGATGGCAGATGGCAGATATTGTAGATACTGCCATGAGAACAACCTAGAATCAGTAGAATCCTTCGCCTCTGGATATTAAACTCTATTCGGGCAAAAAAAACATTTTGAAAAAGTAAAAAAAGAAGTCCGGACTTGTTTTTTTATTGTTGGGCTAAAAGTAGATTTGAAAAAGTCAATATTCTATGCAATTCCCAACTATTTCTTGAACTTACCTATTGTTTACAAATATTATAATTCCATATATAAATATAAAATAATAGTCAATACAAGGTGATTCTTTGATCATAAAACACTCATTATTTCAAAAAGTACTAACGTTTTTGTAAATATTTTTTTACATATTTTCAAGTTGTTAAAAAACAACGTTTTTATTAAAATACATTTTTATCTTTATTTTTTTTTAAGGTTTTTACTTTTTTAAATGACAACAGAGTTTTAATCACATATTTCAAAGCAGAATATTTTTTCTAAGTATTTTGATACTTAAAAAGTGGGTAAGTGGATGTCGTTCTGATGTACTGTAGATTACAAGGGTCCACTGTAATGGATGGTGTTAAATTTGAATTCAATGATATAAGTAATACCATTGTATAAAATGGAATAGACTGTATATTTCATATAAAATAAAAACAACAAAAAAAAGTTTACCGGAAAGTCAAATTAATTTTTATGAGCTTTTGAAGGTGGACATTAGATATTCACTAATTCTCGTAAATTATCAAATTCTCATCCAACGATTTTATTATTTTATCGTTATTCAAAAATTAATAACCGTTAGTAGTCGTGGTAGGCACTTGATATTTTCCTCTAATGTATTTTTTATTATTCATGATATAATTTTCAAAATATTTTCAGACGTTTTCAGTTATTTATATACATCTAAAATTAGAAAAAAAAATGTTATTTCTTGGGTCAAAAAGCTTCAAATCGAATACAAGATTCTTTATATGTTGATAATAACCATTCAAGATCCAAAGGCACGATATTTTTTTATAAGCAGGTATTTAAAGTACAAACAATGACAAGATTTATGAAAATACCAAACATTTTCAAATTGATTGTAAATAAAAATTATAAATGTTAATTATATCATAGACAGTCTTCTCTCAGAATCATCTACATCTATTAGAGTGACCCACTTCTCACCATGAATTAATATAAATATAAATTAAGACATTTTAATTCATACTTGTAACCTACAAATGTTGTACTGTAAGAGAGATGTCTTGGAAGTTATGGAAGATAAGTAGAACTCTTGAAAGTTCAGGTTTTTAAGAAACCTTGGAGGTTAGTTACGCATAAGATTATTTTGAGTTGTATAAGTTTTTGATGTGAACGCGGTACGGGAGCAAGGCCGGGGCTATACACGGCGTATTCCGTATAAAATCTAATGAAACAACACAAATTTTTAGGTAAAACCAGTTGTCTAGTCTGGTTTTCATTGGCTGTAAATTACGGCAAAATATTGATCTTCTCATCCCATGAGTAAACTTAAAACAAAATTATAGAATTTGACACAATAATTTTGTATCCCTCAAGTGACACTCATAATTTACATTTATTGCAACTAACCTATAGTTAAAATTTCATAACTATTACATTTTAATAATTATGTATTATATTTGAGTCCTATATGAGAGAGTTTACATTAATAAAATATAAAGTATATAGTTCAAACAAATTTTAATAAAAAATAATAGTACACATTAAAAAATCAATATTAATCATTTAATTCTTTTTTTTCTTTTTTTCTGGAGGTTGTACAAATTTAAATACTTTTTTATCACTTTTATTCATGTTATTGAATTTTCCCAAACCACCTCCACCATGTCGTTTTCGTGGTCTAACTGCTTTTGCGTTTAGTTCTACAGCCGGAGGTGTAGTAAATCCAAATGAAGCTGCAACTTTTGTAATATCCAAAGTGCCAACATCAAATATTTGTTTTAGATGATGTGAATCATAAGCACGGACATATGACTTAAATGCTTCTTTTGCAGAGATATGCAAGAAATAATTTTTAGCTACGAGTTTTTCAAGTTGTAGTTGTATATCCGAAATTTTATTCCATGAGAAATCAAATTCATTTAATGGTACTTTTGCTTTTTTTAAATATTGTAGAAATCCTAATTCTTCAGGACGTAAAATTAATAAAGCATGTCCACTACTACCTTCACCTCGAGCTGTACGCCCTACTCGATGAATATATTCCTAAAAATGTATAATAATAATTTAGCAACTTGTTTATTATTAATATTATATTCAATTAAATATACAAACTTTGGGATCATCAGGGGGATCATACTGAACAATCCAATCAACTAATGGAATATCTAATCCCCTGGCTGCAACATCAGTACATAACAATATGCCAGTTTCGGCATTACAAAACTGGAAAAATGTAGTGGTCCGCCTTTCTTGTTTTTGTTTACCCTATATCACAATCAAATGAAGTTAGTACATACTCAATTATAAACTGAATACAAAATCTTACGTGTATGCACATAACAGGCAAATCTATGTAGTTTAATAGTTCATGAAAATATTTTACTGCCAAACATGAACTAAAGAATACCATAACTTTCTTCTTTCTGTTTTTTTTCAAAAATGTAAACAACAATAAGAATCGTTTTTCAGATGGACATATAACATATCCTTGTTCTAAACCGTCAACTGTTGCTTCATCTTTACTGTCATCTACTCCAATATAAATTGGTTCTTTCTTCAATGCAAATGTAGTCAATGCATCGGTTTTAGGTGTTTTAGTGGCACTAAATAGCATTGTTTGTCTCCGCTCTAAAAGCATTTTGATTAAAATTATGATAAATAAATAAAAATCAATATTTGACTATAAAAACCTTACTAGGTAATAAATTTATTATTTGTTTTATTTCTTCCTCAAATCCAATATCCAAAATACGATCAGCTTCATCAATAATGAGACATTGAAGATTTTTGTAAAGAAAATCAGGAGAATTTTGTAAGTGATCTAATAATCTTCCAGGGGTGGCAACAACTAGATTTATACCTAAAAATAAAAATAATTTTTTTTCATGAATGAATTATGAATATTAAGTTTTTAAAACATGTGATATCAGACATTTAGGAAGTAATCATAGTTATGGAACCAACTATAGATCTAATTTGTTCCCGGAAACCTTACTCTAAATTGATGATCATTGCATTTTTTGTACTGGAAAGTGTCTTTACACAAAAAATAACACACATCATATTAAACTCAATCACTCATCACTTCACTCTAAATCTAAAAATAGAAATGTTATAACAAGATAATGTTTGATAATTCATTCTTAATTGTTTATATTAAATTTGCTGTTTTGTATGGTTCAGAGAAAACAAATAGAGATTTCTGAAATTCTTTTAAATAAGTTGATGGAAGTGAGAAATCTGCAAGTGTGGCAAATGCATAAATGGTGGTATTTCCGGGTAATCACGACTACATTGTATAGGAATCTATTTATTTAACTGCTTGCCATCATCTAAATCCTATCTAACTGAATTTGTTTGGCGACAAAATTTGGAAAATTATCCATTTTCTAGTATTCTAATGGATATTAAAATTCTTTCTTAAAGAAAAAATTATTAACCGAATTCTTTTGAATATGTTCATTGCGGGTGAAGCCAAATGGCGTCATTTTACATAGTTTGTATATGCTGAAAACTCCAATTGGCGGCATGTACCTAGTTATTAAAAAAACTATAATTTGGTCCACGTTACGAATAAACTTTTTGATTTTCGTCAGCATCTTCTAGCATTATTTCATAAACAAGAGCAAGTCGACACTGATATTTTTATTTTTTCTATAAAACTCCAATTTTTTCAGCGCCACAACAAAGTATAGATAAATATAATATGCAAAGCAAAAGTGTTAAGTTTTGTTTAAAATTTTAAAATCTTTTTTATACTTTTACATTTCTTTTACTACCTAATAAATGTATAACTGAATGTTGATTAAATATTAACAATACAAGTACCTATATATTTTTTTAATCAATAAGTTTTGGTAGTTAAGATAATTCAGAAGTATCAAATGGTTGTTTTTTTGATACAATTTCAAATTTGTATTTATTGTTAATATAATAAATATTGCAAAAAAATTACCTTTGGACAATTTTGTAGCTTCAGTTTGTCTATTTGCACCTCCCATCATGAGACCGTATGTATGATGATGGTGTTTCATCAATTCTTTTAACACACCATACGTCTGCATAGATAACTCTCTGGTAGGAGATATAATTATACAACCAGTACCATTTCTGGGCATGAACTTCAGCTTGTAAATCAATTCTACAGCTGGTATTAAAAAGGCCAATGTTTTTCCACTGCCCGTTTTTGCGGCTCCGACTAAATCACGTCCCTCCAACAATGGAGGTATAGTTTTGGCTTGAATTTCAGTCATCACTGTAAATCCCATGTCTGCTATACCTTTTAATGTGTTTTCACATACATGGCCTTCTAGGCTGGAAAATTTTCTATCTTCAGCCATTATTTTCAACTCCAGGCTAGGACCTGGAAGTGCTGTGAATGAAAAAAATTATAAAAATCACTTAGTCTCAAACTAGATTATATTTTAAATAATTACTTTTTTCGTCGTCACTCATTTTGTCAGTTTAATAAAACCATTAAAACCACTAAAATATAAAACTACGAAGTAAATACTATTTTAATATTTATTACTATAATTTTAAAATGATTAGTTTTAGGTTATGTGTACAAGTCTACAAATCACACATGAAGCGTGGTATAAATAAGTGGTTACACCGGTAGAATCAGAAATTCTGTTTACCGGTTACAAATACAATTATTGGGGTTATGTTTATAAAGTGTAAACATGTTTGATAATAATGAATAATTGTGATTATGATATTATTTACTATAGATTTAAACAAATACTCATTTTTGAATACCGACAGGCGACAACGAACTCAAAGTATTTAAAATGAGTGGAAAAGATGCATCTTCAGCTCCCGAGAAAAAGAAAAAGGAGAGTATTTTAGATTTAACAAGGTTAGTGGAGCATAAATAAAATTGAATTGCATGAATACTACTACTAACATACCGAGATTATAATGTATTTTTTTGCGTTTTTAGGTACTTAGAAAAAGCCATTAGGGTTAAATTTTCAGGAGGTCGAGAAGTGTCGGGTATTTTGAAAGGATTTGATCCATTAGTAAATCTCGTATTGGATAATACTCTAGAGTATTTACGAGATCCTGATGAACCTATGAAACTAACAGAAGACACGAGAACATTAGGTTTAGTTGTTTGTCGAGGCACATCAATTGTACTAATTTGTCCTGTTGATGGTATGGAAGCAATCGCCAATCCTTTTGTACAACAAGACTAGATGTTTAAACTATATTTAATAAATAACTAATAATAATTATGTAGCTAGGTTTTTATGAGCATTTATCAAATGTTCATGGAAGCTTAGCCGTTAAGGTTAAGCCTTTTTGTTTGATCAATTTCCATTTTGTTTTTCTAAATTTACTTTTTTATATTACAAATTAAAAATCTCAAAGAAAGTTATGTAACATACTTAAAATATACCTATTTCTGTAAATTAAATATAAATCTATCTTTAAAAACAAATTTTTTATCATTCATTAATTTTAAAATCAAAACATGTATGAATATATTAATATATCATTATATTATGAATATCTGTTTATTTAAAAAATCGACTTCTCATTGATTAATTAATAATTATAATATTTATTGTACATACAATGGATCATGATTATGTATAGAAAAATAAACAGTTTTGTATAATATCAAATAATTGATCGTGTAATTATATTTTATTCTGATATATTAAGAGGATGTCATTATTTTGTGTTTGACCTATGGGCCCAAATAGCATTTGGGAGGGAGGGGGGCTAGATCATTACTTTGGTAATATTGAATAAGCTTAAAACAAATAGTAAGAAATGTTTGGGGGGCCCAGCCCCTAAAGCCCCCCCCCCCTCCCCCTATTTGCGCCTATGGTGTGGCCAATAGTACTGATAGAATATAGCTCTTTAACATATGTCTTACTCAGCATCAGACATAGATATCCATGATTAATTAGCCACCTTTGAATATTTTTTATCACTCATCAGTTGTGCTCTTACATGCTTATAACCTATAACGAGTTATAAGTTATAATACTATAAAATTTTTAGATTCTAAGCTTAGAGATATATATTGATTTTACAATGATGTTTTTTTTTGTGCATGTTGTATAGCTGAGAATATTCAACTTTGATGCAATTTATTTTGTAGTTAGAAATGTTTAAAATTTTCAATTCTAATAGCTAAGGTCTATAAATGTAATACAATGTTTTCATACGTTTTTCTTACAGCTACCCATACCTAAATTATTATACATACACAATTTATTTGTCAATACTTTATAGACATTTTATTAAACAGTTCAAATGTTGACAATATCGGATATTATTTAACAAACCATAATAATTTTAGTAATTTACAAGTTTTAAAAATATTCATATTATTGTAAGATTTAGTATTTGATACTTCAAACGACCAACTGATTCACAGTCCTATGGTAAGTCAATTTTGTTTTAAAAGTTAATAAGCAATAACGAAAATATATGAAATACATTTATAAATATATACTTTTAGGCATAAATCTATGTATTACTACGATTTAAAAACGATGGTGCCAAAATAAATTGGCGGAAATCATTAGTTTTTATGTACCTAGCTGATGTTACGAGGTTCACGAATTTTGGTGTCTTACGCATGCGCACAACGCTGTAGTTTACCGCGCTTATAACAAATTTTTTAATTTTTATTTTATACCTAGGCAACTGGCTAACCGCCGGTTGTATAATATGAAGTTTTAATAATTTTGTTTTAACTCTGATATCTACCCAAAGTGGTTTTACATAACATTTTGAGGGATGTTTTCGATTT
This sequence comes from Sitobion miscanthi, assembly GCA_008086715.1. Classification (NCBI taxonomy): domain Eukaryota; kingdom Metazoa; phylum Arthropoda; class Insecta; order Hemiptera; family Aphididae; genus Sitobion; species Sitobion miscanthi. The sequence goes on along the minus strand of CM017797.1, from coordinate 79,796,537 downwards.
GAATAGTCGTGAGTCGGCGGCGCAAAGAGCGAGTGACCATGGCGGATGTACATAGATGAAAATACTACATACATTTCAATGAACTATGACTTTAAAACTAAATTCTGACTTCATCATTGTTCTGGTTCATTGTTTTAAGCATGCTAAACTACATAGAAACGTTAAAAAAAAGAAAATTGTAAAAATAAAAAGGTGTTTGGTAAAACAGAAAAGTTCCAGAATCGCGGTTAGCATCGTACGGATTTGTATAACACCAATATTATCATTAAGTACTTTTTTCTTTTTTTTTTTTATTCTATATTTGAAATATTTACAATCTATACAACGTTAAGTACAATAAGCAAAATTGATAATTTAATGGTAAGTATCAAGTTTTTTTTTAAATTTAGTAGGTCTCTAGACCACAGTCTTTTGAGTCTTCTACATACATTACCAGGAAGTGAGGTGGAAGAAAGTTGATTTATTAATGGGTTACTGTGAAAGGTTAAGTTGGTGTGAAATTTAAAGAAATATGATTTCGCTAATTGATTGAGTGTGGGAATTTTTAGGTCTTTGTGAAGATTGTTGTTTGTGAAGTACCAAGGAGAGGATGTAATCACTCGTAGGCAGATGGATTGAAAAGCCTGAAACGTTTTGGTATTGGAAGGCTTTGCAGTACCCCATAACTAGATACCGTATGTCTAAACTGGTCGAATTATTAATTTGTATATAATAAGTTTATTGGATAGGGAAAGTTTGGATTTTAAGAGAGGTCTAAGGATATGAAGTCTAGAGTTAATAGTTTTACGTTTAAGTTTTATGTGTGGCGTGTTAGGCTCTAGGTTAGGCGTTTATCAAGAGTTAGACCAAGATATTTAACTTCGTTTGCCTTTGGAATTGTTAGATTGTTTAACGTAACAGGTGGAGAATCTAGATCTCTTAGCGAGAAAGTTACTTGAACACGGGCGGACAGGCAGGGGGGGGGTAGTGAACATACCTACCCAGGCCCTCTAGTTTAGGCCTCGGGCTATATTTGTTATTTTAATGAATTTTCAATTCCACACCATAATCATTACCACGAAAAAGAAGAATACAATATTACAGTGGCGTACGCAGGGGTGGGGGCTAAAGGGCTGAAGCCATTGCCCGTATTATTATTACTTTAAAAATAATATATTTATCAAGTTTTAATTGTCAACTATAGGAGGAATGAAAAAAAAGTCTCGGGGAAAAAATATTCATAAAACTATTAAAATAATTTTTAAAAGTTACAGCGATAACAATTTATAAAACTAGTATTTTTATAATTCTGTAATATTTTTTTTTTCTATTCTGACATCTAACAAGGGCCTGTTTTACGATCATAGTTTAAACCTCGGTTACGCCTAACCCACTAATTTTACCGGCTGAATTCGGTGGTTTAACCTTAGTTTAACGATTGTAATACGTGGTATAGATATGTATAATTTATTGATGAAATTATAGACTAAAATTCAATGAGATATTTTTTATAATTTTATAATTATTAGCTTTTATTTTTGTTTAATATCTGTTTTGTATTTATTAAAATAATATTAGATTCTGAGCAAAGCGATGAATGTAATGATTTTACAATGATGTGTGTTTTTTTTGTGTCTGTCATCACCTTTGAGGACAGTAAAAATGCTTGGATTTTCTTCAACAGTAACTTTTCTGATAGGAAAGTGAATCTAGTTAGTACTTTGGGGGGTCAAACATAAACAATTTTCAGTAGTTTTCAAACCCGACGTGAAAAACAAAAGAAAAAACGGGAATTTTTACGCAAACTCTGCTTTCGAGAAAATCGATTTTGGTTTTTGGTGCAAGGTGCAACCACAAAACAAATGATCATAGGTACATGAAATTTTGACTGAATGTTTATATTAGCATTTTCTATACACCATAACATTTTCCAAAGAGCTTGACTTATTTTGAGCTGTTTACGGACATTTTCAGTTTCCATTTTTTTTAGTTTTTTTTCTAAGCTTGAATATTTAATAGAAGGCTCCTAGGTTATTGTTTCAAAGGCAGATGAAAAAAATTAAAAATCCTTAGTCAGGGTTTCCTGATATATTGTTACAATAGCAGATAAAAAATATTAAAAATGCATAGGCACAATTTTTTATATATGCATTTAAAATTCGAATTTTGACAAAACTTATCAAATTTAAAATTTAATAATTATTTTGTAGTAAAAGATTTATAAAATGTTCAACTTTTATAGCTAAGGATTGAAAGTTTAAAATAAGGTTCCACGTAAATAGGTAATGTATAAATTACTTTATTCACAATAATATTATCTATCAAATATACTTAGTAATATCATAGACTGACTTGACTGTCTTCGCTTAGAATCGTTTTTCTTACACAATGATATTATATCATTGAATTCAAATTTAACACCATCCATTACAACGACTCACTTTTAACCTACTGTACAACAGAGTGACACCAACTTGCCCACCTTTTAAAATTTATATTTAGAATATAGGTATGTCAATTAGTTATCAATTATTATTATTATTATTATGCCAATAAATTATGGTATAGTCATTAGTCTTATTATTCATAGTGTAAAATCTAAGCGCCGTTCAATAAGTTTCGATAAACATTTTAGGGAAACTTTAAAAATAAAAATAAAACTATGGCATAAAATCAAAATATTATCGTGTATATAAAATGCATATTTAAATAACTAGTGAAAATTTCATGTATATACGTTTATTTATTTTAGTTACACCAAAAACCAAAATCGATTTTTCGTAAATAGATTTTGTGAAAAAATTCACGTTTTCCCTTAACTTTTCTTTTGTTTTTCATGGTGCATTTGAAAACTATTGAAAATTTGAATAAAAAAAAATAATAAAAAAATACACATCATTGTAAAATCAATACATTCATTCATTCCGCTCAGAATCTAAAATGTCTATAAGAAAGTCAAAAATTAATGAGCGTTTGAAGTTCAAATTTTTACATTGGATATTCACTTTATTTCTCAAGTAGCAATTCTCTTATTTTGTCGTAATTCAAAAACGAATAACTGTACACTTGAAATTTATACAATATGTTTATTTTATCAATTCCAACAATTTTATTGAATTCAAACAATTTTTGAGCTGTTTACGGATATTCTCAATTTTCATTTGAAATAATTTATGTTGCTGTTACTGTTTTAACTGATACATGTAGTGGTGTATTAAAAAAAATTAGTGTCTCTCAAATAAATTTAAGTGACCCACCCCAAATTATATCGAAATAATGTTATATATACCACTAAAACGTCCTATTTTTCTTCTATCAATACCCAGTACCCACCAAACTGTCCATATTTAACCCTATGTTATATGCCACTGTGCACATTCCAAGCAATTTTTAAGTACTTAAAACCTAACAAAAGTAGTAAAAAACATACATACCACAAAAATACATAATAGTACAAATGTAATAAAACTGTGCAACATAGTTTGTATTGAATTAATCGATTTTATTTCAATAATTCAACTAATGGTACATCAAACATATTCAAAAATATTATAACGTTATGTTGTATCTATTACAATAATATCTATAGAAGTCTATGTTTAGTGTTTAGAAATACTAAATATGTTATATGTTGTATACATACTTACTTATATTAAGACAATGAAAAAACAAACAAATGATTTTGTTTTCAACATTAGACTAAATGTCGAAGGCATTAAAATCATGATTTAATTTACAGAAATGTCTTTATTAAAAGGTGTAATCCAAAAATAAAATCTAATGACAAGATGTTATGAAGTCACAAGTCCACATTATCTAACTTTATTGAGAAAAATTAACATCGATAATTATATTAACTGTGTTTTAAAAACGCAATTAAGTGTCAGTGTTATTTTAATGTATAAAAGTTGTACACTTTAATTGTATAAAATGATGTAACATTATGTTTCATTTGTAACGTGCTTGCACAACAAATTCACATTAGTTTTGTACATTTAAATTTATTAATTCTTAAACTAAATATAAATACAATAAAATTTATAACAATTTTATATGAATAACATAAATACATGTAAAGTTTACATTACATATAAGAAAATGTGTAAAATATATTTTAAAAAAATTCTTAACAATATCAAGATAAATAAAATAAGTTGTACATGTAAAACATAGATTTAATAAAAACACGACCCAAGAACATAAAAATTATTTAGGAAACAACTACATACGTCTCCAAGAACCTTTATCTCTTCGATCACCTGATTTTTTAAATTTTTTCTTTTTTGGTTCATTTTTAGAACTACCATGGCCCCAAAATCCTGATCCTTTTTTAGTTTTCGGATAAGATGGTGGAGGAGGTGGTTGGTATTGTACTGTATTGTATGCATACCCAGGTTGATTATAACTGTTGTATTTGCCTTGATCTAAGACCATAGCTGGAGGAGGTGGAGGTGGTTGCTGAGGTCCATATTGATTTGGGTAAGCATCAGGTATATACCCAGGTGGAGGATAAGGATAAGGAATAGGTGCAATATAGTTTATAGGTTGCATGTATGGAGTTGAGAAATGGGGTGGAGGTAAACTTATGTCAGGATTACAAGGTGGTGTAAACTCATCTTCAAGCCCAGGTGGTGGAGGTTCAGCTGTTGAAATTCGTTGGCGAGGGTCTCTGCATTTCTTTTCAACATCTGTAGTAGCTTTAGAGTTTTCCGCCTCGGTTGAAAGTAATTCTTTTGTATTAATGGAAGAAAGTATATCTTTAATATTACTAGGCAGTTGAATTTCAGTTGTTAGTGGGGCCAGTTCACTTGTAGGACTATAGACTTCTTCATCTAGATCTTGTGACTACATATAACAATAATAATAAATAAATAAATCACATGAGAAAATCAATATTATAATAAACATACATCGTCATCAATAAGAATTGAATTTTGAGAACCGGCAGTCATCATTTGTATAACCAATTTTTCTTTTTCAATTTTTCTGGTTAATTCTTCCATTTGTTGTTCAATACTTGCAGCTATATTTATATCATCAGACAAGCTAGGCACATCCTCATCAACTGGTGAATACGGTTCTTCTTCCCCGGGTATATAAGGCAAGTCATCATCAGTCAAAACTAAAAAAAAAACAAACAAAATACATACCTACTATAAAGTATATTGTAAGTAAAAACAAAAAGTGAATCACTTATTAATTTATTATCAATCGTAATATTCTAAATTGCCATAGATTTATACAACAACTAGATAGCAGTCTTTATACTACAGTTGTGACCAATGTTGAAGTCGGCCGCCATTTATAAAGCAGGCAATGTTTACTTTTATTTTACATTTATTCATATACTTATATATACATATATACTTTGATAATATTATTTTGTAAACATTGCCTGCTTTGGAAATTGTAGTTGACTTCGATGATAAGAAAGAAACGGCTATCTAGTTGTTGTATATATCTATGTAAATTACAGTATTTTAGTTATACTCTGTCCAGCGAGAGAACGTGCCAAAGACCTAACCAAAATTGGCCTGGTTTCTCGCATACCCAAAGAGGGAGAAATGAGACCTCACCAATCTTTTGGTCGTCCGTTTGCATGCGCAGAATTGGTGCGTTCTCTCGCTGGACAGATTACTGTCTATTGTTTGTGCACTATTACAAGCACTTAAAATGTTTACCTGAAGATAGTGGTAAGACTGGTGTTGGTAAACTGAGAATTTTGTTAGTTGGTGATCTCGGTGGAGTATAACTTTCTTTTGGTGAATAATTGTCTTGACTAGATGTTGGAAAAGCAGGTTTAAGATGAGGTAAAGCCAAAGTGTCGTTGATATCAGGTAACACATAATTATTTTCAGACGGTTGCCAAGATGGAACCCAATTCTTCTTAGAATTTCTTACTATTATACCCAGCAACAAATGGGTTCTATAGTCATCAATACCAGGTCCATCTAATGGCAATAAAACCTGAGGAATAGGACTATGACTGCCAAGAGGATATAGATAAAAATCTTTTATGTTTGGAAATGGTTTGCTATCAATAACTGCTATGCGATTTTTAGCACTGAGGTATTGATACAGGCTCAGGTAGGACATTTGTTGTTCCATTCCGCTTGCTGATAACTTTGTTACAATAATATCTTTGGTTCCAGTTTTTTTTAATTTACCCATATATTCCCAAACAGTTTGTTGTTTGATGCGACCAACACATTCTAGAACTGTTAAAGTAAGTTCTTCCTCCAATCCAATTACGTTACCAGATAATCGAGACATTGTTACATTACAACGTGCAACGTCAGTGAAATTTATGGTTCCTTTCCATATAGGGCAAACTTCATCTTCCATTCGAGGTGGAGTTGCTATAACAACAGTTGAACTTGGTTCCCTATCACTTATATCTTCATCTTTACGTACTTCAGTATCATTGGTAACTGGTTCTGCAACAGTCTCAATTTCTTTATTTTTTTCAACTTTTTTATTCTTAGTGTCTCTGCTTTTGCTCCGGTCACGACTTCTACGTTTTTTATCCTTGTGTGATTTATGACGATTTCTACTAGACTTATGATGTCTACGATCACGTTCACCACTACTACTTCTTTCTTTGTATTTGCTCTTTTTTTTTTCTTTGGTTAATTTTAATAAAATCTGTGGTTTCTTTTCCTCGACTTTAATGTCAGGATTAAACTCTGATACTATTGTCTCCTTATTATCCCTGGATTCAATGATTTCTTCTCCTTTATGAGTCTTCATTAGTAAAGCCTTTGGTTGATTCATCATATCTAACTCAGTTTTTCGGATCATTTCTATTTGATGTTTGTTTTCTCGTTCTCTCCACTCAGCAAGTTCCTGAGATGCCATTTCGTCAGCAGTCATACGCACCAACTGATATGGTGTAACCCACTTAAACATAATTTTCTTAAAGAAATTTAAATTTTTTGGATCTTTTATATTAAATAATAAACTTCTATATTTTGTTTTGTATTTCTGATCAACCTTACTAAATTGATTATAAAGTTCTTCTTCAATTTTCAAGATCAATTCCTCTAAGTCTTGTTCAGCTGATTTTAATTCTGGTTCTTCAGATATTCTACTACTTAATGATTCTAATAATGATTTACGAACATTAGAACGCAATTGTTCTTCACCTTTTTTCTCATTAAAAATTTCTTTAACTGGTTCAGGTTTTTTCTTAATAACTTTTTGCACTGCATTTATTTTTGAAAGGGATGTTGTTTTTATCTGTGATACTGATTGTGTACATTTTGATGACTCCTTTTGAGGAATAGTAGGTTTAATAGGCTCTTTTTGAGGAATAGTATGTTTAATAGGTTCTTTTTGAGAAATAGTATGTTTAATAGGTTCTTTTTGAGTAGTATATTTATTAGGTTCTTTTTGAGTAGTATGTTTATTAGGTTCTTTTTGAGGAGTAGTGTGTTTATTAGGTTCTTTTTGAGGAGTAGTGTGTTTATTAGGTTCTTTTTTAGGCAATATTGATTTCGGTGATTCTTTTTTAACAAATACCAGTTTGATTTTATCAGGTTGCAATAATTCTGACACATCAAATTCTCTTTTCATTTCTTTTGCCTTATGTTTATCTGGACTGATGGCTGGTCTCTTAAGGCGATTTTCGTTTTCTTTTTTAAGACATTTAAATGCATTTGTGGTCGACTTAGAATTAGTTTGAGGTTTCAAAGATGGTTTATTAATGTTAGTTTTAGGTCCAGAAGGTTTTAAAATTTGGAATGCTGGATTTTCTTTCATCCATTGTTTTAAATTTGTAAGTTTTGGAGCTTGATCACCTGTAACATAATTCCAATTTGTATAAAATAATATATGATGAACAATCAATACTATAATAACGTTTTGTACTAAGATAAAACATATTCCCTAAATAAATATTCACCCATAGCTGCATCTTATTTCATTTTAGTTTATGAAAAAAAATTGAATAAAGACAAATTTCTTTTGTTTGGAGTTTTTAACATCATCGATATTAATTAACAATAAATTTTAATAAAAATTAAACAAACTTTATGAAATGCTTAAAATTATTTCTGGGGATGATATTTTTGTCATTTGTTAATTATCATGATTCTGTGATTGTAAAAAACTACTGATTTTGTATCATGTGTCAAAGAGGGATCTTTTAATAAGTAGGTGAGAAAAAATAGGTATATTAGTTGATCTATTTAATGTAAGACACTCATTAACTTCTAACGCTTTAGAAAATGATTTTTTTACATTATTTTAAGTTGTTAAAAACAACATTTTTTTAGAAAATTATATTTTATTATTTTCTATTACTAAAATTTTTACTTTTTTTAACTTCCAAAGCATAGTATTTTTAAATTACTTTAATACTACAAATTTAATTTTGGTCAAGTAGTTTATGAGTTATTAGCAAGGTTTGGAAATTGTTTCACTATAAAAATAGAATATTCTTTAATTATGAGTATAGAATATTTTAAGTAAGAAATACATTTGTTTTGAGACTTCTTGAACTCCAATACAAACATTTATATTGCATATTTTGTTATTTTTTAGGCCTAATACATATTTGGAAAATATTGGCAATTTATTTAATTGTCATTTTAAGCATATTTATGCATTTTTACATTTTATTTTAAGTAAATATATTTTAATACATAGTCAATTTCATGTAGACTAAACAACAAATTCAAATCTATTTTAAGAATTTATATCGCTTTATTAAATCAATTGGTATGTTTGGTAAAGAACACGTCTAAAATTCTATGTTGCGCATATGTTAGACAATGACAGAAAATCACGGCATCTGGTCTTCTTAAGTTAACTTATAAGAGACATAGTATAGTTATTTTTTGTTTTGTAAACTATGTTAACAATCAAATTATTACTTTTTAAAGACAGTTGAGATTTAAATATAATAAACCAAGATTTTTTAATGCTATTTTTTTTATTATTTTAGTTGATTTAGTTGCGTATTTCCAACAATTTCAGCGCAGTACGTCCCAAAAAACTCAAAAACTTTGTATTTTCTGAAATAATTAGTGTCTTATGTGAAATGGATAGAAAAACTAAAGGGATTACAACAGAAATTAAAGAACTTTACATTTTAATCCATAACTTTTATGTAGTTTCAGAGAAATTTTCTAGAATAGCTACACGTTGATATTTAGGGAGGTTAGGTTTTGCGTAACAATTTTTCCTATTTTTTCCCCTATTATTTTGAAGAGTACTGGGAATTTCTTGCTACTGATCAGCCAAACTACTATGTACAAATAAGATTCAATTTGCTACCAGAAAATTTTTTTCTTCTACCTATAAGAAATATGTATAGACAGTTCACCAGTTCAGACATAACAAAAAACATTGTAAAACCAATTCACCCCTAAGAATAAGTGGACATTTTTTATAAAAATTAGAAATAAAAAGTAAAAATTGTTATATTTCAAGTTTTGGAAAAAATAAAAAAATAAAGGAGTCGTATTCTCAAATAGATAAATATGTATGTGTTAGACAAAAGACAGAACCATCTTAGTCAGTTTTAACTTTTAATACGGTTTAGTGTTTACTAATTACAAACGATCGTAGAACGGAATTAGAAAGCTTGTAGTCAAAATTAATTTAACTCAGAAGTAATTTAAAGTTACTATTTATTGAAATAATTAAATATTTTTATTAGTGTTTTTATCAAAATATTGGTCTGGGTGCCAAAAGGTGATTGCTCCTCTATATACTTCCACTTGGAGATCACCTGATGGTCACAAAGTCAAAATATCTGTGATTTGCTTAATTTTTTCAATGATTTACATTTTCACCTCTAAATCTTACAAATCAAAACTATATGCAGCAGCTTTATCAGTGGAATAGTCAGGATTTTTCTTTGGGAAGGGATCAGCTAATGTTTGCCTAGATTTGCAGTAAAGTTTTGTCTATGAATAGATAAGCTAACAAAATAAAGATGACAAATAAAAATTAGTAAAATATAATATTTACGACTTTAGTAGTAACTTTTATAGACCATGGAAACAATTTTTTCACTTTTTCAAAATGATGGGGGACCCCCCGATCTTTATGAAGTATTCTTTTTCTTACTATGTTATATAATGTTATATTGTCTTGAAAATTATATTGTCGCAATAGCCCCTACACAGTATAACCGAGATTATATAATATCCCAATTATTATTGTCTATTAAGATTACATACCTCCCCTATGTCTTAATTCGATGTAAGTTCCTTTCTTGTTAATTTTATATTGCATACAATACAAAGGCCATAGGCATCAATAATTTTTTTTGCCCCAGATTGCATATTTATGCACTATATTTATAGCCAAGAATTTATTTAATTGCATAGTAATGTCTTTCACAAATATCCCCATTTGCCTCTCTCACCATTTAAATAAGATTCAGATCACTATTGGTACCAATGTTAATTCGAAGGAAATTATTTAATTAGATATTATGCAGTTTAATTTTTGTGCATATTAAAAATAAAATGTTGAAACTTATCATTACCGAAGAAGCAATATCACTAACTTACCTACTTTTTGGTCTAATTGAGTCATTAACTGTTTTATTCAACATTTTGAGCGGAATCAACTAGAGGTCTCAGATTTAGATTTAAGTTAATGAAATGTCCTAATTGAAAAATGTACAACAGAAACTGATTTTTTGATTTACTGTTAAGTTGATAAGACTGAGACAGGTAATGTTGCAAACATATATTATATAATATAATAGTTATATACCTGTGATTAATCTGCTGTTTTTTTTGTCAAATAAAATAATATCCGGTGAATCTGACGTACAACATGCTTTTATAGCAGCTACACTTTCTTCAATATGCTTTTCCAAACATATTTCTTTACAAAATAAGCCTACTGCAACATCTTCAATATTTTTTTTACATTGAACGCAATTTTGTTGTAATTGGGGTTGAATTTTTATAACTTTAGTTTCACTGTTTTTAATTGGCGATTTCAAACTTGGTAGTTTTTTCTTTTCTTCTTCCAATTTCTTGGCTTTATCTTCTTCCAATTTTTTGGCCTTATCTTCTTCCAATTTCTTGGCTTTATCTTCTTCCAATTTCTTAGCCTTTTCTTCTTCCAATTTCTTGGCCTTATCTTCTTCCAATTTCTTGGCCTTCTCTTCTTCTATTTTCTTAGCCTTATCTTCTTCAGATTTTTTACGTGCATCTTCAGTCCTCTTTTTTTTACAAGGTGGGCAATTCCATTCAACACCACGAGCTTCCATTTGTTCACCCAAGGCTTTTGTGATACCCACACATTTTCCATGGAACCAATCTTCACATGTATCACAACATATCATAAATCTGAACAAAGTTTTAAATTATATGTGTTTATTTTAATTTTAGTTTTAAATTTTAAATTTTATTTAAAACTATTACCTGTTATTATGAGGTTTTCTACAAACACACCAAAGTCTATGTGGATCATCCTCTGAAGTCATATTTCCTTCTCTATCTGTATCTGATTCTTCACTATAGTCATTTATACTTTTTGAACTAGAAAAATGAATATAATATATATCACTAGGGCTCAGATTTACATGTATTTATATAACCAAAGTATGTATTCAAACAACAAAAACGATCATACTTTTGCCATTATTGGTAATATACACATAAAATATAACGAACAACGAGGCCACGAAACACACACATTAAAAACTACACACTTATCACAGTGTTCGCTCATTCGTGTTTAAAAATGTGTTAATCGTAATACATTATGATAAGATATCTGATATTTCAATCGATAAAATTGTATCTAGAAATAATTGAAAATATAACAGGTTGAGTGCCACGGTCATTTGTCAGCGAGAAACCCGTATATAGCCACGTCAAAAATATGTTCGGTACATTGAACTGAAGTATTTAAAATATACTATGACATCGTACATCAAGGGGTCTCCTCCTATCATGTCCCCTTTTTTTTAATATAAGAATTAGATGTAATCAGAGCACCTACATATAGTTCAATTGTTTAGCAATATATTTTTACGTTTTAATGCAAATTATGGATCTACAGCACTACAGCAGTATCCCCTGCAGTAGCCTACAGTGGGCCCCATCTAAAAAATCTACTATGACATGTGTCATAGATAAATTAGGTGATCGGCGCTACTAGTGGACCCCGCCGACCACACAATGTTATACTACACAAGTTATGAACTATTAAGTATTGGCTATTGGCTTACTCATGATAACTTTTCAGTCATTCTAAACTCTGAAGAAAAGACGTAAAAACAGTAAAATTGTCTAAATATGTGAGAAAAAAAATATGTAAAAACATGTATTTATGACAAAATATGTAAAATCAAATGTAGTTAATTTTATCAAAAATCTTGTTAGTTTATAATGTCGCAAAGAAAATATGTATTTACATATAAATCTAAGCCCTATATATCACATAAGAAGTCATAGTTATTGAAGAAATTCTAAATATTAGTTATTTTGGTTATTTATACTTACTTTTCTGATGAGCGTCTTTGTCTACCTTGCTCCTTTATACTAGCATCGAGATTCTAAAAAAAATATTTAAAAATATACAACATGTAGTTTTATATTTAGTATTGATAAAATACATACTTCTTTTTTTACTAATGACCGAGTCTTGGGAATCTCGATTGGAGGCAGTGTCACTACTCTACCAGATTTTCCATAAACCACTATAGTAGGACCTTTAGGTTTGTCATCAGTTACTGATGTTATTGAGTCGTTCTTGCCACTATGATTAAGACTATCATCAGATAATAGTTTGTTCATCAAATCGTGACTAGAGTTAGATGGAGCAACAAAATTTGACTAGAAAAAAAATGTGTATAACATATTATATATAAATAAGTTTAATTCAAATTATACATTTTTAAATTTTCATACAGAGTTAAGGTCTTCATTGAGATCAGCTAGTTCATCAATCAAATTTTCCTCATCAATAATTTCTGTTTGATTGGCTATTTTGGAACTAATATCATTTAATATGTCTTCTACTGTTTTTGTTACATTAATTTCAACTGGATTATCCTTCATTCGACTTGAGAGTTTTCGAACTCTTCCAGTTTCTTCTTTATTTACAATAACTAGTTCTATATCTTTTGTTGTGTTAGAAATGAGGTTATCTATAGTTGTTATATCATCAATTTTATCGATAACATTTATTTTAGAATCCAATTCGTTATTTACTGTTTGAATAGATGTTTTGGTATCATCTAAAATAATATCTGGAGATGAAAATAATTCAGGTGCATCTAATAATTGAGTAACATGTTTTTGTGGAGCTGATAAAGAATCTAGAGAATTTTCAATAATTCCGATTTTATCTTTATTCTTTTTGAACATCAACTGATTTTGTATGTATTTTTTTGGTTCAATACTTGACTGACGAATCAATTCATTAGCTTGCAATAAAACTTTGTCTACAATAACATCTGGTTTTTTTTGTCGATTATTTTTTATTTGAACTGATGGACGAACTTGATTATATGTCTTCTAAAAAAGTATATATTAAATTAATGTAATAGCAATTAGAATTGTAGTAAAAATTTTAATTTAAAATCAAAATACACAAATTTTTTTTTTAATTTTAAAATTGCAATAATCATTTGAATACTATTACTTAATTAATGTAGCATTTGAACAATCATAAACTTTAATATTCATGCTTTTATTAAAGGTTGTTACACAAATTTGAAACTAGAACTACTCAGCATAAATTTGCTGTTGTACGCTTTTAAAAAACGAGACACATACAGGTATAACGTCTTCTGGTCACTATCTCACTTGAGACTTAGATAATACCAACAACTTCTACAGAAATATTATTTATATGGTCTGTTGCATCCAAGCTTGCTTGGAAATCCAAAAGGGATTCTTTCTCTCTCACTTTGCCACATTACACTTCACTAAATATCTAACCATAACCTCCAAAAAAAAATTATTTTATTCTTTAAACCTTTCCATCGACGCATTTTCATGATTATTGCTTTACCATATCCTGCTTCAAGGCCACAACTTATCACCCTTGTTCCCCTGGTCTATTTTGAGGTAGCTTTATGCAACCTTCAGTGCATACTTTTCAGCTGTCATTTGCTCTCTGAATACAGGCTTATACTACGATAGAAGTTGCTTATTAGGAACATGGATAATTATTGAAAAAAATGATTTCTAGGGACGGGCCAGCCCTAAGTAACCAATCAATTGCCTATTATAAACATTCAGTCAACTGAAACATTTCACCTTGGTCAAAAGTTTTCTTAACAAACGGCCGCTATTGTATTTTATTAATTTTATTTTATTGTATTTTAGCTCACTTGACCATAATATTTATTCTCCTTCTAAATTACTGATCTCCTCTCCGCCCTCAATATTTATATCTTAATATATTTTATCACCAAGAATTCATAATTTTACTGTTAATTCTCTTTAATTCTTTATTTATTATTAAAATTAACGGCCGGTGGGCAAAGAGTACGGGATATAAACAGTATTAATATAATCAGTTTACAAGTTTAGTACAATATTGCGTAGACAATGTACATCGTTAAAGAAAAAATTTAAATTATTCAAGTCGTTATTACAATAATTTACAACACGATTTATAGGACTATTTAGGACACAGTTTTGTATACAGGTTTCAACAATATGGAATGTATTTTTTGCTAGTGTTCATCAATGGGACATGACAATTAATCTTGTTTAGAAATTCGAGACACACTATTTTACTGTTTGGTAATTTGTAGAAAATTAGAATACAGAATAAAAGTCTGTGATTAAAACATCATTATTATCGCGTTGAGATAAGAGAAGACAACAACTTATTTCATCGAAAGAAATTGGTTGACCACCATATTTGTAGGCAATAGAACATAGGAATTGTCTTAAAACTTTTTTGATTTTAAAAAGGCTAGGCCTATTTTCTGGGGGTTTCATATTTCACTTAACCAAATTCAAGGACAGGGCGGACTAGAGTAGGAAAAAAAACTTTCAGACATTCAGGGTCCATAGTACCACATGAATATTTAATATAACCAAGATGTTTGGTAACAGATAGTTTCCATATGACTATCAACAGATAAATCAAATAAAAGAATAATTCCTAAACCTTTAATTTTATTAACAATTTGTAACGGAGTATCATTAGTTTTGTAACTGTAACAAACCAGATTTTGTTTAAGGGAGAAAATTAATTATCCGGTAAAAAAATTTTAGATCGCCTGGCAAACAGTAAATAATTACAGTGTGAAAAGACTTTGTTTATATCATTTATAAATGCTAGGAATAAAAGTGGTGATAGATGTCCATCTTGTGGTACACCAGAAGATACATTTATAGGTAATGACTTTGTATACTTAATTTTGACTATATATGTTCTAGCAGAGATAAATTATGACAACCACTGAAGAAGTATTCCATGTAAGCAATAGTTATTCAATTTCTATATTAAAATATTTTGGTCCCCAGAATCAAAGGTCTTTTTTGTCTGTATAAATGGTATCTATTTGGCTACGATTAGAAACATTATCAATAAGATTGGTGTAAAACACTAACAAATTTGTATCAGATGATTTTAATTTATCAAAAACCATACTGATTAGCAATCAAAATACCTAGTTTTAAATAAATTAGAAAGCTCCAATCTATAATTATTATTTTTTTATTAATTTGTTATTTTATATTTATATATTTTTGCAGTTCTATTTATTATTTTAAAAGTACAAACAAATTAAAGATATTTAATATAAACTAATATTAACAATATTTTAAACATTTATTAGTTACTATTTAGTATTTAGTATTTTTATATTGTGTATTATATATAATTATTTTTTGTGTTAATTGTCTTTGTCTTAAATCTAAATCAATCAAATAAATATTACTATAATTTTACACTTTGAATTCCATAAAGTTTTAAGTCTTAGAATTCTAGATACAACTAGAATTTTTTTTAACTTTATTAGAATACAAAGTGTATTATAAGCTTGAATCTTACCGTTGGTACCAGACGTTTAACCGTTTTTGTAGCTCTTGCTTTATCCCCAGATTGATTACTTTGTATTTCATCAGGTTTCTTTTTAGTTATTGTATTTCTTAAAGATATAGGACCCTTAGTTCTTGGTTTTTCATTCTAAATAAATGTAAAATATTAGTATTTTAATTTAATAAAAAATCTATTTTAATATTTTTAAATACTTTTCCAACTCTTAGGTTTAGCATCTTTTTGTTGTTGGGTAAATTACTTTCTGGAACATTATTGGGTACGATTATTGATGGTATGCCTGGTTTGATATCTAAACATTTTTTTTTTAATAAGCTCAAAATATTTATAGCAATTAAAAATTAATATTATATAAGCTATTGTGTGTATTATATACCTCCTATAAGTATATATAAAGAAGCATTTAACTTACTCTCATCTACTGAAACGGTAATCTCTTCAATTTCTTCAATTTCGTCTACAATATTTGATTTTTTTAATTCATCTACAATATTAATTTAAATTTAAAATGTATTGCATATAAACTAAATTAGTAATTATTATAATAATTACTTGTAATATGCTGTATCCCGGTAGAGAGTGTAATTCGAGGCGAGCAAATGTTGGTCTCTGGTATGTTTGGCGGGCAATCCTTGTAATAACAATGATCCAAATAAATAGTATTTGTTTTCATATCACTATTTTCATTGGCTGAAAATAATAAAAGTTTAAATTAAATTTAGTTATGTCATGTTACATTATACATGAGTTAAAATGTAATTAATAATTAAATAATTTATTTAATTAAATTTAGCATATTATTATCACCTGGAAAATTTGATATACTTTGACAAAATATTTTAATAACATCATAAGTAAAGAAGCTTTAAAATTTCAAAAAGAATTCTACGCATTTAAATATAATATTTAAAATAAATATTGTAAGCAGTGTAAACAAATTATTGAATATTTTTTTTTTTTGCGCATACATGAACTAAAGTAAAGGTATAAGTATAAAATGATGTAATGTTTGATAGCAATATAAATGTTTTTAATTACTTAATTCAATATTTAGAGAAATAGTCATATTAAAAAAAGACAAAAATAATTAAATATTAACAAAATATAATGCATATGCTTTGAAAAATATACGTAACCACAACTTTCATTAAAAAAACAAATAAACTCAATGGTAATTAGTATAGGTATTTATAGATGGTGACATATAAAATGGCTGTTGAATGAAGATCAATATAGATATATATATTTTATAATTTTATCTGTGTTTTGTCACATTTTTTTTTTTTATTTATTTATACTTGTTATGATTTATGCTAGAAGAAAAATATTTACCACATTTTGAATAGAAAAAAATAGAATGTGAATGAATTTATGATAAATCATCATACTAAAAAAAATTTTCAACATCTATTTCACGAATCAAATATGATAAAATTTAAATATATTATATTCATAGTTTAATCAAAGCGGTTCTTTAAACATAATACACATCTTGATTTATTTATTTATTATGAAATAGATATATACAGACTGAGCCCTTTTGTACAAATTATTGTAAACACTACCTAATAAGAATTTTTATGAATACAAAATAAATATTTATTTTTATTTTTTAAATGACAATATGAATTGCTTAAATGATATTTCAGAGGAGAATGTTTTTTCTGAAGATTTTTGATAAAGAAAGATTGAACCTAATAATTTATAGGAAATCAATGATATAATATCATTGTATAAGAAAAACAATTCTGAGCGAAAACGGTCAGTCAGCCTATGATATTACCAAGTATGTTTGATATTATTGTGCATAAAGTAATTTATATATAACCTATTTACGTGGAGCCTTGTTTTAAATTTTTAATCTTTAGCTATAAAAGTTGAACATTTTATAAATAATAACTACAAAATAATTATTAAATTATAAATTTGATAAATTTTGTCAAAATTTGAACTTTAAAAGCTTATAAAAAAAAATTGTGCCTATGTATTTTCAATATTTTTCAACTGCTATTGTAACAATATTTAAGGAGCCTTGCATTATATTTTCATGCTCTTCTACCCAACAATTACAATTTTATTGATATTTACAGAAAAAAAAGCTAAAAAAATTGAAAACTGACAATGTCCGTAAATAGCTCAAAAAGAATCAAATTATTTTCAAAATTTTATCATGCATAACAAATGCTAATATAAACATACAGTGAAATTTTCAAGTATCTACAGTCATACGTTTTTTAATTACAACAAAATAAGAAAATCGTTACATGAGAAATCGAGTGAATATCAAATGTTGTAAAAATATGAATTTCAAACGCTCATAAAAATTTAATTTGACTTTCTTGTAGACATTTTGTTTTTGATAAAGGTAGACAAACTTATGGATAACCTTGTATTATATTTTTAAATCTTAGATTTAAAAAGAAAAATTTTTATGATTTCTCAACTCAAAATAATTTGCTAATTTTCGTGATTTTTCCGTATTTTGTCAAGATTTAAACTTTAAATGCTTATAAATAAAAACCCTGACTAAGGATTTTTAATTTTTTTCATCTGCCTTTGAAACAATAACCTAGGAGCCTTCTATTAAATATTCAAGCTTAGAAAAAAAACTAAAAAAAATTAAAACTGAAAATGTCCGTAAACAGCTTAAAATAAGTCAAACTTTTTGGAAAATGTCATGGTGTATAGAAAATGCTAATATAAACATGTACTTATGATCATTTGTTTTTGAATTGCACCAAAAACCAAAATCGATTTTCTCAAAAACAGAATTTGGGTAAAAATTCCCGTTTTTCCTTAATTTTTCTTTTGTTTTTCACTGCGCTTTTGAAAACTACTGGGAAATTTTTACTTTTGACCCCCTAAAGTACCAACTAGATTCACTTTCCTATCAGAAAAATTACTGTTGAAGAAAATCCAAGCATTTTTATTGTCCTCAAAGTTGATGACAGACACAAAAAAAAACACACATCATTGTAAAATCAATACATTCATCGCTTCGCTCAGAATCTAAAATGTAAAAATTGAATCTATAGATTTTTCATATATTTGTTAACATCATACATTAATAATTACTCTGCACTTCACAAGTTTTATGCTCAGCCTCACTTTCCTATTTTATCAAAAATCTACTGAGAAAACTACCATTACCTAGGTACTATTCTGTAAACAGCTCCATATAAATAAATACATGTGCCTACCTAATTAGTTAAATTACCAAATTAAAATATTTTTATTTTTTTTACTTCATAGATCAAAGTAATTAAATTCTTATAATTATTTTATAAAGTTACCAAATGGTTAAAATGCATATGCAATCAGAAAATAATACAATTTGCTGTCTATATTTAATATTATCATACCTTGGGATAAGAATGTTTTGGTAGATATAGATGGATAAAAACCTTGCACAGTCAAATTGATTTCTGGCTCTCCATTCTCTGGATTTGTGGTTATGCCTTTATTACTGCTGTTCTCAAAGTGGATAATATTCATGGTTTCCTTTTTGCTCTCTAAATAAAGAAATTTAACAATATAAGATTAAATATGACTAGACATGAAGAATGAATAATTTTTAAAATATCAAAGTTATGAGTCAAAACAATTAAGATAAGTACTTAATAAATAATAGCATACAGTTAATTTAAATTCAAGTTTCCCTCATATGTAAAAAATATCAATTACTTAGTTGTAAATAGAATAATAATAAAAATAAAATAGGTGTACGTATTACTTATTGTAAAAAAAATATATATATTAAAATAAAACAGCAACCCAATATCATTGATTATAAATATTATAGATCGCTCACTGGCCCGTATTCACGTGAAAAATGGATGTAGCCGTTATGAAGCGCTATGCAAATACAGACCAGTGAGCAATCTATAGTACCTACTTATTTATAATCAATGTCAATAAGTACTTAGTCTTGGTATGAAATAGTTAACCCTTGAATTTTTAAATATTTATAAATAATGACTTACCCAAAACTCTATTGAATGTTTCTTGATCTATAGCAACTGTACCATCAGGCTTAACAACTACTACTAAAGTGTCATCGGCCTCTTCATCCTCTGGTTCTTCATCTGCTTTCTCCGTAATTTTAGAACAAGACATAATAAAAAATCACCTGCAAAATATTACAAAGTATATTAAAAAAATTTTAACAAAAAGCAATAAATAAATATAAGACATATACCTACTATTAAAAAAATGTAATATATTAGATTGTATATTTAAAATACAATTATGTTTACAAAAATCATATTAAAGTTTTTTGAAGTTCATTATCCAACAACTGATTGAATTTTAAATTAATAAAAATAATTTATAATAACTAATTATTATTATCATTAACCTGTCCTATAGACAGAGAAAATGTGTGATATAAAAATATGTAAAAATCCATTTGTAATTTGTATTCTAATTATTTACAACTTGATATCAGCGTGGAAACAAAATAAACAATCTCAGTATTATTGTTGTATTACGTATTTAATAATAATAATAATAATTATTATAATGTTTACGATGTGTGTGTTACGCCGACTGTTACGGTAACGGATAGGTGAACGTAAAATGTTTCCCTCCAACAGCTCCAAACAGTGTGGGTGACGCGGGGCCACACAAACCCAGGCGAAGGGCACGATTTGCCGCGGTGGATGGAGGAAGATACTAGATAGTGTAGTTAGTGACAGAGAGAGAGAAAACAAATTCAGAACACTGAATACGTCCCGGGGAAATATTAACTTTATCGATATTATCACACGACACACGAACGCGCGAAAATCGATGTGCGCGCAAACAAAATTTAATAATATAAGTTACAACATTGCAATCACATAATAAACTATTTTATTTTAACTGGATAATACAACGACAAAAGGCACGACAGAAGGAATGATTACTAATAATAATATGTACTCACCGGCTCAGTCACAGGCGGTGAATGCGATCGGGAGTCCGGAACTTGCGAGTTTTGATCTTGAACGCCGTTATCACTGCTGGCTGGCTGGCCTACACGATCCGACGCGTTCGTCTGGACCCATCGCTGCCGTCCGTCGTCTGTGCAAGCGCCGGTACGATGTTACCGTACTACCGTACTACTCGCGCTGTGGCGCTTATCACGGGTCTGCAGTTCGTTTCATTTTATCGACTTTTCGTTTTCGCTCAAAGGCCAATAGATGGTCGCGGTATCGAATTACCAGATTCCCGTCTCCACTTCTCGACTTAATTTGTGTCTTAGCAGTCGCAAGATCGCAACTCGCGTATTCGCGTCTCGCAAGTCTGTAGGTACTTTGTTTACACTTTAGTTTACTGTTGTTATGAATTTATGATGTTATTATGATTTTACTTTATAGACATAGGCAGTAGGGACCTCCGCCATTGTAGTATGTCATGGAAAAGTTGCACGACTGTAGAAGAAAAACCTTTATTGATAAGGGTGATCTAGACTGTGATAACTGATACAAATTAACAATACAAAATATAACAATATAAAATTTTTAAATATAATTTATGACAAAAAAACATCTATTTTGTTATGAAAAATTGAAAACGTATGCAAGTGTGAAGTGACAGAACTTTGTTACTTCACCGAATACTGGACACCCTTATTTTTTTGCAATTTTTATTTCTTAAAATTATGTATATATTTACGTATACGAATAACGATGGTGAACTGGTGAAATCAGAATTTGGCAATCGGACTTGGTGAAGTTCGCTATTATGCATCACTCTAGCAACTGGAGTCTACAGTCTAGTATACCACGCCTTTGACGAATATTGATGTTTTTTTTAAACTTTTGTATTTCAACGAGTTGAGAACGATGGTGCAATTAGAATTTGTCGATCGAACTTAATTTTGAAATTAGCTTAAGTAGACAAGTTAGATGTGTGCCTATTGAAGCTTCTGTTTCAGCGATTTGTATGCATTCGCATAGCGCTCTATTATACCGCGCTTTTAACATGACAAAATAGATTTTATTAGATAATAGATAATATTCTAAATTCTATTAAATTTTATTTTGTTATTACTTTTGTCATTACAGCCAACAGGTCCAGTCGGAAAACTTTTATATAAACCCTTAAATAACTATTTTATACGGATAAGTGGATACCTTACCATTTGCAGATGTGTGAAAAGTAGTGACTACTAACCTAATCTAACCTAGCAGCGTACATGAACGAACTTGTTCACATAAAAAATTTAACAAATGGAAACAATTTATAACAGTATTGCAGTATATAGCACACATGTATTATATTATATTCTACATTGAACAATTTTCTACAGAAAAAATGTATCGCACTTATACATCTAAGTACTGAAGTGCTAATACTACCGGTGATGTGGTAATAAAAAATGTCCATTTCCTATATTATACTAATTTTTTTTTAAATTTCTTTATTGCCTTGTTATTTAAATAGTAGAAATATTCCTAAAATATGTCACTATGTATAATAAAATATTATCTAACGTCTAAATGACTATGTATTTTTATGCAAAGTAAAATTGTTTATGTATATTAGTTAAATTAAAAATTGGAAAACTCGCCCAAATGACACTGCATGGTCTTAGTAAAAAAAAATTTAAAAATGTACAAACAAATCCTGTCTTTACTTATAAGTTAAACCTATTTGTAAAATATACACATTATTGTTGACTGTTGTATTTGAATTTGTACTTAATTGCGTCATATGGCAAAGCTTCCGAGCCTAGGGTGAGTAGAAAATTAGACCCCCAATAGTTTTTTCTTGTTATTTTCTTATAACAGATAAATACATAATTTATTATTGTAATTAATGTTTCTTTTATTTTAAATAATATTTATAATTGATACTAATAATAACATAATTAGTAAATAAGATTAATAGTAAACAGAAACAAATATACCTGAAGAGTGAAGATATCCGGGTATTAGCATATTGGAATAAATATTAAAAATTAAATAGATATTATGTTATTAGTAGCTCCTCTGACATAAAAAGTACCTGATTAATGATTAGACCTTATGGCTTATATTATAGTATATTATTATAAGGTCTATGAACTATAAAACAAGATAATAGTCGTGGTGGACATCAAACATGTATCAATGGCTCCGAACATGTTCTTCAGATAGTTCAATCATTGAACAATGTATTAATGTATCTTCTATGGTTCAATTGAATTGCTAAATTGGTTGGATGGGTAGATGGGTAAAATAATAGAGTATTATAATATTTAGTATAGGTACTTCCCAATTTCTGCAATAGTTTTATTAAACACATGAATGACATTAAATTATTCATAAATTATAATTAGTTAAGCCTGTTTCACAGTCGTTTGAAGTGGCGGTAAATACTTAATTGGAAGGGGTGGGTAGGTCAATCAAATTATTTGAAACGCCATTTACAATTTCATTTGGGCAGACTTAGGTCTTAGACCATTTCTATGAGTATTGAGTGGTGAACCTGTTTGGCTCACAAATTACGATAGTCGGATAGTGTCATGTCTAAATAAAAAAAACACTTCATTATTGTTACATTCACCTCACTCAATCTAAAAATAGATAGGTCAAATAATTATATTATTTATTTAATTTTGTCTTAATGATACCTCAAAGACGGAAGATAATATGTACAAGATGTTCTGGAAGTCTGGTACCTTGTTGGGGGTTTAATCATTGGAAGCATAAACATATAAATAAACTATCTATCGATCTCACTCACTCAATTTACATTTCAGATTTGGTTAGATGGGGTTGAGGAAAGCGCAGTCCATTTATTAATATATCTGTGATTGGAAGGGTATCAAACCACAGAATAGATTAAATATATTCTGTGATCAATTTTTAAAATTTAAATATCAAGATAGTAGATATTAACCAACGACTACCAATGTGGCTTTAGCCAGAACAACCTGATCATAGATCAACTCTTCAAAATAAGGCAAATTTTTCAAAAAGCATGGGAATTTGATAAAAATCTGTCTTTTTGTAGATTTTAAGAAGGCCTATGACTTAATCTATAGACATAACCTTATAAATCAAATGAAAGAATTCCCAAAGAAGTAGTAAGACTAATGGGAGCCCCACCCTGAATATGCAGAGATTAAAATGAAAATAGAAAAGAACCTCAGCACCGATCAGGGTAAATATGGGACTAAGACAAGGAGATGCATTTTCACCAGTGCTCTTTAAATTAGTGCTTGAGAAGGTTTTTAGGGAATCAAATATCACTGCATGTAGAGCACTGTTTAAGATTCAACTTGAATAACAAAAAATTAGAAGATAAAAATGTAAAGCTCATATAAGTTAAATTTTGAAGCTAATATGAAGAATTATTGTTATAGTATTAAAATTTGTAATTTTTTTTTTTGTGTTTTTTTCCACAATTTAAATAAAATAAACATACAAATAATTCAATGTTTTAAAATTATTTTTATTCCCTGCTTTAAAATACATGGTATTATGGTAAATAGTAATTTAAACATCTCACTATAATATGTAATAGGTAATATCTTTTACTAAAAATATTTTGTATCAAATACAATTTAATTTTTTTTTTTTGAAAATAATAACAAACTAAATTAATTATATTGAATTCATTTATATTAAATGCTTTAAATGTTAAATTATCAAATTGAATATCTTGATATATTGTTTAAATGAACAAATTTGAATAACTTTATAATATATTGTTTAATTTGTTTAGTGCTTGTATTACCATTTTCATAATTATGACATGTTTATTGATTATAAATAAAATATAAAATAAGGTTATAATATAATAAAAAAAAAAGTACTGTAACCAATTGGCAATTATAAAAAAAAATCCTTAGTTTAAGCTGAGATGCTATTTTCTCTTATTTATGACCATTAAAAAAAAACCCCATTTTTGAACATGTTATTTAGTGATTGCTGTTTACATGGGTGGTTCTTGGCCATTAGTTTCTTGGTTTTTCATGACATATGGCAATTCTGGTGGCAATGAGTATGGTACCATTTCTAATGGCTCAAATTCTCCATTATCCATCCTACAAATACCACACAAAATTAATAATCTACAAATGTTTTAATGTTTAATTATTTTTACTTCAATGCTAAACCAATAGTAGCTGGACTTTGTGCCTTAGCAATAGTAGCATTTAAACCACATTCTGACAATGTTTTTGTGTCGTCCATAATTTCATCTTTGTAATAAAGTTGTTGATTTGCTGGTGCTACTTTTATGATACCTAAAATAATAATTAGTAATGTAATACCTACATTTTAGAAAAATTCAATAATTTAATTTTAGTCTTTGTTGTTTTCAAAATTTGTATACAACTATGTATACAAATTTTGGTACGTCTCGCAGGGTGGGCCACACCCCCTCCCCCCTTTGCACACGCTTATGCTAATTATTAACCTTTAAAGTTTAAAATAATATTATGGAAAAGGCCTGACATAGTAATTTGATAGTTGTTGATTTACTATCTTCCTACAAGTATAAACATATAATTGAGTGCAATGCAAACGAATATAGAAAACATAGCAGCTGACGGCACTTTAGTAGCCTCCAATTTTAACAATATGATGGCTTATCTATACAATATTAAATAGGAACTTCAGAATGAGGTTAAGGTCCCAATGAGTCCAGACACAATTTATCGCAACAGTGGCGGTACCACCAAAACAAAAGAATTTTACCACTACCGCTGCGTTTTATTAATCAAACATTAAAAAAATTAAAACCTTTCAAATTTTTGCTCTAAGAAAGTTAACTAACGCACCTCTTTACATCTTAATTTCTACACTTTATTCAGATCTAAACTCTGTTCAAAATGAGATCAGTACCGGGCGACCAAATTGTACGTATGGGCGTGGCTTCGTCACACGACACAACACTACACGCCACTGTAGTGGGGAAAGCGTCTGACTATTGCAGAACATAAGCTAGTTGCTGCCCAGTACTGATTTTATTTTGAACAGAGTATAAAACTAAAACAATAAATTATAAATACAAATATTTTTATAAAAGATTTCACAACCATCTAAGCACTTATTTAAATCCCCTTATCAAAAATTTGGCTTCCCCTATTGTGCCAGATAATCCCCAAGATGCTTAAAGCACAAATGGTGTCGTGATTTTTATAAGAAAAAATATACATACATACTATATACATTAATATATATAGTATAAATAATAATTAATAACTAATTTGTAGGAAATGTCATCGATGGGTGTCTCCTCTCATCAAAATAATGTTAACACGCCATACTTGTACTTTAAGCCTATATTATTTTTGTATCAAAAGACACAATTATATATTTCATGTAGAAATAAAAAATAAAATAAAATATTTATACATACATCCAATAATCTTTTTGAGTTCATTAACCAATATGTTGTCTTTAGCATCTGTAAATATCGTTAACTTTTTTCGTTGTATCATCATAAAGGCGTCCTAAACAATAAAATAATGGTATTTAAATTATGTTTTACGACGATAAGTTGAAGTTCATAAACTACAAACTAATAAAAATGTACTAACCATTTTAAATTTCAACTGAAAATATTTTGATCACGAATTATATTGATAGTCAACTTTCCACTATACAACGATTTTGAAAGCACGAGGTCAAGAATCTAAAATCTGTAATATACCGAAAAGGAGAAATGTCAAATAAGCATTAGATTAGATAATACATAAATACAATATATACAGGTTAATGTTAATAGGTACAAATTACAATAATACAAATTCAACTTACTATAGTTTATGGAAACTACAAAAACTACGCAAATATCTACCGTAAACAGTTGAAAAATAATATACCAAATAATTATAGATAGTAATATTATTTTCGTTATTAACCTTATCAATTGTCATACGATTTTATAATACAGGTTAGCCACCATCACTTATAATTAAATAACACATTTTTATATTTTTTTGTCGAAAGATGATATAATTACAATTTTATGATGTAACATACTGTTCTATGTTAATATTGGCAATTGCCTATTGCCAATAATTGCTAAGTGCTAAACAGAATTCTGCCATGACAAATTAAATAGGTATGTCAGCAACTCGTGATACGCATGTCTATGACGTTGCATTTTTCTCCAAAAGGCTGAGCGGTGGAGTAGTGGTGGAGTCTTCTTCGGCGGCGGCTACTTGTGGCAGGGGCGGCGGTGGACCAATGAGAACCGGATAAATGCCTACGTCACAGTACAAGGCTGGGCGGAGGGTAGGTGCGCGATTTGTTTCCAAACTCGTAATATTGCTGACATACCTATTTAATTTGTCATGAATTCTGCTATATTATTCTGATCCACTATTAAAGAATATAATAAAAATGTATACATTTAATCATGGATGGATCTAATAAGTAGAGAGCCTAGATAATAAGGTTACCTATATATTTAGGCTCTATAGAGTCGATATATATTATAGATTTTAATAAACATGGTTTAAAATAGGTATAATTGAATATTATATTATTATTTATTATCTTATCGTATTATATTTATAAATAATGAAGGTATAATTATATTATTTATTATTTAATTTTAGATTAAAATGTATTTTAGTGATGTACACCAAAAGTTTGGCCGGCTGGTGTCTCAGACTCCGAAGTAAATTCGTAAGATACTACAAAGTATAAAGGTATTTATTAGTGTCACATCAGTGACGTAGCCACCTGCCAGAGGGGACTAAGTGGGCTAATATACCCCCCCCCCATTGACTGTGTTGACCTTAGAATTTTATCAAGATTATTAAAAAAATAAAAAGTGTAAATAAAAGATATTGTATTTGTATACTTAGCGCCCCCTCCCCCCCTATTCCTGGCTACGCTACTGTGTCACATATATAGGGATCTACAGAGACGCCGAACTATAAAAAATGCAGTGTGGTGAATATCAAATTTTAATAGTACCTACCCACCTACTAATTGGTATGTAAAGTTTATAGTTTAGATATATAGTAATAATATATGGTAATATAGTTTTAGACTTAAATTCTTTCATAATACAATAGACGCCGCTTATAAGACTCACTTTGGAACCAGCACAAAGTGAGTCTTGTAACCGAATGAACCTTATAGGCGAAGTGGAAAAAAAAAATTAATTACGTATTTATAAATTTTATTTTACTACATATTTTGCTTTGATTTTAATACATTAAAATATATTACATATTACATACTTTATTATTGAATAAATTTAATAATCCCGATAATAAAAACTAAAATAATTAAACGTAAATACATATTACATATAAAAATTATTTTTGAAAAAAATTTGTAATTTTAGTTTGTTTTTTATTTTCTTCTAATATTCCGAAAATATACTGTTCGTATTCGTATTGTATATTAAAATTATTACCACGGTGATGGACAGCTCTCCTTATCACGTCTAAAGCCTCCAGAACCTCTTTATTTGATGGTGGTTTAACTACGACGTCGACTTCTTGTGTATTTATGTACCCGTAATTACGATAACTGTGCAGCCACCAGATAATCAGTACACTATAATAACGATAATCGTTGCGATAAATGTGAACTTTTATCTGCGATAAAAATTATTATACGTTATTAGGTACCAACAGAAACTAGAAATGATCAACACGAATATTATTTAATTTTTCAATACCAATTTATTTCTAAATTATAACCAAAAAAGTTTATTTTCACTATTTATTTTACGAAATTTGAGTCTTATAACTAGGGCTGGGATTTGTATGTAAATACATATTTTTAGTGAAACACGATAAATTAATTATTGCAAATGATAAATTCGTTTCACGTGATTTGCAATAAAATAAGATGTATTTTATTTTACATATTTTTACATATTTTTACATACTTTGTAAAATTTTTGTTTTTATTTACATACTTCGTAAATTTTGACAATTTCAGTGGTTTAGTAATATTTCACATTTATATTTCGGTAACGGAATTCGGCAAATTGTAAGTGTATAATGCATATAGGAAATAAGTAGGTTAAAATAAATATTAATAACTTGATTTTAGTTTATCTTATCTGTTTCTTATATGTTAGATTATACTTTATGTTATACAAGTATTTGACAAAATATATTTATGAATTTACAACGGTACCTATCAGACTATTAGTTCTTGTGTTCGCGTGGTTGTGAAAACATCTTAACATTTCGAGTTATAAATTATAATTTATAAACTAAAGACTTAATAATAAATTAGTAAATATAATGCCTAAAGTAGCTCGATCTGTTTCAACTAAAATTTCAAATGTTATCCGTGATTTTCCTAACGAAACATTTTCGAGTGATAATAATGTATTTTACTGCAATGCATGCGATATAAGTGTTTCAACTACTCAAAAATTTCAGATAACTCAACATATCTCAACATCAAAACATAAATCTAACAAATTATTTAGAATTGTATTTTTATTTAAAACTTTAACATTGGTATTTTTTAAATTTTTCTTAGTACATAATTTTTATTTTATACTACATATTTTGGCAATTTTAATTACATATATATGTACATATTTTTGGTTTTTTATTACATATAAATCCCAGCCCTACTTATAACCGATTTTTTTTTAATGTATTTGGGTACTTCCGGACCGTTCCAGACGATTTTGAGTCTAATAAGCGACTGAACCTTATATCCGTGAGTCTTATAAGCGGCGTCTACTGTATTTACATATGGGCTATATGTCACCTACCCAGCACATAATTCACTATGGCAGTTGCGATCATACTAAAGCAGTGGTTCTCAAACTTTTTTGTTCGCGGAGCCCTTATGTTATCCTAAAAAAAATTACGGAGCCCCAAAAATTAGAAATGTCTATTTGAGACAACAATAATTCATAAAAAATTATGTCAATTGTAAATGATTTGCTTTTTATTTTTTTTTCTGTAAAATACGAATATATAGAAATTATTTAATTAATTTGATAGGAAAAAAAGAATATAATGTTTTAGTAATTTTTAAATTTTAATATTTAGTGACTAAGGTGACTAGGTGACTATAGGGAAGGCGCTACATGGGCTATATATTCGGTCTAGTCATAAACTCATAAACCTATAAACTAATGGACACTTTGCCCTGCCGCAAATGCTAGGCGATCATATACAACCATTAAACCATATTACTGAGCGAGAAACAACATTAAGTAGTGAAGGAGCACCGCGTAAAGCTCGTATAAGGAACTATATACATTTTACTACTTTGTTTCTTTTTTCGCTTACTCTAAGTCTCTATATCGTACATTCTTATCCCTGACTTCTCTCTCTAAACGCTGTCCATTAGTTTATAGGTCTATGGGTCTCGTACTCTGGTTTCACGGTTTAAAATATACTTAAAGGTATATCTTAAACCGTGTCTAGTGTTCGTGCCTGCTAACCTAAATTATAAACATACCTACCAATTGTACTATCGACTATCGAGTATGTATTTGTTTCGGAACGATTACGAGCGAAACGAGTGTGACGAGTTCCGTACTATATTTTAATATGAATGAAACAGTAACATAATTAGAAAATAAAATTGTCACAACTATATTTTAACATGATTTGTCTGCCAGTAAATTGTATTTATTTAAATTACTACCAGTTTAGACTTCAGGTGGTCCACTTATCCTCTCTCAATTATAAATTTATACTCAAATAAATAATGCCATTACAATTATTTTTTTCAGTCGACTAGTTGAGTATAATAGTCAAATAAGTAATAACTACTTATCTGTGACGTATTCTATAAAACATTAAATAAACTAAAGATTATTTCATAATATTATGTTATACCTAACTTATAGCTGCAGAGGACATAATAGCGAAGTAACTATACTCTGTCCAGCGAGAGAACATGCTGATTCTGCTCATCCCCCTGTATCACCTTATACTATCGAAACCAGTTCCCCTATGGCAGGGTGTTGCGTGGGGATGCTCAGAAAAACCACATTTTTGGATACAATCATATTTAATATTAAATATTAAAATTGTAATGTTAAAGAAAACTGTAGTGGCTGAAAAAGGAACGGTAAGTTTTGGCCGAAAAGAGAAGGGTACATTTTGGTCGAAATGGGGGCCGTCCACAGTTATTACCTATTTTGGGTAGATGGAGTGTTCCAAGCAATAGGTATATCATCTGATATTTAGTACTGTAAAGTTTTATATTTCAGTTTATCAAAAGATTATTATTATTTTAAGATAAGTGAAAAATAGGTAATGTAATTTATGTACAATTTATTACGTATTGAACGACCAAATATAATGAGTCACTGACATAATTATATTTCTATGCTTAACAACTAACAAAGAGGTACAGTTGACTAAGCAAGTTGCATATTGCAATGCTTAAAAGGATTTTAGTACTTGAGAATATATTTAAAAAAATAATTTTCGTTATAGTACATTATTTATATTATAGGTACTATATGTGTATTCTTAGTTTCGATTTAGGTATTATTTTTGAATATCCTATGCATGGATGTTATATTTATATTTTGTACACAAATAGTTATAGTTATTGTTTTTAGTTTACAATATCGTAAAATATTAATTTTTTCTTGTACGATAATAATTTAGTATCAGTTTAACGAACATTCCCAGAGTTCATACATTGACGTAATACGCACACGTAAAGGTGCACATTTATTATATATTCATTATAATATATACAACACACTTACATATACCTACTTATTAATTATTATAATATACAGCAGACCTGCTAAAAACACGCATCCGGCATGAACTAATGCATTAAAAAACCTAATTGCCTAAACAGGCCTTCCAGAATTCAGAATATATGTCTTATTAGAAAATAACTGGAACCATAATATACGATAAATAATGCACCCTTAGGCATATAAGCAACTCGACCTTACAAACAATTATCCAATCTAAACTCCACTCCATCCAAATCCCCTCATTGCTCTATGTCATCAATCACCATCCTTAACAATATCCCGAGGAGTCTTAAAAGAAAATGGTCACAATAGACTCCTTCAAATTTTAATGCAAAATTGTAAATAATAGAAAGAGCTTTTGAATTTTGATGGACAGTTTCCCCACTCACTCATATTTATCACTTATCACATTTACTTATTAATATTCTTCGTGTATATATTGGAAACGTGTTATCCGTTGAAACGATTTTATGTGGATATAACCCTTATAATCCTTACACAATCCTTATAAGAATCAATCGGTAAAAATATCAGCTTGTAATACGTATATTTGTAGGGCTAATGTTGTATAATATTCATCAACCAAGAGCATTCCTCGAGTATGGACCCTCCTCCCTTTAACTATTAAGAATCCATTTCAATTTAAATTCTTGTTCTAATTTGTAATTTAGTAACAAGTCAATAATACACCTATTGCTACACTATTACTTAGATTCTAGATAACCGTGGACCACTGGACTACGAACGCCCTCACGAACGGTGACTCAAAAACGATTTGATCGAAAACCATTGAAATTCGTACGGCGGCGTGGAGAAAACTGTCGGTGGTGATCACTGACCATCGGAAAATACTGTGGTTACCAGTTCGCAAATAAAACCGGGTTCACAGATGCGTCGTTGGTCGTGTTGTGAGATTTTTATCGTATTCTGATTTGGCAGTTGTAGATTTACCGGCCAATTTCTACAGTTGGCCCGAGCTAGTAGTACTATGTAGTGTGCAGTGCGACGAAATTTCAGCGAAAAGAGTCTATGTTTCTCGAGGATTACGAGACGAAGGTAGAAAGGATGAAGGACGAGGTAGCACTTCAAGGTAAGGAAGGACGCACATGTCACTCATATTATTCGCAATTCATATAGGTTTCTTGTAGACTGTAGCGATAGACATTTGTAGTTTTTCATACGCATCTACGAACGACCTTAAATTCTGATTAGAAAATAAGCAATGAACAATAATAGCAAAATAGGTAACTAATAGGATAATAGGTAACTAATAAGTAATAAGCGATAAGTAAGTTATAAGGGCTAAAAAATATAATTGTGATATATAGGTTACTTATATTAATATTTAAAATTATGATAATAATAAAAGTATGTATTTTCATACGAAAAATAATTGCAGCCTGGGGCGATCGCCCCCCTCTAAATACGCGTTTCTGAGTCTATATTATAACATAATATTGTTTTCATGTTCGTTGCGCGACTACAAGAGAGAGATAATCCGTTCGTGCCCACATCATTGTCACGCCTACAGAGCACGCGCATAGTCCGATCCCCTCGCCACGCCAATTTCATTATTATTATTATTTTTTTTATTATTATAATATATTCCCACTGCACGGAATAATAATATATACGCCGCTAATGCTGATCGCTGCCGCCGTCGTCGTGTATTAGTCGGTACCACGCGAAAATCGTATTATAATACCATAATAATGTCATCCGACTGACTCATTTTTCAAGTATTTTTTTTCTTCTGTGTTCTTTTTACTTGTCTTCGAAGTCGTTCGTGTATTTCACGGATGGCGTATAAATAATAAATTATAAATACCCATCATGTAATATATATATAGTATAAATTATATAATATATATACTAATATACTATAATATACTGTATGCCGTATGGTATAACTGTAAGTATATTCAATATTGTATAATATAAATTATATACACGATGCAGTCGATGCACCGACTGCATTATGCCATTATTACAGAGCTATATATAACGATGGTGCACGCATTGATGCATTATCAGTTATCACTGCAGTATGCAGGCTACCACGGTAGGTAATACTATATCATATACTCACGCACCCATTTTTGTCTTTTTCAGGTGATGGCTATCTTTTTTTATACTACTAACTACTTTAATACTGTATAGTATTTCTCGATGTTCTTTCGGAACTACAAAACACTACATTACTTATTATTATTATATTATTTATATTCGTCACAAAATTGTCTATTAAGTCTCTTATTTCGCAATCAAGTGCGTTCGCCAAGCTATATGGTCGGATTTAGCAGCACTAGACTTGCGGTCCATCGTCAGCGGCGATTGTTGATGTGCCGCCGCGCACGGAGAAAGCGAATTTCTTTGGGTTGTCAAAAACCGCTCTGTTGCGTCACGCGCGTGCACGTTATTAGTCGTATATGGGCTTATGTAGAAAACCCGAGTCATAGTACGGCGTCGGCGGTGTTAACACAATAATAAGGGAAATTGGTAAAAAATGCAACCATTTACCATATACAGATAAACGTATAATATACTATATACAATACTATATTATAAATTATAATACTATGTATTTTCATTGAATATATAGGTACCTACTCAATGTTATTGTGTAGTATAGGTATGTATACCTACAATACTACCATGTACTCTGCGTCTATGTAGGTACCTAACGCGTTTACACTGTTAGGTATATAATGTTTAGATGTTTAGACAGTTTAGTATAGGTATGCGTTCAGTATATGTAGGTATATGTATATATAATAAATATTATATTAGGTAATAGGTATTAGGTATATATATGCGGGTCGAGGCGGGGTATATTTTGTCAGAAAATATTTGGCTTTACATATTAATATATTATTCCAAAAATTTTTTTACTGAATTGTATTTATCTAGAAGTGAATTTATTTTGAAATATATTGTATTTGTAAAATAATTACTCGTGAATTTTATTGGAATAGTTGTAGCTCAAAAACGTATTTTTTTAGATTAATATTTATTCAGGACCGTGTAACGTAACCCAATATATATTTCCAACGAAATACTCTCCATGAAAATAAGTTTCTGAGTAAATTTGATTTCGACGAAAGAATTGTTGTCCAACAACAAAATATATTTTGTTTCCAACAGAATATTTTCCATAAAATGTCGTTTTTGACATATTTATATGTATATTTATTTATACTTATATTTCAAACAGATTACGGTTATTAAGCAATATTATTCAATAAATACAATTCTAATGTCGGGACAATGCATGTGAACAATTACTATAATATAAACATTCAACTAATCAATAGCGAGCTAAAGGTCCCTTAAACATGATTGTGTGGCCCGTGATTGGTCCATTAAATTTTACTGTACCATTAAATTAATACATTTTGTATGCAACCAGACATTTCCAACGAGGTATTTTTCAACAAAACTACTGTTCCGAACGAATCATTTTCTAAAATTTTATGCGCACCCTGCGACGTGTGTATAATATACTTATTTTAACCAATTTTTAGTTTGGGATTGGAAATTTGAAATAATAATACATTCGTGCATACACGTTAATATATAATATTATAATGTATTGTTTATATTTTTACTTAATAAAATAATCACGTATATATTTTTGAAAGTGTTCATTAGTACCAATAGACAAGAATACGCGATAACGTTACGAAAATGTAAATCCACATTTAAAAAAATATAATCTAAATAATTAAAATTAAAGTTTATACTTTTCCTTAGTCATATGTATATAATATGCACGAATTTTGAGTACTTATATTACTATATAATCGAGTTTATCTACATTTTTAACGCGTATAATAAAAAACATTAAAAAGATTCGTTTTACGACAAACGATGAAATTAAAACTCATTAATAATGTCATTATTAACGAATTTACGATTATAAAGTATAGCAGCTATATCGTTGTCCTTACTATCCTGTTTATAATCCATTATATTAAATAATTTTTAAAATTAAAAATAGTGATATTTAAACAATTTTCAAGATATCTAAATTATAATGCGGGTAACCCTTTTTTATATTGTACAGTTTTCCGTAATTCTTTATAATGTTAACATTCTTCTCTTTGCTCGTTACTATAAATATTTGTATCCCTGCATGCATTTTAAAATATCCCAGAGCAAGAATCTCTCTTACTCTTTATTATGTTAATACTTATACAACTGGATGCTAAGAGTTATCATTATTTAACTGTAAAAATAAAAATAAGGAACTTAAAATATCTTGTCAGTATATGAGGCCAAATTATGTGGTGAGTCATGAATTTACAAATAATCGGAGTTTATTGAATACCTACCTTATTATTATTTAATTATATCATATATTCATATTATATTTTAACTCGTTAATTTTTATATTTTATTTCCTACAGTATAATACTTACAATTGAAAAAGTTACATAAATAAATAAATTATTCAATATACTTAAATGCCTATACCAGTTCATACTATTATATATTTATATTATATAATATTTAGAATATGTGCAACACAAGTAACAACAAATAGTTAAATAATATATAATATAGGCAATATAAATACCTAGGTAATGTTTATGAGAAAAATAATCTTGCATTGGAAGTGAACATTTATTTAAAATTTCAATTGTTAATTAACTATTTGACATTATATTATTATTTATATTCTGTTATGAATTGATTATTCAAAGTTATACTTACTTCATGACGACTGTTATTGAGAATTTTTTGTTTGAATAAATAAATTCTTAGATATAATTTATAAAGTATACAACGTCATCACTTATAGTATTTATATCATTTTTAGTTTTTAATATTTCTAATTACTTCACATAATTATTATAATGTTACTAAATAGTAAATACTTTTATTACATGTAAAAAATTTAATTTGTAATACTAATATAGTAGTATAATAATATATAGTGTAATATATTTTTAACTTGTATAGGTATATATAATGGCCAATGTTTTATATATTTTTAACTATAAAATATTTAAATATGCAAGACTCAGAATTCGTCATCTTCTCAACGTATTTTTCTCATAATATCAAATAACACTGCACATTGACACATTTATAGTATTATAATGTATTGACTACTAACTTTTATATTAGTTATATTAGTTAGTACTTATTTAGTAGGTAGGTACTATTGTATTATTACAGCGGAAATAATATAATATTATCCCTTATATGATTGTGGTGTTTAGTTCTCTATGAGGCTTAGTTCTTAAATCAGTTTAAACTAACGTTTTGAAACATTTTATGGGAGTTTTATTAAGCATATGGTCATCTTTTACATCCGAGATTATTAAAAAACCAAACAGGTGGTTGCCCGATTGCATAGTTTAAATTAGTTGCGCGTAGGAAGATATTTTATTACAGCAATATTGTTATTATAGTGCTACGAGGATGTTTGGCAAATTTAATAGATTTATATAAAATTATGGTATACAGATGGTATTTTATATCATAACAATTAACATAGAATAGTAGATCCAACCATTGTTAAAGTGTAGAGCTACTGCACAATGCACGTACCTACTTATAATATTTAAAATATTTTTCTAGTTTTAAAAAAAAAAAAATAACCAATAAGGCATGATATTTGCAGGATTGTGTGTTAAGACAAGAATAATCTGCAGGTTTTCCTCAATAATTCTATAAATATTTCTTATATTTCCAAAGCTGTAAATCAATATATTTACTAATTCGTTTAGTTGCACTATAACATTTTACTAGGTACGGTACCCATATATATTGTTAGGGCTGTATAATAATTAATTCATTCATACTGCAAGTTATTTATTTTTATCCAAGAAAAAATTATCATATTATTATTATATTACTTATTAGGTTATGTGCCATAATAATTGTTGAAGGAATTCGTTAAACAGAGAAATTTAGTACATTAACAATCCTAAGTCTATAATTCAAACACACAAACACAAAAGAACATGCAATGAAACTATAAAAACCTAATCAATTGTCCACACCTTAGGTAATAAACTAAATTAACTAATAGTGTGGAAAGAACTTGTTTAAAGATCCAAATGGGTGTGTAATTGTCAATGTGTAATGTGTATGTATGCCTATCCAAGTATTAATTGCCAACATTTTGTACGTTTAGGTACCAAAATTGAGCTACTTTAAATAATTGCATATCATTAAACTAAGTTTTCAAATCAGTTTTCTTAAAATGCAGGGTATGTGTATTATGGGTAGGTTTTTGATAACATAAGACACTAGAATAACGAGTTAAACCGAGACCCCGTATACTATATTAGATCAATTCGGTTCTCATTGACTTAATTTTATGTTGAAAAATATAACTTATCCTAATTTCTAACATATGCTTAAGAATATATCATACTATTGCATACCTATATTTTAGTATAATACCTACTGTAATGTGTTATTAAATATTATAAATTATAATAGGTACCTTCTGTGAATTTACTGAAAAACTACGGATAGTTAACTTTTTTCCCCAAATGGCTAATTGGCTAATTCTCAATTCTCAGGGTTAGGTTAGTAAATAAGTTATTTAAGTATTAAATAATACGTTCTACACAGAACTAATGACAATTCCCCCATTTTGGAGCATAATGTATACATGGCGCAGCTAAAAATGTAAATAGGATAATATGCTTATTATATTGTATAATGTATTTCTTTGAAGTTGTGATTGAAAAAATGTATTTTCCAAAACAAAATAAATTGTAAATGTCATTTGAATACTTAATATATACAATTATACGCACACATAATATATATATTATAAGGGGTTTTACTTGTACATTTTTTTTATTCGGCGAGTTTTATATAACTGTATATTATATTTTATATAGTAGTAATAGTAGTATCATGTATAGTTAATTTAAATGTTCGCGATGTTCAATTAAAAAAAAATAATACACCATTTATGTAACGCATTATTGAAGAAGGGGGTATGGACAAAAGACCTCCTCGGTGAAATTTATCAAGGACCCTTATGATGAGTTATGAACATCATACTTTAATTTTGTATCTGCAGCAATATATAAAACATATTTACATAATATGTAAATAAACAGCATATACATTATAAATATATATATTAGATAAAGCTTTTAAAGTATAAGTATAAATGTATAATGTACCTATAACCTATATGTACCTATAATAGGTACATATATTACCATTATGTGTTAATATAGTTATTATATAATAGAGCATGTAACAAAAACTAGTGAAGGACTAGGCTATCTAATTAATCTAAATTAAATACCAATTACCAATATTCGGAATACTCCACTAAGATAAACGTATAAAGTGTACACAATAATTAATACCGTCATAATATAGTGATACCTATTTCAATATGTAGGTAATTATTTTTCTTACATTTTTATACTCAGAAGATGGTGTAATCTATACATTTTGACGACTATCCTTACACAGTTGTACACACAAAAGCCGTGTTGACACTTTGTATATATGTATTATATATTAAGTTGGTGGACGTCCAAAGGAGACACAAGTTTATAGTATACTGGGTCACCGAAACCCAAGAGATATTTTAAACGTGCGTACAGTCACGTATATAATATGTATTTATGTATAGTTCAACGTATATTTAATATAATATGCAAAAAAAAACTGAACATTTTTTCGCTCGAAATTTTAGCATTGTCGTTGACGAAGTTTCAATATTGCATGTTTACTCGACTAGATGCACAATTACACACTTTATTATGTATAGTACCTATATATATTTTATATAATAACTATAATAAGTTATATTATGCCATTATGCTACAATGTCTCATAATTGTGAGAGTGCACTATTCATCTATACAATATTATAATGTTTGACCGGAAGTACAACACTACGCAAGTTATTAATTTGAATCTTATCATATTATTGTACTATAACTAGCTGGTAGTTACCTACAATCACAGCATTATACAGCAATCGTTGAACATATGGGAATATTTTATTTTACATGCACGTGGTAAACTGCGGGCGAGAAAGCCGAAAGAACTAAGAAGATATATATATATAAATAAATAATGTGTGGTTGTGCGGCGTGCGTGGGTTTTTCTATGCGTATAAACGAATTAAGGTAATTTTTTAGGCTGTCGAAGCTGAATCACATATTATATAATAACATTGTATCGATTACTACACTGCAGCTGAAAAAAACTTAACGGCCTTATAGGAGATTATCTTGTGTATACATCAAGGCTATTATATAGGTAACTATAGGTAACGCAGCTTGTGTTGTAGTGCTCAAAAGTCAAATTGAACACTGATTGCTCCTTTAATACTTTCCAATAGTTAAGGGCTTGAGGAGGTGTTGAGTGGACCTTATAGTAATTTCTCTTATTGAAATAGCTACCCGTATTATATCGTGCCACCACAATATCCTTTTTGAAAAATATTTTGATCAAATACCTACGCGGCTACGTGAAATGTACATTGTTATTTTTTCACCTAATTTGCATAATGTATTGAGAACAAAATAAATACCATCTATTGGAAGTTTGAACTGTAACACAGCAGTCTGCAAAGATATAAAACTATTTGTCATATCTAAAATTGGACAAAAGGAATAATATTCAAAGTATGTTATTCTAACTTATTAATAGGAATCTATATATATATATATATATATTTATATCAATATCATATTAATTTAGACGCAATGCAAGTTGATATATATAATATGCATTCATTGTATCATATATTTTATGTAAGAAGACGCCATGACTGGGGATTGAGGCGATAAACTACGTGATAAACTGGTCAATTATTAGCTTAAACTTTTAAAGTTTAAACAATATTTGGGGACGCTAATTCTTAAACGTCTGAGAAGATATCTTTAGTTCTTTTTCTATTTTTACAATTCCGAGTACCTAGGTACTTTATGTATAAGCTACTGACGTGTATTAAATCGAAAACAATAAAACTGTCAACTATAACATAATCGTAATTGGCCTACATAATATTGTAAATTGTAATCACATTATACGTACCTCCCTATAATCGTATCAAAATAACGTTTTTTTTTTAACCAGTCATCGAGGCCGCCGCTTCGAGATTTCTTTGCCGAAATCCGCGTGGGCGTCCGTCGCGTAACGTCTGCACAGCACGTTCATCGTATATCGTAAATCGTTAGTCATCACGCGCTCGACTTCTTCCATAATAATATTTACAACGTGCTCGTGCTACTAACGGCTGCCGCAGAATCATCGTACACCTCGCGATATTACGCATTTACGTGTGCCATAATATTATATTATATTATAATAATAGGTATAACGTTGGTAATTATAATATAGTGCAGATCAGGGGCGTATCCAGAAATTTGTTAAGTGGGAGGGGGGGGGGGTCCAACAGGTAATAATTATTTTTATCTCAATTCGCAGGTCTCCACTTACAAGTAAAGTTTACTTCACAACCAACAGATTAATAATTATAATCATGTTTTATGTAGGCAAAAAGCTATCAAATTTGAATAATGAAAACGCAACTTGTTTAGTCGTGGTAACTGGTAATATTATATTATTAATTGAGAAGTATTTAAAATGTTTTGTTACTTTAATAAGTGCTTTTTCAAATGACGGTATAGTCGTAAAGGTAATTAATAATTACTTAAAGTATAATCTATTATAAGTTATATCAATAAAAATAAATAGGTTCTATAGGATTTTCAATTTATATTTCAATCGCATACAATTTACTATATTTTTAAATCGTTGGTCTTCGGTTTTTTTTCAATGGTGAAGCGGTCCCCAAAACACCCCTTTGGTGAAGGTAATAATATAACGGGGAGCACCGCGTGCATTTAAGCGATTTACCATCATGTGTCAGATGTGTCCGTGTGTGGGATAAACACCTCCGCGCGCGGGTTCGTTCACACTGCGCAACTTGTCCGCGGGCCGCTTTCCGTACACGCTCGCGAGTTGTGCGCGACGGCTGCCGGTGCCACAGCGGATGCCGTTTTCGGAGGGCGCCAAGTGGGCAACGTACCGGTCCTCCGTGGGCCGTGGCCATGCGGAGGCGGTCGCGCGGTATTGCGGACATTGCGGAGGTGATATTATTATTATTATTATATTATATTACAACCTATAACGCCGCTGCCGCGTCCGTTAGCAGCGTCGTCGCTCGCTATCCGATTCAGGTACGCGGTGGCGGCTGTGACGGCGGCGACAAGACGGAGTACGCGCTGAGCTGCACCGCGGCCGCCCGTCCCACGCGCTAAATGGCTATAATAACGATAAAATATTATAAATATTATATCGCTGATCCGCCCGGGACGACCGCAGTGCACGTACTGCAGCGGGCCGCATACAGGGTGTCTCACCGGCCGCGTCTGTCAAATAAAGTATTTTTTTGGGAAATAACTAGCCAACTAGGTATCTATATTCTATACACTCTACAGTGTGTTATAATGCCATCCATTATTATAGGTACCTAATGTAAGTATGACAACTTTTATATTCCGAGCAAAACGGTAGGGGTTGTCCGTGGTCTGCCATCACTTTTTTCGGCGGAAAGAGGTATGTCGATCACTTAAATATAGCCGCGTATAGTTGCTATGCTAAGCTATGAATTCATGCTTAACCCGTTTCCGACCGATGGAAAATCGGATGAATATAATATAATATATTTATTTGATCGAGAGACGTCAATTATTGTTTTATAACATTTGTTCACGTATAAATTTGCGAAAAGAAAAACCACGAAAAACCTCTAGTTTATGCAAGCTGCACGGTGGATTAAAGATCCATTGCAGGGTCCTGCGGAACACTTGATACTTTAGTTAATTTAATTTCTACTTTTTTACGATTGTAAATAATTCTATACCATTTATAAAAAAATATATAACAATAATTAATAAGACTATCAAAACAATAATTATGTAATAGTATATTATACACAATTATCAATTATTTAAACTATACAGTATCTATAGGTAGTCACCCAAATACTACCGCAATAGCAAATTGTATTTTAAGCGTTAGGTTAGACTAAGACACTATATTATAAGATATTGTCACCTCACGGGAATAGGTCAAAAACACCTAATATAATATTATATTAGTTAGTAGGTATCTAATTGAATATGCTAATAACAGTAATTATTGAATATAATTCAATAATCACGTAATCCATTAATTTACATTTTTCATAACTTATTTTTTTACTTATTTACAAACTTAAA
The DNA here is from genome assembly GCA_008086715.1 of Sitobion miscanthi. Lineage (NCBI taxonomy): Eukaryota > Metazoa > Arthropoda > Insecta > Hemiptera > Aphididae > Sitobion > Sitobion miscanthi. The sequence goes on along the minus strand of CM017797.1, from coordinate 79,753,671 downwards.
CATATTTTTTTAATCGAATATCAATGTATTATGACTTTATTATTTAGTAATTTTTCACGATATGAACAGTTTAATTAATTTTTTTTAAATGTGTTTTAAAAAAATATAGGTCGCTTGTGATCGTGACCGTGACCCTCCCCCTTATAGGTACAGACTGCTTGAGTTTATAACACATGTTTTCGATAAATCGATTTTCGTTTTTTTACAATATATTTGCGATACGTAAGTTATTTTAGGTATAGCACCTTTAAAGATCTGAAACAGCCGATTTTTATATGCTGGCCATATGTGATATGGAACTATATATTAAGAAGTTGAAATTTGAAGTAAGTATAAAACGTATTTTGAGCGCGTTTCATATAATATATTGTTATATGATTTGTATATTCAACTATTAATTAATAGTTATGACAGGAAGCGAGTAGATGAGTATATTATAACAGTTTAACTTTATATGTGTATAAATGTATAATAGACGGGTCATTGGTGGGTATAAAGGACTGATGTACGACGAGAGACACCCCGTATAATATAATACGCACTTGCATCCAAAGACCCGAATCTTTGGACACTATAAATTAATAATATGTTATATTATACACAATATTACACAGCAATTGCGCGGTCGTAGTCGCAGACTTGCGTAAATATTATTAAGGTGCGTTCTTGAATATATAATATATAGATATACTATTGTATAATAACTATAATAATAATAATAATAATATTATGTATAAGGCACACCATCAAAATATAATGTATTTTGTCGTATATGCTATATAGCAACACGCATCTGCACGCGATCCGGGGGCGTAACGATAAATATGCTTCATATATAGATCCATAGGAGCTTTCTATTTTTCGTTTCCGTTTTTTTTTTTTGGCCGTTTATCCCCCGCGAAGAATTGTCCGTATATTATATTCGATATTGACATGCACGGAAACTCATATCAAATTTTACATATATTATATAGCTGCAGGTATAAAGCCAAACCTATATAAAGCTTAGGTATAAACACCATAGATACACGTTTTATGAATGAAATATTATCGTAGCGTTTACGTTGTACGTACTTACCTACATTGCTACATACTAATATGATTTAATTTCAAAAACAAGTAAGTACTTCAGTACTTGTATTATGTAAGTATACGCCATCTACGACTTACGCCTTACGGTATTACTGTATATATAATATATAGTAATATGATTTAATTTGTTCGACGCATCCATATTCCACGACCATATAGTTACTTATGAGTTGTGTTTTGTATTTATATATTAATTGTGAACGATGTAATGTTTTTTCCATACGATAAATAAATAAATAAATTCTACGACCTACATGGAATGTTAAATGGAAATTGATATATATATATATTGTATATTATATAAATACTGTTGTGTTTATAATTACTTAAGTAGTAATGTATAACGTAAAGCGTATTAGTACATTAAATATATTATATATCTCAATATCTGAGGGTTACATTGTAATGTTTTTCGAGAATGGGGGCAATATTATTTCATCCCTGAATCATTTTTGTAATTACAAATCTCGATAATGCAATACTTAATATATTTACCTACACATTTTATACATTTTCCTCAATATTCAGAGATAGTTAATAGTTAAAACAATTTATTATACGACCCCCGGGAGAGATAACCGATAGTCGTAACTCGTAGTTCTCACTCCTCGCATGTACGGCATATTGTCAAACACAGATTTTTCTGAGAAAATTAATTTGTAAAATTGCTCTGTAACTTTTGAGATATTATGAAAACCCGTATTTACTAGTCTTTATACTCTTTAATGAAGAAATTTTGAAATGGAAGCAAACATAATATATTATATAAGCGGATCTTTGATAAACTTATTTGGAGCTCTAAATTTTTCATAAGATTTATTATTTACATGTATAAATAATAATACTTTTACCTTATACTAAAAACTATAATTAATTGGAGAAAGCTAATTTTGTATATGGGTGGCTTAGCTTCCCTCCCTCAAGTGTCCCAAGCCCCACAAATTAGCAATCGCCATTCTTAATTGATCCTCTAATGGGTTCATACGTAGGCGACAAGCGTATATACACGGGTGCAGTAGAAGCTTCATGTGCTGCATTTTGTTGGCCTGTGGGCAATTGTTAATATTATAAAAAAATGGGCCACGTTATTTTTGTATGCTGCATCTGCAATAGTCTGCGCAATATTAAAAATAATAAAACACCATACTCAGAATCAAGGTGAGGTGACATGTGTCCAATTTTATACCTATATGTATAGAAATCACTACACTAAGTACCCAGACTTTTTTTGTACTTAACTTAATTTTATTATTGTAATTAAACCAACACTATTACAATACACTAAATGCAACTATAAACAACTATTGAATTATCTCGTACGTAGTGGGATGTATGTTGAAAATCTATATATTTACTCACATAATATCGTATTAATATTTTAACAAGAAAGGAAAAGTAATCAGCATTTAAATTTCTAATGTTAATTAATATTTTCTATAGGTATCCACTATCCATATTTTAATTAAATAGGTAACATACAAGATCTAAAATTATAGGATAATTAACATTTTGAATCGTCGCGTTGTTTGTTATGTGCATTAATGCGTAGACATATTATAAATCAAATTTGTGGCGTGGGCAAACATTTGTTACGTAGGAAGAAGGCGAAAATCAAAATAATTATTTTTTTAGACACCATTTATTTAAAGTATCTTGCTTACCTACCAAATTATATTTTCTGTAATAAAATGTTTATGAATGAATGCATAATACAAATAAAAGGTATCCTACTTTTATGCATAGTATAATATAATAAGCCATACGGTTGTAGTGTATACGATATAGAAAGTATTATATTTTTAACCTTCAGCCATACATTTATTGAAATATTGTTCGTAAACAAATCTATTATTTAACTTAATTTGTTAAACTTCAGTGTTCTTTTTGAATTGTTTCCAAATTGTTTGTATGCTCTATTCATTTTTAATATTATTTGGAGCATAATAATTGAATTACTTTAGTATATTATTATGACTTTAACAACTAATATTATATTATATTATATACAAACACATGACACACAAAAAGTGCAATATATTATCGTACATTATGTGTACATTATATGTTTAGATACAGTAAACGTATTAAAAACAACGGAAATGGAAACTAATCTCAATAATTTAAACTTGCACGAAAACTTCAAACAGATATCTTTAGGTATATAATATACGTTCCATGTGCCCTACCATAGTACTATTATATACCTGTACGATTATATTTTTTTTATCGCTTGAGTTCGCCGTTCGGTAAGTTATTAGTGCTCCATCCGGCCGCCACCGCCGATATGGCTCGGGCACGCCTAAATCGTTTATGCCCACAAATAAAATGCAATTTAAGCAAGATTGCTGCATTGTGTTTCAACATTATATTTTAGAATATCAAATAAATGTATATAATATACAATATTTTGACTAGATTGTTGCAGCATAATGGTTTTTAAAAATAAATAGTTGTATAATACCTATACGGCTATAGTGCTATACTATATATACATTATACACCACAAAGTTCTGTACTATAATGAATTGATAATTGTATACAACTTCACATATACATCAATATTATATTATAAATTAAATATTTTGGAGGTAATATAAAGAAAAAAATTATTTTATAATAAGTATACATATTAAAAAGATAACCACAATAAATAACAATAGTCAATACTTTATAATATATACCTGTATGGACACTATAATAACCAGCAATAGATAGAGATATAAAATACAGTTTACAGGTACCCACTTTCTATATATCCACTACATAAATATATATTATTATATATATATATTTTAAATTTCTGAGGAATAAGAAGTCAAATTGACAAAAGACTGACTTAGGGCTCTCGCTTTAAATTCAAACGGACAATTCTCAACAGCCGACCACTGCAACCAGTTTTAAATCAAAGCTCCCAATCCTCACCAAACTTATAAAATACCAATCTCTTTTTGAACCTATTTGAAAATATGTGATCCATAATTTGGGGTTGTGCAAAGCCATCCCAAGTATGCACCATGCCACCAATCACCATACAAGTATTCCAATCAATCACTCTATGCGTAACTACGCATGATAACTAATGCATAAATGCCTCTTGGTTATTGTATCTAACTCAACTCTAAGCCCTTAACCAGCTAAATACTGATTTTAAAACCTAACCAGTTAACTAATGAGTCACAAAATATTTTTTAACATTTTACTCAAAATTAAAAATCATTCAAACCCGTTATTATCCCAAATTGTAACAAATACATACTCTATTAATCCTACTTATATAGTATATACTAAAAAAAAAATATAGCATAGACCTACTAAAATAGGTAGTAAATAATTAAACTAAAATTATATTTTAAAATTGACAAAAAAAAACACGTTGGACTCTATCACAAAATGGTCCTTTCCCTTCTCATATAGGTACATATTTTATCATTTTTCATTTTGTTGTAAGTACTTATCTATTAAAAGCAACTTATTTGATTATTACGTATGCTGAAGAATTTGTTGAAAATATTCTTTTAATAATTAATAATCATAAAAAATTATATATTCACTAGATAAAATCAGAATAAAAATCATTGACGTATATCCTAATATGCAAGTAAACAATAATATTTTGTGTTTTTAATGAGCGAGTGATAAATGTATTGACCTAAGTATTTTACAATGGTGTGAGCATTTTCTATTTTTTAATAAATAATGAATACTGAATAATTTTGATAACTATTTCTAGTACCTATACCTTATATAATATAATATGGTGTATAGTCATTTAGTCCTCGAAATATTTAAAAAAATATGTTAATCACATTATATTCATACAGAATATAATAGGTACATGCGTAGGCTGTGTAAAGCAGTTTCATCGTATACAATTTTCCATTGTTTACAAACACGGTTATTTTAATTGAATATTTTAATTATTATTCAATATTATGCCTAATAAAATATTCAATATTTATATATTATTATTAAATTGGCATGTAGACGTAGGTATAATAATATTTTTAAAAAGAATATTTATGTTAAGACCATTAATAAATAGAACTTTAATTTATTTTATTTTACGTTCATATAGTTGGTAGGTAGGTACCTAGTTATTTATTTTTAATATTTGGAGTAGGTACATTAATATTATGTGTCAAGTAATAAGTGAATCATGAATCACTAAAAAGCATAGATTATATTTGTTTATTTAACTTTTCTTTATAATTATTTTTTTGTGTTATTTATGTATATGTGACAAAAATATTTTACTATTTTATCATAATTAAAATATAAATATGACAAGTTAAAATGGTCTGATGAACAAAAAACTGAGAAACTAACAGCTTTTTCATGACAGTTCAATTATTTTGACGTTTACCAAAAACGATAAATAACTATTGCTGCACCATTAAATGATTAATGAAAAACAACCTGAGAAGTCGCTCTGCTGTATAGTAGGTATCCAAAAGCAATGTATCTCGGCATTGAGTAGGTCACATTACATTAATAACGGATGTGTTAAGTTTAAATTCATAGATTACATATTATGAAAACAATTTTACAGAGTGTAGATTATATTATTTATAAGGATATTTTTATATTGGTATAAATAACTAGTAAGTTACCTATTATTCAAACTTTTTTGCAAGCAAACAAACATTTTATCACACATAAATTGAACAAAACCTAAAAAGACGAACATTTCAAATGTATATAAATATCACAAAAGAAGCCGAAATATTATGAAAATGTTATCATATCTAGAAAATTGTATAAATAATTGGTGAAAAATATTCAAGTACATAATTATTAATTTGTGAATTACGAAATGAATCAATTACTTATTTGTGTTTTGGGTAAAATTGTGAAAGTATCCATTTTTTTTTACATTATAATATTATATAGTGGTACACACTACACAAGTAGTGGCTTTTGTTACTTTGTTAGTGAATAAACTAAATTTGATTCCTAATTATCTAAACTTTAAGATCTTCCCAATAATTTTGTATTATAACAAAGGAATCAATAATTTGGGATACCTATATATCTTTATTATAAATAAATACTTAATACACAACATTCCCAGATCAGCGTCTGGTTATTACTTTTTGTTTCTATGTACTGTTTTGTACGAAAATTTTTTATGATATGTAAATTATTATAATATATAAATATTAATACCTATAATATTATGATATTTGAATTTGTCATAATGATTTAGTTTTACATACCTTATCAATTTATTACTTTATACTTGAATATTTATGTAATACTCTAAAGTATAGGTAGATTTTATTAAACAGATATTACCTATAAATATTAAATTACTAAACAAGAATGATGTATAGATTTTAGATTCTCAGTGGAACGATGAATGTATATTTTTTTAATCTCATGAGAGATTATTGGTTTTTGTTGTTTTAAATATGATTTACTAAACTATAGGTACGACATAAAGTACTTGATTAATAGTTTGCATTCTCTTTATTTTAAAGACCTCCTGTAGTGTAAAAACACTTCGGCTTTAATAATTTTGATCGGTTAACTCAATCACTCGTCGCTTAACATTCGCCTACACTAATTCATTGATCACTTTCAATCAAATATATATAGCAATAAGAATATTGATTAAATATCACTCAATCGAAATCTTTCCTTTTATTATATTATTTTAGTATATTATGTTACTATTATAACTTTACTTTTTATGGAGAACCTACGATACATTCAACTTTTACTATTTAAGAGTATTAAGACACATGTCAAGTAGGTATACATATCCCGCATATAATAAAAATAATAAAATAAAGCGAGAGGTAACACTGAAGGCGTGTACTTAAAGTACCTACCTCATTTTGGCACTTTGCTGGTGGCGTATAGATTACTTATTTTTACGGTCGGCTCATTTCACTACGGACTAAGTATATTATTTTAATTTTGAGTTTCAATGTCAGATTTATTTATTCATACCTACTTAAATTGTACATTTTTACATACAGAATCCACTTGGATGCTTTAATTTATTATTTTATATAGGTGTGTGACGTGTATTTCGCCGTACCAAATACCAATAGGTAAAATACTATAACTGTATGCATTTTAAAGTGATGATTCACTGTATTAAAAATTGACTTTCAGCACAACTATCATCACACTCATTGATTAATAAATCATATTAGGTGTTAACAATTTTCTAAACTAAATACTATAATAATACAATTTTGTAGAGATCATTTTAAATGTGGTATACAATCATATATAAATCATTTAACTGTATAGTAAAAATAAATTAAAATATTATTAATAAATTATATCATAATAGTAGACTTTTATATTACTATATAACATATAAAAATATATAATATTATTTTAAATGTTATTGTAGATTCCGAGTGAATCTGTTGTTCTATAGACCCCGTCCCCCACATAAAAGTTGTTAGTTGGTAGTTGGTACTAAGAAAGGAGTATCTGTAAAATCTAGACACCCCGCAATCCCTGAAAGGCTATAAGGACATGTCATACACTCATACTAGAAGACCAACAGTCTCGAGACGTCTTTGTGGACGTCAATACGTTATCCTTCTTCGCCCACAGTTCTTCAGACCATCGCATACCCGATAATTTGAAATGTAGTAGGTCATCATATAAATTATTACACGATAGGTACACCTATATAGTATGTAATATAATACATTATTGTTGTATTTGAATGCGTTTTTAATTAATATTTAGTTTTAGGTCTTCACATTGTACATACGGGGCACCACAATATGTTTTGTACAGTGCGCGCGCTTGCAGTTCAAACAATGAAGTAGTATTAAGTGTAAGTTTATAGTATTTTTATTATTATTTTAGTAATCGGAATGGATTTGGAACGCAGCAGCGTATACAACAATACGTTTTAGGTAGGCACCTAACGGTCAGAAGTCAGAACGATTGAACGGAAAAAAATATTATAATAATGTGGCCAAATCATTAAGCGGTGACGGGACGGGCCTCGACGGTCTTTATGTCTTTGTGATTTTATCGTCGTGTGCGTGCGCGCTATATAAAAAAAATAATATGTATACCCGATCTCGTATTCGGCCGAGTCATACAAACACCAGGCGCATGTGTTATAGTTATTTGCGGATTTGCGTGTTCAACGTCGTAGTGTCACAAATGTCGAGTTACAGGGGGGACTGATGATAAGGGTGTCTACCCTCCCTACTCTTTGACTTTTTTTGATTTTTCATCGTTGGTAAAATTAAAATTTATGTTTTCAACATTCTTTTTGGTATCATTTTTAATTTTTCATATAAATTAAGTTGATTGATAACAATAATTGATGTGATAAATAAGTAATAACTAATAAAGAATATTTACCGCTATTGCGGGATGATTTACACAAAGATTTTTACTAATAAGTAATAACATTAACATGTACTTATATAGTTATCTACAGACAGTATACCAAGCCCGGATTAAGGGGGGGGGCACAATTATAGTCATAATTATCTCCAAAATATATTTTTTTAAACGTCCAATACAGTTTAAAAAAAAAAAAAACTATATAAGTAGGTAGGTATGCATGGTAATTATTATTAATAATTATAAAATAAAATTGTTCTCTATTTTATGTCACGAAAAATTACTATAAATAATAAACTATGTTTGCCAACAATTTTGATTGTTTTTTTTTTTTTTGAGCATTTTAGATTACCGATTTAATTATTAAGTGTATAAAAAGGTAGTTATAAGAAAAAAATATTTAGCTCTTGTAAATTAGGTATTTCAGTTAAAAGAATTAATGCATATTATTATACTAAAATTTAGAGGACCATAGTTAATACTTAATAACATAGTGAACCAAAATTGATCATTTTACTGTCAAAATGTTCAGAAAAAAAGTTTTACCAGAAACCATAAAAAAATATAGTGGTTACCATAATACCATTTGAAAAAATAAAGTCGATTTTATTATTGGTACAACTATGTGTTCAAAAATGTTGAATATGTTATAAAAAATTGTCTATTAAAAATAGAGAAACATGTCTTTTTTTGTTTTAACGAAATTCCATATCATCGATTCATAATTGTTAAAAAAAAAGCCACGTACAATGACATAAGATACATCCTGTATATTTTTTGAATAGTAAAAAAATTATACAATAATATAAAGTCGTTAATATGTAGTGATACAATTATTTTGAAGTTAAAGTTGAAATGGTGCCCACTAAGTGTATGGTGTCCCGGGGCCCAATTTATCCTTAATCCGGGTTTGCAGTATACAGTTATACAAACTCCTCTTGTACACAATAAATGTTTTGTTATAATTAATTATTAGTTATCCTAACAGTTGGGTAGATAATTACAAGCACCTGCAGAGTGCAGGTAAATGCAAGAAAACAATATATTTGTTAATACGTGGTCTGAGGAAAGTAAAAGACGCTTATCCCTCCCCCTTCTTCAAAAAGTCGAACACGCCGCTGTGGGTCTGTGTGAGTAAATAGCGGGTTTGTGAAAACACAAATTCGTACACCATGGGGACCGAAGCTGCGGGAATTTGGTAAAGGGACGATGATGACGGGCGAACCAACTACTGCAATACATGACATCCGGCGTGGCACCGGTTGAGGGAATTAGTTTTTTTTTTTTTTTTGGGGGGGGGAAGCGTGGAGGCCAGCTCTTAGAAAAAAAATTTACAAAAAAACACATTTTTCACATTAGTCCTTAGTCATTACAAACTCTAATGCCTGGCTCATGGTTGCATAAACAATTAATACTAACATTTAATGAATCAATAGTGAGTTAATGGTCCCTTAAATATGATTTAGTGGTCTATGATTGAACTGAACATTAAATTAATCAATTTGTTATGCAACCAGACATGTGTCAATTTTTGGTTTTAGCAAAAATATCTACAATATCACATATATATTGTGATAATAAATATAAATTTCTCTACGTGCATTTCTCACAGCCTATCTCATCAATCATTCTTGGATGAATTATGAAGACATGTTATTACTTTCCTTAGAGTTGAAAAACTTCTATCTGTAGAAGCGACGCTTACTTATAAAGTTGCCAATACATCGAGTCATACCTATTGAATTCAGAATTTGATAGAATTGAGAAATGGATAGTTTTGGTCGTGGCCCCCTCACCTCTCCCAGTCACCCCACCGGAGCTGCGGCTGCCCATCGCCCACCCCGATGGCCGGAAAAGCCGACTGGTAGAAGAAATCCTAATTCCTACAGCGCCGAGTCGTGCTGCTCAAAGTGCGGGTCAGGCGGTCGGTCGCGTCACGCTAAGTCCAAATATGGCGTTTGTCTTGCCCTGCGAAATAATACACAAACCGAACCGACGGACCGACGGGCGCGCGTAGCGGTGGCGGCGGCGGCGGCGGTATTCTCGTCTCGTTTTGTTTTTACTGTTTCTCTTTCCGTCGCGTCGCGCATGCGCCATCGCCGCAACGTCGTCGGCCGACCTACGGGCCTCGGCCGAGGTTAGTTTAAAAGAGCACTCGTCATCGTGTGCGCAGTCCAATACGCGTCCGCAGTCCGAGAGAAAAAAGTACATCCATCGGTCGTATTCCGTTTTTCGCTATTTTCCCCTCTCACCGTACACCTGTAGGTACAGAATTCAAACGCCGACCGATCAGCACCGTCAATTTAATTTATTGTTCACATATTTAACACGCATGTGTATAATAATATAAATCGTATTGTAAAAATAATATAAAATAAAACCGACGAGTGCGACGCGCGTTTACAGATAACACGGTTTGTCCGTCTCTATAGTCCGTATCAAAACACAACACCACACACACACACACACATACACACGTAACATAAATCATCGTGTCAATAACGCATTGCGGTGTAGTATCATTTGTCGTCGCCAACGTCGTCGTCACCGTTCAAGTAAAACGCGAAAAATGTTAACAAGTCTCGTTTGATATCTACACGAAGGGACCAGACCACTCTTCCGCCGCCGATCTAATCGTCCGGAGAGAATCCGTAACCTGCTCGCCGACCACCACAGCCGGTGTCCTCCACACGTCGTCGTCAAACGACAAAGTTTCCATGAAAATGACGGAAATGAACGCGGTCAACACGCAGAGCATTGCCGACTATTTGGCGCAATTGCTCAAAGACCGCAAACAAATCACCGCGTTTCCAAATATGTTCATGCACGTCGAACGGCTTATCGACGAAGGTAATTACTAATATCACTATGATGTTTAAGCTTATTATCGCTGTACTCTTACACCACCACCGATCGTTGATTAGTTGGTCATTCGGTACCATAGTATCGTTTCCTAATCGACTGAATTCGCGTTTAAAACAAATAATTGTAACTTCGTAGTCCGCCCATTGGCATTTGGCGCCGTTCGATTAATTATTAATATCTTTGTATTATTTTTGTATTATTATCATCATCAACATATTTACGATCAACATCACCATCATCCGTTCTCGTCGCCGCCGCCGCCTCGTGATAAGAGATGATCTCAGCTGATTTTTAGTGTCAGCGGCGGCCAGCGCGCGTTTTTAGTTCTCATTTTTGTAGGTCGCGCGTTTTTCGTCGCTACCGTCGACGCCGCCGCCGCCGCCCGATAAACACATTGTGTCGGCGCGGGCACTTTGGCCGGCGGGGGTAGCGGCGAGCATCTCGTTTTTCCCGTTTTGCTCTCCGCGTAAGCCCACTCCACACACACACACACCCACCCGAGTCTATTTTCGTCGTTCACGATTCCCGGTGCCCGGTCATCCGCCTGTCCACGTTGATGAATAAATAAATATAATCGTAAAACACCGCGTCCGGGGGATCACTCGCTACCCTGGACTAAGCACCTTCTTGTGTCTTTACACACTCACCTAATATTGTTAAGAAAAAAAAGGTTCGGTCTCGTGTGTTGAGTTTTTTATGCGTGCGGGTGCGTATGTGTGTGTTTACGATCTAGCTTAAGTGAAGGCCGCACGCGCGCTCAAAGACGTTGCCATTTACGAGCCGCCGCCGCCGCCGGTCCGTGTGCGTGTGTGTGTGTTTGTATGTGCGCGCACGGATTCGGTTTCACGACCGGAATGCGGCGGCGGCGGCGTCGGCCAGCCGTGGTGGTGGTACCACACCGCTGGCCCACGTGCTCTACAGGTGCCGCCGCCGAGCGCTGCGCGATCTGTGCACCTGTGCGCAGGGATCGTGACGATGGCCCGGACGGCGACAGGGCCTCGTCCCGGGTTGGCTCAACCGTACAGTTGCTTGTATTCGGTGCTGGCCTGTAACTCGTGAATCGCTGCCGTCCGGCCAGGGCTGTTCCCGAAAGGGTTTTCCACACACATGGGAGCGCGCGTTGTGCAACAAGTGGGCATCAAAGCCGCACCCCGCTCCACCTCGAACGCTCCGACTGACGCCTTAAAATGGGAACGCGCTCGTTTCGTACAATAAAACCGCACAACGTTGTTTTACATATTATTATTATTGTTTTTCGCCGTGCCTCGAGTGTAATAGAACACAGTCAACACGAATATGAGGCAGCGGCGGTGCCATAAATTATAATATTATACTACGTTATAAAATTAATATTCGCGTCGTTATTATTAATTATTATTGTTATTTTCTCCGTTCGTCATTATTATAGACTTATCCCGAAGCAGCTGGGGGTGTGATATTTTCTTTGTCACGTGTGTGATAAGATCGGTGGCTGCCATGGGAAAAATAATGATAATGACATACCATTTATGGATGAAACACTTTTTTGTAATTTTTACGGTATAAACCAAATACTATAAAGTTTTAGTATTCTGTCAGTATGGGTTAGAAAACTATTAAGTCATTTGAACTGTTCGTTTTAAAATACTTTAAGTGCCACTCTGATCGAGAAACGTCAAAATAAACTAAAATTGTATACGCCACAGCACAACGTCTATGTTTTACTATAGAATACCCGAATACCTGATATAAAAATAAATAACATGTGCCCCGGATTTATCCAAAAAATATTTAAAAATTATAAGATAAAAGAAAAAAAATTCATTACCGTGCTTGACCACACCTCAGGTCCTCCACTTGGTTTTACAAGGATGTCTCGGATACCGAATATAATAGTTTTTGTCCAAGAGATATCGTAAATAGGGTTTACGAACAGTCACGGTATTGAAATGTGTTCCTTTGCTCGTGGTGAATATTATATATTTATATATAACGTTTGCTCATTATCGAAAAACGATTTCGCGTGTACGAACGTCCAAGAGAGTACAACACGTGTATTCGTATTATGACCAACGCGTGACTCAAACGGTCGACAGTGCTCGCGCGCTGTATGTGCTTTGTACACTGGTGACTGGCGATATGCTAAAAATGTGTGATTAATTCTTATCACAAACGTAAATGAAATGCTATTTAATTTTCATTTTTATTATTACACTTGTTTTTTTTATTTTCTTCGTAAATATCTTCGTTTAAAACACACTCAACATCGAAATTGCCTATTGAGCAATTTAAACAAATTAAAATATTCGAATTTATATTATATTATTACTATAATTTAGTATTATACTATCATATATTTCCTATATTTTTATACACTGTCTTTCGACCGTCATCCCATATTGTTAAATCACGATAAATTCCTCAAGCCTTTCTATTAAATATTATTTACTTTTTACTAATAGTATTATCACCGTTTCTCAAGAACGATGTTTTATTTTGTCAGAAAAAAAATCATACACGTTCTAAGGGGATTCGTTGACTGTTTAGTGTTTATAAATACAGAATGTGTTGAACAATTCAAAATAACGTCATGTTTCATTAAATTAATTAATTTAGTATCGTACATTATTATGATTCTTTTAAAAATGTATCCATAAATCTAAAAAAACTGATGTGCAATTTTGTTATAGTATTGGATTAATTATTTATATTTATATTTATTAATTAATGAGTAATTACGTTAGTTTTTTCTATGTATACTAAAAAAAAATTAATATCAGTTACAATTTGTAAAATATTACACATTTTTTGTTACAATAAGTTACAATAATACCTACCTGGCTACCTATGTTACCTTTGTCTTTCATTGACTTATTTCTTGTTTTAAATATATTTTCACCATCATTTTTCATATATAATACTCCATGTCTCCATATAATTATATTTTGGGTTTTACTTTTTTTATCGCTAAGATATATAATTTAATGCAATATACAATTATCCGTATCTTCCTTTTTTAGAGACAGAAATTATAAGAATTTAAAATTTGTTTTGTATAAATAATAAATACCAAAATGTACCTAACATATCAAGTTACATATGCTGTAAATATAAAAACAAATAAATATTTCACTTAGGTATATATTATACAAACCGATAAAGTAGTCTATTACTATAATATATTCAATGATATTATTATGTTCTAGTAGTATCGTAAGTTAACATATTTTATATTTTATATTTTTAAGATGTATATTGTATATTATATATAGTAAAATAGTTCATTTTACTTTTTATAGCTTAAAATAATATATTATCGTCAAAATTCATTCGAGTGCTTGTTAGTTTTATTCTATTGCAGTTACGTGTATGGTGTATCTTATCAATGTTTAAGTGGAATAGATAAATAATTGAATAACTATTGAAAATTCCAAATTGTCAACAAAAAATGTGGATAATACTGAAATCTATTCGGTTATTACCTTTAACCTTCAATGATTTGGGCTTAATTTTGGTTTGTTTTTCTTACATAAATTAATAGTACCATGTCCATTTGAATTTATTATGTTGCAATTTACATGATTTTTGGTTAAGAAGAACCTTTTTCTTAAAATCAATTATTCAGAGAAAGTATAATAGTAATAAAGTATTAGTATGCTTGACGAATAAATATTATCATAATTTTGAGTGTTTTTGCCTTTTTGGATGATACTTATATAATATAACGTTATGATTTGTGTTGGTATTGTCTTCACCGCGGAATTTATATGTCGCTCGAGATGAATATTGTAGGTATATAAGATAGTGGCGAGACGCAACCGAATTCCAGCTTTCTAATCTAATTCGGTGTGAAACAAAGAGGGGCCTAATTTGTATCTTTATTTTCATTTGTACTAACTACGTTTGGTAAATGCGTTTTACGTGTTTTCGTCAACGGGAAACACGTCGTGTACGTTATTATAATATAATATCATAAGATAATTGTCAGACGTATAGAGTGCACGCATTACAAAAAAAATATAAACGATAGCGTCTTACGATATACCTCATGATACATACTTAGTTTTCGGTTTCGTGGGCGAGTTGTGTATGTATATATTATACATAATATATATAGACATATGTGTGAATTTAATATATATTAATATAGTGTACGTTACAATGTATAACATGTAAAGTAACGACCCGATTTGCTCACAGTCGACTCCATGATATTAATATTGTATGTTATAATATTATGTTCTCGGGGACGCCACTGCCGCATGACGATATATGAATGTCGATCAAAGCTATATGGGACCGCGAGATCAGCGCGGTTCGTTAAGCCGGAGGCTGTATAATACGTACAGAGTGTTCGCCGTAAGATACGTACGCAGTAGATTGTGTACGGAATATATTATAATACGATAATAATATTATCTAGTGCGCAGCAATTATATGTTTATATATAGCGAACACGGTTTTTGCGGTGCGGTGTACCTACCTACCCAGCTACCTACCTACCTACCTAACTATACCTACACAATACCCGTCGACTGACGAAGACTGTGGTGCTGCGAGTGTAATGTGTCGTGACGCGCATATGTCGCTGCATTTCGAAAGTACACAGCTAGTCGTTTGATCTGGGTTTTCTTAACGCTCGAAAAAAAAAAGACGGCGCCGTTCAATTTTCTGCGCCATTTGTCGCGTCCGTCGGCCAAGCCTTGGGACTATCATTAGGAGGTATTATACAGGAGGTGATATTTTCCGGAAACGCTTGTCGTCGCGTATAATATTATACCGCTTCAGCTAGGGCGAAACTGACCCAAGGCTGTTGCGTTTTGTGTTCTGTTCGGCGGCGACGTTGCAGTTTTTCGCCATCCCGCTGATTTCAATAATACGCCACTTAATAATACTCAGTGGTCGTATGTTATTATTATCGTTATAGTCATTATATATTATAATATAATATATCTGTCGAGTATATATTTTTATAATAATATAAAACGCGTTCGTGGCGGAGGTCGGCCAAAATGTGTTGTCCGTGAATGACGTGAAAAGAAACCGAATGTTCCTCCGTATAATATGTGATTCATTCGTTTCAAGAAAACCTCGTTACACAATATTTTGCTTTTAGAGACCCCCTTCGTAACGTTTTTTTCTCGATTTACGGTCGTCTCTGTGCATGAAGTGCTACAGGTGTCTTCTGCACGCGCACACCCTTTGGGCGCCGACCTACATTACAAGTGTACATCCCCACCTCAATCACCGTTTTTTCCCGCTTCCGCTCCCCGATGCAAATTTCATTCGCCCTTGGTTGATTCGCATTCACACTGCTGCGGCACGTTGCACGTATATTAATGTATTATTTATCGTCATTATCATTATTCTCGTTGATTATTATTATTGTTACCTGGAGCATACAGCAGCACATGGGATATTGTCTTGGGAGTCTTATGTATAGTATTAGTATATAACGGTGATAAATGATAATAGTATAAAAATATGTCTATGAAGATTGCGAACCTATGTGTCACAACTCCATAGGTCGGTGCACATATGTGTGTATATAATTTTCAACAAACCAAGTGCCACTGACCTGCATTACTATCTATGGATGTGGTTTGAAAGTTCTCGGCCTCCTCCGCCGCCGCCTCAGCCGTCGCCAGTCGCCACTAATGTCGCCAGTTTCCATACACTCTTATAATAACCACCAGATGTGCGTCGCTCGACGGTACCGCGGTGCTTTCACACGATCGCATTTCCTTCTTTATGTTGTAAAGTCATCACCATATTATTGGAGTTTCGGAATTCAAATATCCCTATTTAGCTATATCATTAGGTTATAAATTGCGAGATAAATTGCATTTTAGATCTGGCCCAAGAGAGAAATTACGTGATTCGTTTGTTTTCCATCGAATACATTTTTTTCGTGAAGGAAGGGAAAGCGTTCAAAAGTTCCGATAGGGGTCTAAAGTTGACACGTATATTATGATATACGATGTCACATTTTATTTTATCTGAAATAATAGTAGTTTCCTTATTGTGCATTTTTGAATATTATGTATAAGAGACGAGATTGCAGAAAAACAGTAGAAATCGCGGTTTAAACTAAAATCCTCTAAAAGTAAATTTTTTTATGCAAATTTCAATCGTGTAAATACCATCTTGAATCAGGTGAAGCTATAGGTTAAACTGCATCCAGTTCGGCTTTTTGTATGTTATATTATGTGCATAGTCGTGTTACGTTGTTTGTATACGGTACGTCGTTCAATAATCTTATACTGGACACAAAAAACGCTAAACCGACGACGTAAATTTAAAATGGCCGAAAATAATAACAATATTATAATATTATGCATCAGAAAATTATTGGTCGTCATTTGTCTGGTCGCTGTACCTATATGTAATAATAATAATATACCTATTATATAAAATATATATAATATAGATACATAGGTTTAGTGTAATACAAGGTGCGCAGTGGGTGTTCACATATAGCCCGAAGCGTTTTGATATATTATTTTAACGAGTGAAAAATTTGTTTTGGCTGGCCCACTTGCCAAAAAAGGGACTGGTCACCGAGCCTGTAATTTTCTAGTGTCCGCGATTGGAAACCGCACAAGAAACCGGAATTTATATTAGGTATATAATATGTATGTATAATACTTGACGAGCGAATCTCATCGCCGCCGCTGCCGGATGACTAGAATGGAGTCTTTTCGACGTCTGAGTAAAAGTCTTAGTGTTACGCGACATAATTAAATTTCATAATATAATATATATTATTATATTCTATGCGTCCATGTTTTTGCCACTGATACACAATGCACTATTTTGTATGCTGTATATATTTATTATCTATGTATATTTTGTATACCTGCCCTTTGAATACTCACTAGTAAATTAATTTCAAAGTTGTAGTTATTTTTATCCAAGAATAGGTATATAATAGTATTCGCGTTATAAGATTAAATAATTGTTTAATCGGATTTATATGTACGTCATATAAGTACAGTTTTCAATAAATAGGTTAAAGTAAATTTGGTGACTAATTTTTATTTATTTGTGTTTTTTTTTAATTTGTACCCGTTCATAAGGTTATTATGCGCACACGTAACTCGTCCAATATATATCGGTTAAAAACCCATGTGTTTAACATTATATATTTTTTTTTAATGGAATACCTTGATTGGCTCTATATATTAACTAGTATTATTATACATAAACATGTAAAACATATTTATATTATAAACTATGGTATACGTATCTAACTTATTGTTTCTCTTCAAACACGTTTTACAGTAAAATGTCAGTCGTAAGTCGTTATACGGTATATTATATATATTTATGTTCAATTTTTACGCTCGTATTATGTGTCAAACAATTTTCGTCGTTTCAAATTAAAATAACATTTCTGTGTCAAACGTTTACCCCAGTACCGTGTCTTATAAACGGTTATAATAAGTACAGCACGAGATCTATGTCGTTTGTTTCAACGACTAAAGAACCGTTAGTAGGCTTCATGTGATTTGTCAATAGTCATCACACGTGTAGCGCTTAAATACATTACCATCGTATACGGATGGGAAATCAATTTCTGGTAACTCGTGGCCTTGGGTGCGGTGGGGGGCAATGTTGATCGTCGTTTAAAACCAATTTGTACATATGTTTTTGTGTTTGGACTCGGCCGTAATTGTTCATTTAATTTAAAAATAATTGTATTCCGCCATTTGTGATATTCGTCCAAGCAACAATAGCAGTAGCAGTGAAACCAATAGACCATATGTTTGTTGATTATTGTGATTTTTTTATGTGCTTCGACCGCCGCCGTCGTCCCACAGTCTTGTTAAATCGCGATAAATCCCTCAAGGCTTTTTCTTATGTACGCGAAGCGATCTCATGCTCGATAAATATTGTCGTTTCTTAAAGAACGGTTTTGTTTTATATTTCGTTAAAAAAACACTATGTACCGAGGGGATTCGTCGTCCGTTTATAAATAAAGAGTGTGTTGAAAAAGTCAAAATGGCGTCACAGCAGATGCCAAGTGCATCGCGTCTATTCTTGGACCTGGCGTCTGCATTGCGTGTGTGTTTTCTCCCCTTCAAAGGACTCTACCGTGTATACCAACGCATCGAAGGTTGAAAAAAACATTCAGAAGCACACGCGCGCGCTCGTAATAATAATGTACCCTGTTACGAAAATAACAAGTTTTTGGTCAACGCCCGCATACGCAGTAAATTATTCGATCAATTCAGTATTATTAATACCACCCCGATGATGGGGGTTGCTTAATTTTTCACCATGTGCGAATACCCGTACGACCATAAATAATTAACGTCCATTAGTATTTTTTATTATTATTAACGACAATATAATAACAATTTGATAAATAATAACTACGACATCAACTTACACGTAGGTCGTATTTATATATACATGTATGTATGTAATATGTATGTATTTATGTATGTATGTATGTACCTATGCATGTATGTATATATGCATCATGTAATATGCGCGCGTTTTAGCCTTGACGGGCGGAAAGAAAGAAAGGCGGCGGCAGCGGCAGCGGCATCGACGAGATTGGTAATTCGAGACACATCGCGCGACGGAGAACAATGTGAAAACGATATTTTATATAGATGAACATGTCACACTCGTCGACTTCTGAGTCGGCGGAATCGTGTATTGTTTTACCCGCTCGTAATCCCCTCCATTGGACTAGAGAAATGGTTTTATAAAATAGGCAACGGGATTTGTAGGTATTAGCTGTACATACTACACAGTACACATATATAATAATATGTTCGTTTGTGCACTTACTATGATACTTGTAAGTTATTCGTTCCCATCTTCCCGACTTGGCATTGACCCTTCACGATGATTCCGCCCTTTTGAGAACCACTGAACTGCGACGATACAGTATATTTTTTTCGTTTCGTATTATATTATGTATACGTATGTATATAGTATATAGTATATAATGTAATATATAAATAACAATAATAAATGATTCAACCACCATATAGAGAATACGTGGTAACGTGGCTTAAACATTACACACACATATGTTTTCGTCGGGAAGACAAAGCACGGAAACCTCCTCGTGATGATGCATCCTGTGTGCTATGTATGCAGTAGTATAATACAATATTAGAACCGCTATGGGTTGGAGGGAATGAAAATATTAATTCTTAAAAAATACAGTATTAATAATACTTAGAATAATCTTTTAATGAGAACCGAACGCCACAAACTGTTGTTTTTTGGCACTCGTTTTGGTTTTCAGATGACATTTTTAAATGCAGAAAGCAGAACGTCACATAAAATGCAATACAAACGTGTTTTTAAATGAGTCGCGTACAATTTTTAGACACATGTATATATTTTTTGTTACTATTTTAACTTTTTGTTATAATTATTATACCTACACATTTTACACGCGATGATTACTCGAAAGTGTTTGTTTTAGAGTGCGACGACTTTCATACTTATAATAACGTGTATATATAACTTTAGGCTTTAGCCGATAATCCATTTTGCATCAATATAATCTGCAGCGTGGAGCAAGTGAGCAACGCACGTAACAACAAGCAACGTACATATTGGCTACTACTACAACTATATAACGTCAGATAAAATTATTTTTTTTTTGTGAAAGTCTGATCTTCTAACGCTGAAAGTGTTCCACCACACAACAGATGGTACCAATATATAGTATTATTGTGTACGGTTTTGTTTTCAAATCCGTTTCTCGATCGACTAGTTGCACCATGCAACTGCGGTGACCGCGGTACTGCAACAGCAGGTTTATGGTTTCTATAATTTTATATTATTATTATTTATTATATTCCGTTTGAAAACGATCGGCGGCCGCCGCGGCTTCTTCGATGCCCCGTGTAGTACACGTTTCTCATAGGGGCTGTGCTGCGCACCGAACACAGCTTTCCACTCGCCGTCATCCCCGTGAGCGGTGTATATGTAAGAAAATGATAATATGATATTCGTCTACTTATTATAATTTTATTATTATTATTCGTATTTAGACAAAAAAATAAAGGGTTCTGTTTGTTGAGACCTTGATGCGCGCGTCCCCCTTCCCCTGGCTACGCTGCACAGGCAACCGGTTTTTATTACTCGCATTATAAATACGTTCGGAATCTCCTCCCGGGGCCGGTTCTCAGCCGCCGTGCAACTGATGTTTCGATAAACGAACAGTACCACCACACAGTTGCTACGTACGTAGACGTTGTGTCGGCTCATGTGGTGGAGCGGCGGCGAAGTGTATCTCGTATGGTATTGTATGGTCAAATGGCAGAAAATAAAAAAACAGTCTATTTCGATTTACAATAATTTCGTCGTCGTCGACACCGGTAGCGTGTGGGTGTGTTGATGTTTGTGTGTGAGAGAGTTTCGTGTCCGGCGTGTGGGACGTTTTCCTACTCCTTCTCGAATATACACCTTGAAAACATAGTAATAATATTAAATGGTAATAAAATAACAATTTGTACACGCCCGTGTGCGCGATTCTTCCACGGCGAGTCATCGGAGGAAACCAGCCCGACCTTTGAATAGATGTATTCATGATAATATCATATTATATAATTTCCGCGCGCCCGCTCGTCGTCACGGCCTGTAGTCAGCGGCGCGGCGACGATGTCGTTTCTGTGTATATTATACGCTACGCCGCCCACCCCCACCGACTGGCTCTTTTGGAGTGCACTTTTTCCTTATTATTTCGATACGACGCTGCTGTGCCCGTCTTTAATTAATAGGAATTAAAAATAACAAAACGTTTGGGCAATCGCATACATTTGTTGCAGCACACCCGGTCGTCGAGGGTACACCACCCAAACCGACGAAACCGAAACTTATTGTTTTACTTTGTGTTATTATTTATTAGTTGTTATAGTGAAACTTCCATGTTACAAAGTACGATACACCATAGAAAAAATTCGTATTATAAAGAATTTAGTTGAATAGAATTGAACAAATTTGGTTCTAATTTGGTTTGGTTCTCAAAAATATTTCGTTAAACAGAAAATGTTGTTAAATAGAAGTTAGGTATATATTATGGTCTATAGATTATGGAAGTTTCACCGATTACATTTATATTATTATCCTACTCTCGTGAATTTTGGATGTCTCGTTCTGTGCGAGAACGAAACACGCTCGTTAGCGTTATTTGGATTGAATGAAACAATGATGTGATGTCAACAGTATACACATAATTATTTTTTTCAATTCTCATTTCGATAGCGATTACGAACCATATATTTTTTACACTTGTCGTTGACATTAGTTTTTTTTATTTTTACTTCAATAAGCATATTATCGCATTGGCTTAATATTTTATATTGGTGCACCATACACTCGGACAAAACCATGTCTCGAATTTCGATATGCTTATCTAATAACTAATTATAGGTATAGTTTAAACGGTACACATAATATTATAAAATAATATGACTGCGATTTTTCGTCTGCTTATTTTTCTACTGGATTCTTTTTGTATTTGCTCACTGTTGGCTCTTGTTATTGGCATGATAAATCAACCCTCGGCTCTGTGACGAACAACCCTACTATAAATACAATAAATAACAGGTGTCTAGACGAGTTTAGACACGGTAGGTTTAAAATTATTATTCTCCTAGCCGCGTAGAAGCATGTGTACAAACAGAGCAAATAGAAAGAATAAAAACATGATATTATATTTTTTTGATTTTACCGAGTCATATATTACATGCATTAGGCTTTCGTGTTATAATTGTTACAAATTACAAAATAATAATAACTGATGTCGTCGTTTGTCGTACATATTTTTTTGCTGTACGCCGAAAACGTTTATAATTTTTACAAGCTTCAAAGTGCACGCGCGTAAAATAAATATGTTACAAAATATAATATAGAAAAAATAACCGTTGACAATCACCTATGTATATCAGAAATCATTATTACCATTATTATAGGTACTACGTTAAAACTAAAAAGAAACAATTTCACGAGTATTTTATTTTAAATATGCCTAACATTATAACACAAAAATTCCGTTTAAATATTGCTGTATATAAACTAATAGAATTAAATTTTTTCTACAGAAATAACCAAAGTCCGGGCCAGCCTGTTCGAAGTGAACGGTGTGAAGAAGGAACCGTTGGTGCTGCCGGAACCAGACGGCGCGCCCGTCACCATTACCGAAAAAGTGTTCGTGCCAGTTAAGGACCATCCGGAGGTAAGATCGCCGTGTTTGATTCATTTTCGTTATTGCGTATTATTATTGTTATTGCTGTTTTCCGGAGGCGTGACATATTGTCACTCGGGTAGACGGAATATCGTTCACGCGGCTGTAATATCGGGGACGGACTTGACTCTACGGACGTAATTTTCTCATCATGAAATTTTACTGTGCATAAAACAATGTTAATTATTAGTATAAATTCGGCTCCAGCGGCGGTGGTGTGGGGTGACGTAAACGACGCGGGTGTTGACGATGGTGTTTTAAACCGATTCAGCGCGGCTAAAAATAGAGGAAAATACCGTGTCGCTTTCGCCGCCCACGCCGCACCATCTTACCGGTACACATGCAGTGCCAAGATCCGGACCCGTATCGTGTGTCCTCCCCCGCTACCAGTCGGTGGGCACATGCCCAAACGACGGTCACTACAACGAAAATAAATTCAAAAATCTCACCTTAAAACAAGAATGAGGAAAAAATATTCAACTTGCGCTCTTTCCACTGGACATTTTCTCGTCACGGCGAATGTAATAATATTTATCATTATCGACGATTTTCCCGAACACTAGGTGTACTACCTTCCATTTAACAACACGTTGATGGTGTGGGGAGGGGGGTGGATAAACCGAAGGATGACCACCAAACGTCCATGGGATAATGAAATCAACGGTACCTACTGGTTTCCACGTGTTATCATAATATTTAATATATTTTAATGTTTTGTTATATTAAAAAAAAAATGCAAGTAAGTAGTTAAAAGATTATTGCATCTTTTGTCCGGTTTTTCTCCCAATAATGTGTGTGTGGGTTTCATTCATTGTTCAAGGTCTCCGGTTCTTACTTCGCCATTTTGTCTTGCCTTTTTTTTAACGTGATAATCCACGTTTAAATATTTTTATTTCGCTCCTTCGCCTCCGCTTTCCAGCTCGCGCTTGTTTTTAAATTACATACGACATCTGCACCAGATGTCTGTATGAAAAACGTCCCCTTTCCGTAATAGCCACTTCTATAAATACGAGTCAAGTCGTCTCGTGTACATGTGTGGTTATTTACAGCCTAGTCTCATCCCTCATCACCACCACCACCGCCGCCACCCTAGTGACGACCGGAATACCAGACGTTTACGTCCTGCTGCTTCATGCTGCTTCTTTGGCAACCCTGTTTAAAAATGAATTATTACCAATATACCAATATAGTGTGTTTCTCTTTTAAGAACAATGAAATTCATAAGAAGTAATGCTACCTACTCGCCAAATCCCCGTCGAGCGTCAAACACGTGATGCTATTGATCTCGAATGACCTTTTTTTATCAGGGGATATAGTACATTGATTCCACATTTCCACCAGCACAGTTAGTTTTAAAACAACCTAACAATCTCGTCAATTTAAAATAATAAGTTAGAGTGCAGTGAGTAAAATTGTCAACTAGTTAAACCAGGAATGTATGGGGAAAATATAAACGTCCCAAACAAAAATTGAAAATTGAAATGTCATCAATCGTTAATATTTACACTATCAGTTTAATTAAATTTATTAAGCTATACATAGTTTTATCTGAAATTTGGATTAAAATAAAATTTAATACTGCAGACTTCTGAATTTTATGCTATATAGTACAACGTAAAGAACGATGTATAAGTAGATTTACTTATGATAAGCTGACTTATAGCGTTCTAAATTAATCAGTAACCGGTTTGTCATTGCAATAATGAATTTTAAAGTATATGATATTGCATTATAATAGGACGCTACACGCTACCATTTGTTGTCTCCGTCCTACAGGTGCATAATATACCAAATTTACGCTCAGTAGATCACGTTAGTTTAAAAATTAGAGTGAATCGATCTATTATGAAACTTGCTGGTAAGAACATGATCTGTGTTCGTATGAGTGTTTTTACGATAATTTAATTTTTAAGTGAGTTATGAGCATTTTTAATTTACGCCATATTATTTATGCATAACTTACTAAAAAATTGAAGTATCGTAAAAAACCCACGTACAAACACAGATAATATACTTACCATCAAGTTTCATAATAAGTCGATTCATTCTAATTTTCAAACTAACAGAGCTAAACGCGTTCTCCTGAGCGTACATTTGTTATGTTACGCACTTGTAAGACGAAGACAACAAATTACCGTGTAACGTCCTCTTAAGTCAAATGTAAATTCATTTTTTAATTATTGAATACAGCTAAGGAGTAATCACTAACCTGCAGGATATGACCACAGTTAAAATTAGGAAGTCGTGGAAACGATAGTTTGTTTTGAACTACCTGTACTAGTTGAAATTTATGTGGCTCCTCGAAAAACAATGTATTTTTTGAAATATTATTATACCAACAATATTAATCGTGTAGACAGTTGTAGGTGGGTAGGCAATGTGTCCAGTGGTTTAAATAATGATCAAGCTGATCACAAATAAACTGTTTTGAGTGTGAGTCAAAGATGGCCGCTCGCAGTGACTGGTGTGTGGCGGTGATTCGTCAGAAAAAATAAGTCCTCACGACGAGAAACGCGCACTCTCTTTGTGCCAGTGGCGGTGTTGACCCTTTTTCGTTTGAATCTATTTTTAAGGCACCATAAAATAATAATTCAGGAAAAACAACAACCATCTGATGAAATTAAAATTCATATTTATCATGGTTTTTAGCGTAAAATATAAATTGACTGGTGTGCGCAGCGTACGTGTTGCTTTTTAAAAATATTATAAGATTTGAAATTTTTTTATCCATTAATTTATGTACAAGTACACTACTGTATGTTTTATTTATTATTACCACATTTCCACATACGCTATTATAGATTTTGCTGATCCGTTCATAATATCTTGCAATAGGTCAGGTATATAGGCGTATAGCAATCAAAAAACATTTTTATACGCCATTTAGCCATTTAGGTACATATGTGTTTTCTTTTATTGCATTCTTCAAGGAATTCTATTATTTTGAACACGTTTGATTTAAATTCTTTAAAGTTTCTATAAACTGCCTAGTATTGATAAATAATTATTTATTATAACTGTGACCAAGCTTTCAACAATTTTTTTTATATGAATAATGCACAACTTGTACTCGTGTCGTGTATATTATGATGTAATGTTAGAAAATAATGTAAAATGATTGTCCAAGATTCATTTAGTTTGTTCAGAAAAGTGACTATCTATTTACTATTCGAAGGAAATAAATAAATAAATTGTTGTATACGTTTTATTGTTAGTCCTTATATTTATTAAGTATAATAATACAATCATCAGTCATTACTACATTCTTACCTATCAACTGTTAACATTATCGTAGTATTTCAAAATTTTACTAAATGTAGTTTGTATATTTGTATAATTGCTATATACCTAGTTAATATTTATCACTTATCTATAAGGTATGTAGTATCTTTCAAACAGGTAAATTTACTCATATGTGCAGGAAGTTTGTTGTCTATATTGAAATATATTTGAATTTTGTGGTAGATATTCTATTTTTATGAACTGTAAACTATTACTGCCGTAACTCGTAAGCACTTTCTGATAGAGAAGTGTAGTTTACGCAATTCTGATTTTTATACCTTTTCTCCCGGTGAAAAATAATGACATCGACCGCCGTTTACTCTGATCAATTTATCATATTTTTTTTACTATATTACATAGTGACAGGGAGGAAAACAGAGTTTAAATGTTACGCACTTAGTAGAAATGGGTTTGGCATGTCCTTGGTACATGTGTATGTATAATAATATAATATTTGTAATACTCAACGGATTGAATGGGATGGTCCGAAAGACATGTCCGGTCGTGGATGCCCATTAATGGACAACGCAGTGGCGTATATATATTTTTCTAATTTGTATTTATTATTTTTATTTTGTCTACTCTACAATTGCGACCTACGCGAGTTAGGCGTTATAGCGAATAGTAATGCGAGGGAGAGGAATGAGAGTGAGACAGGAGAAAAGGAACATATTACTCACATCAATACACCCAATGCGGGGTTGAAGATGTATAATATTATATAAGTGCGATTTGCATCTCGTCATCATCATCGTTATTATAATTTTATTAAAAACCCAATGAACGATGTGTGTATAATGTATATCGCAGGCGTAATAATGGCATTTCCAAAATGAGTAATCCCACGCCATTAAATTTCCATATACTACCACCGTGTGTATATATTATTTTCGTCTTTTAAATCGTCGTCGTCTATACACATACACACACACATTTCTATATGTATATATATATATATATATATATATATATGCAATGTTAAAGATCATAAACGTGCCAGAGAAAACATGA
This sequence comes from Sitobion miscanthi, assembly GCA_008086715.1. Classification (NCBI taxonomy): domain Eukaryota; kingdom Metazoa; phylum Arthropoda; class Insecta; order Hemiptera; family Aphididae; genus Sitobion; species Sitobion miscanthi. The sequence goes on along the minus strand of CM017797.1, from coordinate 79,725,884 downwards.
GAGGACCATATGGTCGGGTTCTTTTTTAGGATCGTGACAACGCTGAATATGGCCAACGAGCAATGGCGCCCTCGCAGTCTCTGCCGCCGCCGCCGCCATCGCCATTGCCTTATGTCCTAAGTGTTGTTTCTTAATTTTTTTTTCTATCCAAAATCGTTTTTCCGTTTCTTAGCAATTCTCTGTTCATTCTTATTAATAATAATAAAAATGAATGGTGACAAATACGTTTGTGTGAAACCGTCGTGTATCGTGTACATGACATTTGCATATATTATTATTATTATAGTTATAACATACGCCCGGCGAGAGTATACGAGGAACTCAAGTGAATGAGAGAGAGAGAGAGAGAGAATGTTGGTTCGCTTATAGAGGGGTTTTAATCCTTTTTTGGTGTTAGCACCGTCGTTATTCGGGTTTGGCCAAAAACGGTTCATTAGCACAACGACTATATTATTATGATGTGTGGTAGTTAGTTATTTTTTGTCGCCGCAAACCATTGTTGTGATTTGTGGTGGTGCCCATTATCATCGAGTTGTTACTATATATATATATATAACAATAATTAATAATAAATAATATATACCTATTATATATTTTATTTATCCTTAACCGGCGGTAAAATTAATTGTCGAGTCTTCTCGCGTGAATTATGATTTTTTTTTTGGCTCGTCACTTCGGGTCGTCGTGAACTCGTGAATTCCGCTAAACCTGGGGGGGTGTATACTAGTTTCACAGCCACTACTTCGACGAATGTGTGACTATGTTTGTATTTTATTGTATAATTTTCGACTTCGTGCAAAATTTGATTTCATGGATAGTATAATAGCCTGAAGTTAATATTTTTTTGCCTCTGAAATATTTGTTATATAATTGTATGCACTGTTTATTAAATAATACTTAAGTATTATAATAAATTAGTAATACGTATATTATTTGGAAATGAATCTCATTATTATCGCGGTGTATGTGTATCTCAGTATTTGTAACTTGTTTTAATACTTTGATAATGTTGTAGCCGTGTTTCGTCAATAAATTAGTGATTTTATGCATAATTATCGGCTTTCTATTATATTGGATCCGCCGAGGTCATTGTAGTATGCCTAAATCTATATTATTATCATTCTGGTCTCACAATAACAATTTCGATGAAATATATTGATATTGTGAATTTTGATGCGTCATTAGTCATACACTCGTACTTAACTGTAGGGCTGGGTTTTTATTTGCAACTATTAGTTAGGTATAATAGATAAATATATGATAAGTTATTACTAACGTAAGTATGGGTCATGGAGTTAGTTACAGTTTAACTTCATAAAATTATTTATTTTATACTTTTATGTCGTATATATTATAGAATGTTTGTTGGCGACTGAGTGAATTTAGTGTGTAATTATACAATACAACATCGATGAGCTTTTTCGTGCTAAATATTTTCGAAAAATAATTATTTAAACGAGGAAAGGTATAAAAATACGTATTTGGTATATATTGGATTTTTTTTGAAATCAGCGCCGTAAATGCTGTTTTGGAAAAAGTATGCTTTCCAGAGAATTTTGAGAGTTTTCGTTTTATCGAATACCGTTTCCTCTCCTGTAGAGCCTCCGACATCGGACTCCATAATAACTATGGCTATATGATATTTTAAACCGTGGTAAGAACGTCGTAGCGTAGTACCATAATAATACTATAGAGGACGAGGTGTAACCGCGGTTACGCATGTCTACAGAGGAGTGCCATCCATAAAATAATAGTTAATGCACAGGCAGGCTCTGTAGGACTAATATTAATTATTATTGTCATCGTCCACTTCTTCATCCAGCGGTGTGTAACAAAGGGAAATAAAAATAGACGACGACGATCCGTGTGATGTTTAAAACGTGAAATTTAGGTTTCGTGAATTTTTTAAAATAATATTTTTATTATATTTTAATTATTAAAACGTGTTAAAATTATATTTTGTAGGTGTCTGTCGGTCGTGCGTCGTTGGAGGTTAGGTTTTGTTTAAAAATAAACGATCGAAAGTCGGATCGTAAAAATTCGGAAAATGATTTTTCTGAATTGTATTTATTTGGAACTGAATTGATTTGGAAATAGATCGTTTTTTCTTTGGTTAAGTATTTACCTGTAAAAGTATTTCATTAGATAAGAAGTATTAACCTACTCGAAAACGTATGTGTTTGGTAAAATATTATTTTGGATCGTAATATCGTATTGAGTTGAAACGTTTTTTGTTGAAAAATAATTTGTTTGGAACCGTTTAGGTACCTTACTTATACCTATACATTTCCAACGAAATATTTTTCATGAAAATAAGTTTCTGAGCAAATACGATTCCGACAAAATATTGTTTAGCATACATATTATAATAGTTCCAACCACAATATTCTGATTAGAACCGTACGTTATCCATAAAATGACGTTTCCGATCAAATCCGTTTCTGATATAATATTATATTTCAAACGGATTACGATTGAAAATTTAAGTGACCCAATCAAAATACAGTTCCAATAATATATGATTCCGACGGCATATATTTCCACGATTTCACTACAATACGGTTCCGAACTAAACATTTTTCAACTTTTTATGTACGCCCGTCGTAGTAGAACCGTATAGTCTGTCTGACGTGTGACTTGTGGTGAGTTTACCAATTACGCTTGAAATTATCTTTTCATATACCAGTTGAACTCGGTTATTTTCATGGTTTATAGACGAATAAATAATGTCGCTAGATAATGACCGTTGGTTGATTAAATTAAAACTGTGTAAAAATAATATTCATTATATTCTGTACAACTTAGTCACTTCATACTTAAATTAAATTAAAACTTTATAAATAACACAGTTGTGCATTTAAAAGTATCTATCGTATCATCATCGTGTTCTTCATATTATTAAGTATTGTTCAGTACAACAACCCAATTAGACTTTAAATAGGATAAAATATAAGTTGCGAAAATTACAACTTGATGATTTCGTCTGTAATCTGTATAGGTATCACTCAAATTCATATACTTATGTTAAATGTTGGTTATATTATAATGATTAATGACGTTTCATAAAAGTTCCGATACTGTTATAGAATATTGGCTTCAAATCAGCTATTGAAATTTTAAATGCGAAAGAATATATATTATTTTTCAAAAACAAAAAATATATAACCAGACTTGGTAATCAATATCCCTAGTATAAGTTTTTTATTTTGAATTATTGTTATATAAGTACTCATAGTTTAGTCATAAACATAGTTTTTGTACTGTGTATAGTGTATGATAATCCAATGTCGATGGAATTAAATTGGACAAAATTGATACCTTAAGGTCAATCTAAAAAGGTGAGCGCAATAATTGGTTTACTGTTCGTAAAATATAAGGAGCCCGGTTATTGGTACACCGATCCTGAAACACGAATAATTGTGTTTTAAGAGCAACTTGTACGTGTGTACACACGGCGTTTAAAATGTCCTAACCAACCTAGTCATATTGCTGCATAATATTCATATGCGCCGGTCGTAAAAAGGAAACCTCGCGTGTTTAAAATGCCATTTGTATATTCGAGTCAATTAGTAATATTATAATAGCGATGAGTGGATACCACTCGACTGTTTATAATCGTAATATACACACCACGATTATTATTTCTATATATTATACTATATTATAATATGCATGGTGTGTGTCGAAAAGACGAAAACTGATGATTCAAGTACGTTGGTCGAAGAAATTGACGTACCCACTCGGTGTTTGCCGAGAGATATCGTGACGAGTTTCGTGTATAAACACGATGTTAACGTCGTTTCAAATGTCGCTTTTATCTGTCGATTTGTTACAATAAGTACCTCAGAATATTAATCTGCACTTAACATTTATTCGTAAAACTTAAACGAAAATGCACACAATGTATTATTAAACGTGGGGGTCCCTGTTTATTTGAACGGTGTCGAAACGAATTCATAACGTGATAAATTTATTTCGAAATACTAAATGAGAACTACTGTGTATTATAGCTACGAGTTGAGTTAGTCACGAAAAAAATAAAAAAAATGAAAACACATTTCCATGAAAATCATTCGTATTTACTAATTGTTATGATTTGCGGATTTGTGACCAACAGTCAGCATAATATTATTATTATTTTATATTTGTTTTGCGTGTCATTTTTTAATGTTTCCTAATTCTTGAATATGATTTTAACAAGAGATTTTTGTATTGTTAATTTTTAGTTCAACTTTGTCGGAAGAATATTGGGCCCACGAGGTATGACTGCTAAGCAATTGGAATTGGAGACCGGATGCAAGATTATGGTTCGAGGAAAGGGTTCAATGCGTGATAAGAAAAAGGTATGTACGAAAATTAAGTGATATATTATGTATTGATTTTTCTTGTCTAACACTATGCCTAAATATCATTTATTTGCTAACACCATTATCGGAAGTTTTTCATACAGAATCGTAAGTAAATAAGAATTGGATAGTTTCAAGTGTTTTAACAATTAATTGTAATTATGTATGTCTCAAGGAGGAACAAAACAGAGGTAAACCCAACTGGGAACATTTGAGCGAAGAGCTCCATGTTTTGATATCTGTTGAAGACACTGAAAACCGGGCTAAGCTCAAGTTGAAGAGAGCCATTGATGAAGTGAAAAGGCTTCTTGTACCTGTTAGTTGAAATTATTTTTATAAATCTTCTTGGTATTCAGTTACATTCAAATGTATTAAAGTACTAATTATTTTTTAGGCTGATGGAGAAGATGAATTGAAGAAACGCCAACTGATGGAACTTGCTATCATCAACGGTACATATAGGGACTCAAACGCTAAAGCCTTAGCAGCAGCAGGTAAATTGTTCTTTGCTATACCAATAATAATTATAATTTATTTAGTATTTTAGTCACAATATATTAACACTTGAATATTTTAGCTTGTGATGAGGAATGGCGAAGGATGGCTGTTGCAGCAGCTGCTGAGACACAGCGACTTTTGTCGCCACATGGCATGGGTGGCCTAGCCACAACTTTACGACCACAGACTGCCACACCTTTAACGGCACCACTTATATTATCGCCACGTATCCCGACTGCCATTACTACCAGTGGTGGAAATCCTGGTGCACCCCAGCTTTTGTCTCCTGCTGAACATCATCATCATGCTGCAGCAGCAGCAGCTGCAGCTGGTCTTATATATACGCCATATGCCGATTATGCCAACTATGCATTGGCTGGATCACCATTGATCACAGAATACACTCCTGCCGATCACTCGGGTGCGTTGTTGTTTGTTTGTTAAAAAAAAAAAAGATTTATATATAAATATATATAATATATATATTTATATGATGTATATGATTGAATGCGCTTGGGAGACTGAGAAATCATAATTCAGGATGAAAATAATTTAAAACTACAATTAAAATGCCCCTGTTCAAACATCACTAAACAATTATTAGTTTTTAATAAGACTGAAAAAAAAACACATATGAACCTAATCAGTATTTTTTATTTTTCAAAGCAAACTGTTCTTGAGATATTTTTTAAATTTTAATTTATTTTTATTATTATATTAAAAGAATGTTCGGCCAGATACATGCTAATGGTTCCAGAACTACAAGGGCTCACCTACCGTCACTGGCCAAATCAACGTTAGTACCATCCTTAGTATTTGGCCATCCAACCCTTCTTTTTTATGTTTGTGAGGTGCTATCTTATTTATTATTTATGTATAATTTTAGGAATTAATTTTATTTCAATATTCCTTATTATTATTTTTTTATTATTATGATTATTATTATTATTATTTATATAATTATTATTTATCTTGTTTATTTTATTATGATTATGATTATTATTTTTTTTTTTTTTTGATTCCTTAATTTTTGCGCGCTTTTAATCGATTTTATTACTCAAAGCTTTAATTTTTTATAGTAATTATTTATAGATTTTATTTTAGTTATATATACATATATATCCCTTCTTTATCTCTGTTTCTTTCGCGTTTAGTTAGTTAAAATATTAGTCTAACTCGACTAAAATATAATTAAAAAAACTAGGTGTGTACTAATAAATTTAATACGGTAATCAAATATTTTTCCTAATAATACTCCTCAAGTACTTCCTATTGAAAAAAAATAATCTTAGAATTTGTATTCTAACTGGTAAAACAATTCTAATAAGTAATAACATTTAAACAAATCCTTATTATTTTTGTTATTTTTCATAGTTTTGGAATTAGTAAATTTAAAAATATCTCTCATATATCTTCTTAGTCAATATTTTCAACTAACCGGGACAAATATTTACATTATTTTTAGAAATATGTAAACCAAGGTGTGACTCTAACATTAATAGTAAATACTAAAGTTTTAACAAATATAAAACAAAATATTAAAAACATTAGGACCCGAATTAACAAAATACTTGAGGGACCAAAAAGAACCACCAGACAGGTTTTTTACTCATAAGAAGAATATATACTTCTGACACCTAAAGTTCCTTAATTTGATAAGAATGAAATACCATGACAAACACTTTTAATATTTTAATTATGTTTATATTATATTATATTATAATATTATTATAAAAAAATACTCAGGCTGATTATATAATTAATGTTATGTATATTTTTTTTGTGATTGTTTAGTACACATCTATGTTTAGAATTTGTTATACATATATAATATATATAAATATATATATATTTTTAATTATAATTACTATTATTTTTGTACAAGTTGTAGGGGGTCGACGTTTTAAAATGGAACCTGGCTCTCTAACGGTGTTTTTATAAGTGCATTACAAAAATTAATTTTCAATAAATAAATAGAAATAATATGTTTATAGCAGGTGCAGCAGCCGCGGTTGCGGCGGCGGCTCAGGTCGCCAAACAAAGAAGGCATTTGACTCAGATCAGGGATCATCCGTATCAGAGGGTTGGCACTTCGATTGTCAATTAAAAAAAAAAACCAAAATTAAAAAAAAAGTTCTTTGAATCTGAAAGGTCAGTTGCTATTCGTTTTTAATTTAGGGTTAGACAATCATAGTTTATAGGGTATAATCTGGCGCGATTATCAAATTTCAAAATCCCCGATTTTTTTCAACAATTTCAATGACCTCCACGCGTAATTATTTTTATTTATGCTTCTTTTTTTCTAGACCTTTTTTCGGTTGTGATATTTTTATTTATTTTTTCTCATAATTTATTTATGTGTTTATGTAGATATTCTATTATTATTATATATCGGCATATAATATATTAATAAATATTTAAATAAATATTTATATATTCGTTTATAGTTAATTTATATACATTTTACATGTTTTCTCGCTTGTTATGGCAGTATTATGTAGGTGTAGGAGCTACATAATATATAATATTAATTTGTAGATGTAACATATTTAAGTATATTTTTCACGTATTGTGTTCTAATATTGTATTTAACAGCAAAACCGAAGATTTGTTTATTGGTGAAGGTAGACATGTATCAAAATTATTTATGATAACTACGAAACATCCCTTATTTTGCACTATAATATTAAAATTTAATGCATATATACAAACAGTGGAATGAAAAAAAACTTACATTACTGGTTAAATAATAAAAGTAATATGATCACATGAAAGTTTTTTTTTGTCTTACATATATGTATTATACGTCATAACGCTTTTCATACATATGGTAGTAAAATATTGTACTAATAACTATTGAAATACACTCGACAGAACACTTATGTTTGTCACCGGCGTACTTACACTAATACAATAATAGAACATAATACTTTTAGCTGCTATTTTTTTTTTTTTTTTTTAAATATTTCATTACTAACATGTTTTTTATTTATTTTTTATTTAACCTCAAAAAAAGGCTTGCGGAGATCTAACATACTGGACCTTTATTTTAACACCACACAATGCAGCCTGCGGCCGAAGTGCGACGATTGCCAGACGGAACTATAATTAACAACTAAACAATATCATTCTGCGCACATATATACACACTTAAAAAACGCAAAGTTGCACTTGAAATTATTCGTCTAACCAATTATCTGTCTGTCTAATCATTTTCGTATAATAATATTTGTTTTATTTATATTATTATAGTGTTTAATGTTGTTTCGTAATATTACAATTTAAAGACTAGATAGATTTTTTTTGTTGAGTCCCTTGATGCCTTTAAAAACATATGTATCTATATATTTGTTTATTTTGGTATTGATGTCGACATTCGTTATACGCCTGTCGTCACTAGTCTTAGTATTTTTGTTTGTTTATTTTCCTGAACACTGAACACAATGGTCTAAAAAGACAAAGTATACGACAATTAAAAATATAAAAGAATATTGAACAAACTTTTTTTACAACTCTACTTATCAAATTTGCTTAGTTTAAACATGGATATAAAATAAGAAAATAAAAAAAAATATATAAATATTTTTTTTTTATGTTGTTATTATTTATAAGAACTATATAATATTTTATATTTAGTGTGCAATAAAATGTTAATTTTTTTTTTTAGAAAAGTTTTTCGATATTATGTAGAGAAAATTTTCAGTATTAAATAAAATTAAAATATAATATCTTAAATAATATCATATGCCAGGTGCCAAAATCGACCCATGCCAGTTCGTTCTACATTTTTTTTTTTGTTATAGAATTATGTTAAACAAATTTAGAATATAATACTCACAATAATTTATTTATTAGTGAGATATATTTAATATTATATATTATATGAAAATATATATATTTATACATATTGAAAAAAATTAATATATATTTATATATATATAATTAAGTTTTTATAATATTTTTGTAAGTACTTAAGAGCCTAAATAATTTAGACAATCTCTCGATTAGGCTAAATATATATATCATATACATACATTATTATATTACTTTATTTTATTTTGTTGTTTACGAATCTCAACGTTAAAATAGTCGTGTTTTTGTTTTTTCTTGTTATTTTAGACGTTTGTAGTTAATATATAAAATTATTATAAATATATATATATATATATTTATACATATATATGTATATTGTAGATTTTAGAAAAAAAAATTGTTTGTAGATGAGCACTTTACTGCCTCCCAAAACAATTAATCAATAACTGTTTGATGTATTTCAGGCTCATGTGCCATAGGGTAAAATTATATTTTTCTTTTCATTAAACACCTTAAGATTTAATGTTATAAATTTTAATTTATTTCAATTTTATTTTGTTTAAAAACATATATTTTAAAGTAGAAGACAAGAAATATAATGTTTATATTCTATAAGCTATATTTATATAATATATTGTATTAATATTATATGCTTGACAATATGAATTTTATTTTTATTTATAAATATATTATGTGTATAATATGTTTTATAGAAATATATATATACCATAGGAGTTTCTATTTTAATCAAATTTATCAATGTTGCATGTAAGGTTTTTCAGATTTTTATGAAATTTATTTTGTAAATGAAAATGTTTTATGAGATGATATGCATAATAAAAAAAGCATGTAGAACAGTTTTTTTTATTATTATTCTTTTATTACCCATTTCTTCCTTTAATCACCATGTGTCGGATAGGAAATTTGTGTAATAAAATTTACTTTTTGTTTTGCACCGCTGAATTCACATAGAGTTGCTAATGAATAAAGCAGTGAGGTTTAGGACAAGTCATAAAAATATGTTGGCTATGTACGTAGTATGACGTAAGTATGTATGTTATGTTTGATTGTATTTCACTCAATGTTATAATAACTCATTGAACGTCTTTTTTTTTACTAGCTATAGTCATTGGACATAGGCGTGTGCATACTTTGGTCGCTATGTGTGCAGCTGATGTTCTCCAAAAACACTACCAAGTGTCCCTAAATAAATACTCATACTCAAAAAATATTTTTGATTACTTACCATGTTAATAATATTACTGCTTCTTACCCATAGACCAAGGTACTTAACTTAGTATAAGGTCTGTGTTCTTGCCTTCTCATTAGAAAATAAAAACATTTTTATAAAAATGTGTTTATTGAAAATGATATAATTTCACGATTCTTGTCACATAATTAAGTTATGAACACAGAGTTATTCTGTGCTACGAATATTTATCATACCTACATATTTTTTATTTTTTATTCGTCTGAAAAGTGTTGGTTTAGGACTCCATTGTAGTCATCATTTTCATAAGTAGTAATAATACCAAATATGAAATAAATTCATATGATGACATAATTTGTACAAATTTCAATTGTATACTACATAATATATTTTTTGCATAAACACAACAATGGTGTGAGGGACTGGGGTGTTTGAACGTTCAAAACACCCCCTGGCTGTCAGGGATATAACTATATAAGAGTTTTAAATTTTAGATCATCGTGGTTTTAATGTATGAGACTAATATGTACATTATTTAAGTTTCATATATTGTTATGTGACCCCTGAGAGAATTAACTAAATGAGTTAACACATAATGTACTTATATCATAATATAGGTATTTATTAATAAACAATTTAAGAGTAGAAATGTAAAATCTCATACAATTTTTATAAAATATTTATAAAAAAAAAAAATACATAACTATATTAAATTATTCATATGAATACTATTTAGTATTCTTATATTCAAAATAAACTTGGTACTAAAGGTGAATACTACTGCAACTTGATCCTCTGTGTGGATGAATGGCAGACAGCAGTAAAGAACTCATAAGTACCTATATTTCTAGGTTGATGTTTAATTTAGAATGTATTAGCAGCATTGCAAAGTTATTGGATGTTATAGCCAGTAGACAAGTAACCAAATCCCTACAAGGATTGTATAGTGTACTTGAAATTTATTTGCTCAAGATAATATAGTTTATGGCTTGAAACTTTCCAAATAACTCTCTTTGGAAATACATCCTTTTGGTCAATATTTTTGGGTTGTATGTAAGCTGACATCAGTGTGGTGTTACTACATCCAATGAAGAAGATGCTTTGCCTCTTCGGTAATATACAGTTGCAGTAAGCATAGACAAAAGTGTTTAACAATCGAGATTCAAAGTATATATTTTCTTAAAACATTCAATGCCGACGTTAATTTTACACGGCTACCGTGATTCAACCTGAAGTTGCCAATTGTAAAATTGGTAAATTTAGTGAACTAGTCAATATGGTAATGAATGGAAGAAACAAATTCTAAATGTGTTCTATTATTTTTGCCTGATAAAAAGTTAATACAAAACAGGTTACTGTATATACCGGCCACGAGCGCCAGTTTACTCATGTCAAATCATGTTAACACTGGCCATGGATGCCCGTTTACTTGTGTCAACAATGTGCTGACATCAGCGTTTAACATGTTAAGGCAATGATTTTAGTTATTTTTCACGGCCGTATTCATAACAAAAACAGTTAAAATACATTTAAACATTTAATAATATGTGTATAAATATTACACTTTTTTATTACTGTGACTAAACATTTATTTTTTTTAGTTTAGATTAATACTTTTAAAGGTTTTTTTTTACATAATTCACATTTATTTTGCAATACAATAGGTACAAAGCAATATTTATGCAATAGTGTCAGATCGATAAAACCAACACATAATGTATGTACTTTAAAAAAAATAGTAAATTAAAAACTAAAATAATAGATGAACAGCCGTTGCCTTTCACTAGTGGTCATTGCTATTATTAACCATATAGTTATAATTAATGAAGTAGTAAATGTCTTTGAAGGAATGATCAGAAAACCATAGTTGTAATCAATGTTTTAACAAAATCTTGTTTGTATTAATGGTTTTCATGATATTTTTCTATTTGACTCCGATTAAAGTTACTGTGACAAACATTGCATTTAATTCTCTCAGTCTTTAGGCAATTTCTACATTGCAGGTGTTTACAAGGTAAATTATACAAATTACAGTTTTCATTACATGTACTACATTGTACTTTGGGTTTTTTAGTCTGTCGTTCTTTGTAAAAACTAAAACTGTGTTTACCCACTGCACGTGGTATACACTTAACATTTTCATCATCCGCGTGTTTTATTAAAAACGAATCAATTCGACCTTTTAATTCAGGCACAGGCATCGGCTTTAGCTTATCTGTAAATGGTATTCCAGTAAAAGGGTCACAAGGTGTACGTCCATACATGGTATCATGTTCAATGCACTTTTCTACTGTTGTTCTGTCGACATATTTTCCACTAGGAAAAACCATAGGACATGTCATTACTTCATAAGTAATTGAATCTAAAAAGTCATCACACATAACAAAAACGTCAGAATTAATTTTTGTGATCGGTTGTGCGTTGTTAATTTTTTTTTGTATCTGTTTTGGTCTTTTACTTTCTTCCCAATTACGAGTTATTGATTGATAGATTTCTTTTGGTACACAACATGATATCTTTCCCCAAATTTCCAACTTGCTTATTGCTGGAATAGAATTTGCTGTTTTGAAAATACGCACAGATAACTTTTCTGCTGATCTGATATTTCTACTTGCCGATATATTAAAACAGCATTTATCGTAATCGTTCCCATAGGTTGATAAATCCGTACTATTATCATGAAACAATATTGTCTCTTTTTCGGTTATCATAGAACAGATTTTTTGTACATTGTCACTGCGTCCAGCTAATATCTGAAATCCTGAGGACTTTTGACCACCCACCCGGGTGCCGATCACTACGTACTTAATGTCAAATGCGAACGGGAAACTGAATGTTAAACTCACGGGTGGTCTAATAAAAGTCTCGCATAGAAATCCTTTTTTTCGTAACCCCGCATCCGGCGATATAAGATTTTCTACGGAATAGTCTTCTCTTGATATACAACTGCCATCCAATTGTATACTAGCATTGAAAATCGGATCACACGCGTTCATTAGCTGCAAATTAATAAACCTGTGAAACGTTCTCATAATAATATTATATTAATGTCACCATTCACTCACCATATTGATTTAACTCGGTAGGTCTCAAAGTTTTCTACCTATGAGCAAGGTATAGTCGCTGCATTACTTCACGGAAAATTGATTAAGTGTGTTAAATTTAAGAAACAACGTTTTGTAATTTATTTTATTGAAACAGGCATTTTGAATTGTCATGTATCGACCGAGTTCGACAGTTTAAAATCGCATCTCACATTCACCATGAATTAAAATAGGTACCTACTACTAAATACTATAGATAATTAGTAGTAGTAGTCTATAGTATTTAGTCCTATCCTATAATTTATGCTTCTCTTTATAGTTCTCTTCAACTTACTCTGTGTTTATTTTTTAATTCGTTATCATTTATTATTATCATTATTGTCAGCATTAATCTATTCTGTGTTGTTAGTGTTATCACTTATCAGTGTACATCTTCTCAAATTTTAGATAGTAATAACTTTAATGTAGGACATAGGTAGTAGCAGTAGTAGGTACAGTTAATATTGTTGTCTGTGCAGTAAGCATTTAGTAGTTGATCCAAATTCTAAATATCCGATAATTTATTTTTAAGAACATCAATTAATATTCTGCATTTCTACCTATTTATTTTTTAAATATTATATGTGTATTTTAATCTGTGGAAACCTAAAATAGATTACATTATATTGTCTTGTTACAATAAGGTATACTAATCAAGTGCATAACTTGCCACAATATTGTTAGTTTTTTTCACTTTTAAATCACTAGTCAGTGAATAATAATAACCAGTTCACATTTGTCAAGTAGACTGAAAGCATTACTTTGCAGTCATAATATAGTCTATACATTATGTCCCCACCAACTATAAGGTCCTCTCAAGGAAATACAGCCAGTCAGACACAAGGGCCTCAATATGCTAAGGTATTTGTTCAACGAGACTATTCGGATGGCACAACTGTAAAATTTATGACGAGTTTCCCACAAGGACTTGAAAATAAAGTAAGAATCTTATTGAAAACTTGATTATATTAAATTATAAACTAATGAATATTGTTTGATTGTAGATCGAGCGATCAGTTTTTGAATATACAATCAATCAGTTGAATACATATTTTGCCGAAGCTGAAAAGGCATCATGTAAGACATACTGTGAAGGCTGTTTTGCATGTTTCACTGTGTATACAATGTTTTTGTGTGCAGATACACATTATGAAAAAGTAAATAAATAATAAATCATTTTCTATGTAGGTATTGCGATATTATTATTAAATGATTGTTCAATTACATTTTTAGTGTTTACGCAAAGTTGGAAAATTTATAGTTGAACAGAATGAAATGGTCTATTTACCAAGAGGTTTGCTGCTTACCAATCCTGCTGAACGAGGGTTAAGAATTGTATCCTTTATAATGTTTTTTATTATTATGCAGCTGTTAATTAATAACTAGAAGAAATAGGATACAAATGACCTTAAAAAGAACCAAAAAATGCTTAAATTCTCTAAAAATTATAATAATGACCTGAACAATTTTCTTAGGTGTCAATGATTTGAAAAATTAATACATTTAAAAAAAAAAAAAATAAAGTTATATGAAAAAAACGCTTGCCAAGTCAGGGATGTAAACTTTCTTGATTTTTAATTTTTAGAAATTTATTAACTGATATCACACCTAAGCGATATAACGATATGAATCCAGAAATCATTTTCATTTAGTGAGATAGATCTCCGAAACCGTAGAGCAGATTTAGTTGTTTGGGGTCTTGTTAGATTCACATTGGTTAGGAGAAGTGCAGTGAAGATTTTCTGAACTTTATCTTTAATAGTTAATTCACATTAAAAAAAATTAAAACAAATTTTATTAGGTGTTTTTTGATGTTTTTCAGTTTTACAGCTTTGAAGTGAATTAACGATTGGAGATAAAGTTCTGAAAATCTTCACCGCACTTCTTCTAACCAATGGGAATCTAACAAGACCCCAAACAACAAAATCGGTTCTCCAGTTTTGGAAATCTACCTCACTAAATGAAAATCTAGCGAAAAAAAACCCTTTTTTTATCTGTGAAGAATTAAATAATTTAAAAAAAAAAATTTTAATTCCACATTTAGTATTTACTTGATAATCCCTTTTTAATGAGATATGGACCAACTTTCATAGTTTAGGAGAAAAGTTAAAAAATAGAAATTTTGGGACTGTTTTTATGGATTCTAGTGGTTATACTGCTAGGGTGTGATATAAAATCTTTCTCATTAATATTTTATATTAAAGCTAGCTAAATTACCCACCTACTCATCATTACTGAGTTACATTTTTATTATTTTCCTATTTAACAAAAATTCTTGAAGTTTTAAAAATTCAGACTTTTTTCATTTCAATTACCATACTTACTTGATTAAAAATCAAGAAAGTAAAATGCAATTCTAGGCAAGTTAATGATTCTTTTTTTTAACTAAGTTAAGTTAATATGCATCACTATCAAAAAGTTAAAAGTTAAAACATATAAATAGTTACCTTACTAATAAGTTAAAATGGAAAAATATACAACTTAAATCAATTCATAGTAAATATTTTTCGACATAACAATATAGACTGAAATGTTACTAAATTAAAAACAAAACTAATTAACTTAACTTACTTCTTAAAATGAAACATTAATTTGTTAATTTCACGTTAATTAAAAAAGAAATTTAGTAAGTTAATAGTTAAGTTTATGAAAATCCAAAAGTAACTAGTTAAATTAAAGTCAAAATAAAATAAAAATTTTAATTTTAACTCATCAATACCCAGCCTTAAAAAATATAAAAAAAACAAACATGTATTTATAGCTATAATCTGTTCCATTTAAAAGTGAACCATTTTCGCGCATCCAGACTGAGTTGCCAGTGTCTGGCCCCCCATGCGATGGCTATGCATTCTGTGATTGGTGGACAGTCATCGGTCATCTGGCGCCTGTATTAACGCTCTTAACAATGTCTAGATTGTGGTAGGGATGCGCGGAAAAAACGTGTTGGAAAAGCCGAGTGGTTCACTCTTAGATGTAACGGAGTATAAAAATGTAAAATAAATTTAGTATATTCTGAACTAATGAAGCATGAAACAAATATTTAGCTAAGATAGCATTATATAGGATCAAAGGAAAACAAAACAACATCCTATCTCTATTAATAACTAATATTTAAACTACTGTGCTCCCTGAAAATGTAATTTATAATTTTTTTATCATCTTAATCTTTGTTAAACAGTGAGTCAAAATTGTTTTATTGACTCATAAGTTATCTAAACTGGGATATTGATGGTATTGTGGTTTTTAACTTCATAAATATAGGTTTGTAATTTATTATTTATACAAATGGTTCAGGAAATAGAGTTAGTTGGGGGTGCCAACATTTAAGTAGACTAATTTATATCATTATTAGGAAATGTAATGCTTTAAAAAGCCTAAATAAATTCCCTAACAATTCAAAATTATAACCTTACATTTTTATTTTAACCCTACGTTAATCGTGCTATGGTCAAAATGGCCGCACTTTTTTACATCTTGAATAAAACATATACATTTTACATTTGAATCATTGATACTCAATATATATTTTACAAATATCATAAAAAATATTATAATAATTAATAATATACTAAATAAATGTAACAACTTGGTTGCCATGGATTTTTTTATAATTTCAATTGCCCATATAATTCGTACATTCCTATTATTTTTTTAAAATGTTAGCCATTTGATGTACAAGAAAGTAATTTTTTATAACTATAATATATAAATTGTATAAAATAATTATTTGTTTTGATAAAATTAATAAAAATGTACGAAATGTTTTTTATTATTGAAAAATATAACATTGCTGAAAAAACTGCGATGCTTCTAATGACGTAATATACACTAGTGTAACTAACGTCGATTTGTTTTGAAAGTTTAGCAGGACTTTCAAGTCTTTCATGTAAATTTTTAATCCGAAAAAATTATTTTTCTCTTTTAATTTTCCGTTACTACTTGTAATATCAATTTTTGCATCATGCGTATCCGTTAAAAAAACGACGATTAATAATTTTCAATTAAATAAAAATCTTTTTAGTACTCTACAAAGATACAGTCTAAAGTAAAAATCTTGAAATACAAATTAAAATAACCATATTTTAGTGTTAAATGCCCTATAATACTTTTAAAAACAAAAAAAAGTGATTTTCAAATTGAAAATTGTCAAAAAATGCAAAATAAAAATTTTATTTTTAAAAATACATGTATCTTCACATGTTATAGATGAGTATCGATTAACCAACTTTGGAAAACAATATAAAATACATCAAAATCCTAGCTCTATTCATTATCTTGGTAAATACACATATTTTATGTATTGATGTCGTATGTTTGGTATTGAAGGGTTATATATTTTTAATTTAAATGAATTAAGAAAAAATGGAAAATAATACACATTTTGTTTTTCATTGTATATCATAAATTATATGCATCCGCCTCCAGCTCTTCACATCAAAACAATTTACCTTAACTCTTTATTAACAGATTGAAATCACTATGTTAGATCAACCTATAGTGGCCAGAACATGACTCACATTATCCGTTTCGACGGAAGAATTCTTCATGTGAAAATTGGCTAAAAATACTTGTTGAGTGTAATACAAATACTATTACAATTAATAGTCATACAAACAAAATGTCAATCTTACAATGGTTTTTCATTTAAATATTTTGAATCTTGTATTCTTATGGTCTGTGGAAGAAAACTATTGTTATGTTAGTATTAGTTTTTTTTTGTTGTTGTGTGGTTTTGTTTGACTTACCATACCTAATTTTGCATTTATTTAACTTTTTATTTTATTATTAAAAAAACCTTATTTTTAAACAATAAAAAGTTGATCAAATAAATATGTTTTTATCACCAATTAGTTTTTTTTTATAATATACTTATAATTAACTTTGTATGTACAAACTAATGAGAATTGATAAGTTGTAACAAAATATGTATTTGAATTATTGTTTGAAATTAACTGAGTATCCACCAGTATTTGGATCTTGGTTAAGTTGGAAGTTTTGGGTAGATAAACCAAATGGCTTTAGTACCATATTGCCCAAATCTTTAAGTTTAGCCATCATTTCGGTTTTTAATTTTTCATTACGCTCATTTATTTTTTCTTGTAACACCTAAATACATAAATAAAAAAATTAATTAAAATATTAATAATAAATAATTATTACTTACTCTAGCATTGTATGCCACTTCAGCATAATTTCGATCAATTTCAAGGACTTTTTTTAGATCATCTAATGCTTCATCAAGCTTGTCATTGCGTTCAAACAATTTAGAACGTCTAATATATGCCTTTAAATAATCAGGATCTAACTCAATAGCACGAGTACAATCTTGTATAGCACTTTCTATATTCTGTAGATGAAATAAATAATATCATGTAGTATTAAATGAGAGTACCTAGGTACAAGGAATATGCTATAACTTACAATGTTAGATTTGGCTGCAGCTCGATTTGCGAAAAATATGGCCCTGTAATTTGGGAAAATTAATGGACAAGTACGTAATGCATCTGTGTATATTTTAGAAGCTTCTTCATGTTCTTGATTCTTAAATTTGATGTTACCTTCATTTTTTAAACTAAGAGCTTCTTGCAATAACTCCTAAAATCATTCACATAATTAGGTAACCATTAATTTTTAAAATAACAAATAATAAAGAAATTTTTTATTTTATTAGTTTTGTATAAGATAACTGGTACACAATTATCTAAGGGACTTACAATCTATAGTAATATTATATATATTTTAAGAGGAAGTAATACTCGCATGTGTTGTCTCCGTCTACCTAACAAGTGCGTAACAGCAAATTTTACGTTCAGCAGAACACGTGTAGCTCCGTTAGTTTAACAATTGGAGTGAATTAATCTCTTATAGAATCTGAAGGTAAGATTATTATCTAGGCAACCTCATGGGCTTTTTATTAAAATTAAAATATAATAAAAAACTCATGAGGTTGCCTAAATAATGATACTTTTAGATTTTATAAGAGGTAAATTCACTCTAATTTTTAAATTAACGGAGCTGCACTTGTTTTGCTGAGTGTAGAATTTGCTATGTTACGTACGTGTAAGACAGAGACAACACATACGGGTATCACGTCTTCTTAAGTAGTATTATATAAATACTTATACTAACTCGTTTTTTATCTTCTGGTAATTTATCATCTCTTTCCTTTAACAGTGTGTCATCAATGTAATCTTCATCTCTAATTTCATTTTCTTCATTTACGTTAGTATCAACCTCTGAATCCGATTCACTGTGATGAGATACATCACCACCAGAAAAATCTGTTTTAATGGCTGAACTTTCCAAGTTCTTAGTGAGTTCTTCTATGAGTTCTTCGTTGGAGGGAATTCCCTTTTTACTATCAGAAGACATCAGTCCAAATTTCTAAAAATTCCTACACAATTGACAGTATTTCAAATATAAGTGAAATTACCTACATTAATTTATATCAGTATTCAATACTATATTATTTTTAGTTCTTACCAAATGTTAATTTCTCAATAAAGTGTAAAATAATTATCCTGTTAAATGTTAGTAACTCGGAAAGCGTGTTTGTTTAAATTTAATGATATTTGTTTAGATGAAAATTAAGCACAGAAAACACAAATCATTAGTATGGTATAATTTATAATATTTTTTAATTTATAATATTATATCATAACATAGTATACAATATAGATTTGTGATTGTAATTTACACATTCATACAGATATGGATAATAATCTTTTATTAATTATTATCTATAAATCCACGGAAGGTTTATAGATAAAGCATTAGCGCACGCGCACAGCGCACAGCGCACTCTGGTTGCTCGAGCCGCTACAGTCTACCCGGCACGATTAAAGATATAACTTGTTGGCAAACATATATAAATTTATTAAAATCAATCAGTATTAACATTGTGACTATTTATTATTATAATCATAATTTGGTATATATTACTTTACATTTTTTTCTTCACTGCTACTTTTTTTACAACAGCTTAAATTTGGATTCTATATTAGGTGGCTAAGGTAATGGTAGTTACAATAATAATACTGATTTTGGCAATTTTAATGAACTAAGTTTGCCAACAAGTTTTATTTTTTATGTTATTTGTTTCCAATATAAGGTTACCTACCTATGAAGCGGAAACGGTTTGCCAGCCATGGATATTTTATAATATAATATTTATATTGTTATTACAATATTACTTATTAGTTATTATTAATATGATAGCCGGTAAGTTGAATCAATATTATTAAATTACAAAAAAATTGTTAAAACCGTTTTGTGTAATTTCGTTTAAATTTTATCTTAAAATTACTATGAAGAAACTGGGTTTATGCATATTTTTTAGACTTTTTGGTTACAGAATTAACTACTTATGTACTGTATTCAGAGTTCTATCTATGAATTAACATTAATATATAAACGCATAAATGGTCAGTATTTACAAAATTTACATTAGGCGACACTGCGACAGGCAAAATTTCGTAGGTAAAGGCAATATTAATATTTGTAATTTGTATTATGATTAATGATTATATCACGATGACATGCAGATCTGTAAACACAATACTACAATAGAATCATTCGTAAATAGCATAAATAAAGTTAAATAAATTATTGTATTACAATTTTCTTTAAAATTGCTCACGGGATAATTTGGGTAATATTATTATAATATACAATATATTATTTAGGTACTTGTACTTAGCAGTTTGCTTGTTGTTTTAATTGCGACCCCGGTAAATGAAACAATAGGTAATAGCAGTGCTATCTACCCACTTTATTAGTTATTACACATAATTTTCAACCATCCGCAATGGCCGAACAGTTTTGTCGCTAGACAACTCTGCAAAATATAATTTTCTATTTAATTTTCATTTTACAACTAGCTGTACATAACGAATAGAAATTTACGGTGATACTCACTTTAACCCGACTTCGCCCGGGAAAAATTGAATAAACTTAAAATTTTGAAACATTGGTTTTAGTGTACCTCAGTTCACGGGAAAATCGACATCGGTATGCCTCGCTTTGTGAACTAATTCAACCGAGATGGGCAGGTGGATTGGATAATATACTATATAGTAATTGGTATAGTTTTGGACGTAGTTCAAGCTACTCTCTTAACAGGGGCGCCCGCAGAGAAGGGCCAGTGGGTGTTATTGCACCCACTGCGATTTTTTTGATGAACAAAAAAATCAGTGTATAATAATACAATATTATGTTTTAAATATTTGCAGTTAGGTGGTCTTACTAAGGTACCTGACTATTCTCATAGTTATAGCATACGGAATAAGATTGTTGGTACTTGGTTGCATCTATAAGTAATACATTACCCCTTAAAAAAATATTCGCAGTCTTATCATTGAACATAGTTCTTATTCCTTATACTATTCTATGACATTTTATGTAAAATCTATTTTACCGGATGACAATATATTTCTATAACTATAATTACTACCAGAATAATACAAATATCTAATTAGTACATATTAACATTAGTTGTAGCCTGTAGCATTGTAAACCATTTGAGCGGTTGCAATGGATGCGTCATAATGAGAAAAACATTTGTGGGGGCTAGAAACCAACTAATGTGTGTACAAAAATATATTTGCATGATACCAATTTCCATATTATAATCAATGATCATACGTTAAGTTTTTTCCGTTTAGGTACGTGAATATTTATAATTCTGACCTACCATGGACCATAGTAGAAATTAGATAACATCTTCAATCAGTCCAAATAGAAGCTTTTTTAAAAAGTCACAGATTGAAACAAATTGTCTGCTAAAATACTAAAAATCCATGTAAGTACTTATTGACTTATTATGTTACGAAATGGTAGATTGATGCGTATAACATTACCTTTGATTTATGAATAAAAAAACATTTTATTGCAGTAGGTAACTACAATATAAAACATTGAAGGTTTTTTTTGTGAAACATAGGCGTAAAGCATTGTAGATATTTCTACAATTGAAATCATACAATTATAAGGTTTTTAAATTATGAAACATTTTCCAAATATTAGCCAATTTTAAATTACTTTATTTTATACCTCTGCGTTAGTTATTCTTTTGTTTTACAATAATTTAAAATGATATGAAAATAAAAACCACAGTTGAAAAAAAGGGGTTAATATTTTTTTTTTGTTTTGCTATCACGTACACGTATATATTTTAGAATTTACAATACTAAAATATTTATGCGTAACTTGTGGATAAAAGAAATGCCACGAATTGACCACATGAAAACACACATGTCAACAACATTTTGTTTCTGAACATTACAATAAAAAAAAAGTATATAAATATTATAAAATAAAATATGGAGAAATGAAAATGACAAAAGAAAACGGACACGACGGAGGTTTAGTATAGAGGGGGAGGTTTGATAGATTTTTTTTGGGATGGGGAAGGGGCTACTATTTTACTGAACAAAACGGTTTCAACACCGCTCAATCTAAATATCTATATTCTATATACATGCATATTGTTGGTAGGTATATAGTATATAAATGTGAAATTAATATTTTACTAACGTTTAATTTCAGAAACTACTGAACCGATATCAATAGATTCCTCGAGACTCTGATGGTATTTTAAGCTTTTATGTTTTCAATCCTTACGTATGCATTTCGTTTTAGCTCACAAATCGAATAATTTTATTGTTTGTATAATATAGGGTTGCAAATTATTTGCCATTGATACAGAAATACAATAAAAAAAATTTATAGATTAACATTGTTTCCTGTGTAATAATATTGCTTGATAGTTTGTTACAGTGGCGTGCCCAGGATAGGGGTTAACCCCCCTAATCTGACAGAGAAAATTATGCAATAAATAATATATATACCTTTTTATATTGTACATCGTTATCATACTTATCATTCAATATCCTTATATCCATAATTCATGATACATATTTATTATTTATTAAATCGAATTCGTTGCATGTAGTTAATTTAATAGATGCATGTATGCAGCTATTAATATTTAGTTAATATAGTTGTAAATAGGGGCCGGAATTAAATTCTTTTAAAATAGTCAAAATAAAATGCTAATATTCTCTTAAAAAGTTGAAAATATTCTTCCAATATTCTTTAAAAATCATAACACAATATGTAGAATATTCTCTTGAATTAAAAATATGCATTTATATGCAAAATAATTAAACACATAATACAAAAAGGTGGGTAAGTGGATGTCGCTCTGCTGTACAATAGGTTACAAGTAGGTCACTGTAATGGATGGTGTTAAATTTGAATTCAATGATATAATATCATTGTATAAGAAAAACGATTTTGAGCGAAAACGGTCAATCAGCCTATGATATTACTAAGTATTTTTGATGATATTATTGTGAATAATATAATTTATATATTTACTTATTTACGCGGAGCCTTGCATTAAATTTTCACGCTTTTCTACCCAACAAATAAAATTGTATTGATATTTAAAGAAATAAAAACTAAAAAAATTGAGAACTGACAATGTCCGTAAACAGCTCAAAAAGAGTCAAATTATTTTCAAAATTTTATCGTGTATAGAAAATTCTAATATGTATAAACATTCAGTGAAATTTTCAAGTATCTACAGTCATACGTTTTTTAATTAAAACAAAATAAGAAAATCGTTACATGAGAAATCGAGTGAATATCAAATGTTGTAAAAATATGAATTTCAAACGCTCATAAAAATTTAGTTTGACTTTCTTGTAGAAATTTTTTTTGATAAAGGTAGATAAACTTGTGGATAATCTTGTATTACATTTTCAAATCTTGGATTGAAAAAGAAAAATTTTTATGAATTCTCAACTCAAAATAATTTGCTAATTTTCGTGATTTTTTCGTATTTTGTCAATATTTGAACAAATACAAATTTATTGATATTTGTAGAAAAAAAAAGGTGGGTAAGTGGATGTCACTCTGCTGTACAGTAGGTTACAAGTTAAATCATTAAATTATAAATTTGATAAATTTTGTCAAAATATGAACTTTAAATGCTTATAAATAAAAACCGTGACTAAAGATTTTTAATTTTTTTCATTTGCCTTTGAAACAATAACACAGCAGCCTTCTATTAAATTTTCAAGCTTTTTTAACCAACAAATAAAATTTTATTGATATTTGTAGAAAAAAAACTAAAAAAATTGAAAACTGACTATGTCCGTAAACAGCTCAAAAAGAGTCAAATTATTTTCAAAATTTTATCGTGTATAGAAAATGCTAATATAAACATTCAGTGAAATTTTCAAGTATTTAGGTCATTTGTTTTTGAGTTGCACCAAAAACCAAAATAGATTTTCTCGAAAACAGAATTTGCGTAAAAATTCCCGTTTTTCCTTAATTTTTCTTTTGTTTTTCACGGCGCTTTTGAACACTACTGGGAAATTTTTACTTTTGACCCCCTAAAGTACCAACTAGATTCACTTTTCTATCCGAAAAGTTACTATTGAAGAAAATCCAAGCACTTTTACTGTCCTAAAAGGTGATTATAGACATAAAAAAAATAAAAAAAAAAAAAAAACACACAACATTGTAAAATCAATACATTTATCGTTCCACTCAGAATCTAAAATTGTGCCTATGTATTTTTAATATTTTTCAAATGTCATTGTAACACTATAGTAAAAAAAAACCAAAAAAAATGGAAACTGAAAATGTCCGTAAACAGCTCAAAATAAGTCAAAATATTTGGAAAATATTATGGTGTATAGAAAATGCTAATATAAACATTCAATCAAAATTTCATGTACCAATGGTCATTTGTTTTAGAGTTGAACAAAAAACCAAAATCGATTTTCTCGAAAGCAGTTTTTGCGTAAAAATTCCCGTTTTTCCTTAATTTTTCTTTTGTTTTTCACGTTGCTTTTGAAAACTACTTGGAAATGTTTAGTTTTGATCCCCCAAAGTACCAACTAGAAAATTCATTTTCCTATCAGAAAAGTTACTGATGAAGAAAATCCAAGCATTTTTACTGTCCTAAAAGGTGATGACAGACACAAAAATAAAAAAACAAAAAAAAAAAAAACACATCATTATGAAATCAATACATTCATAGCTTTGATCAGAATCTAAAAAACTGATATAAATAGATACCTAATATGTAAAATAATTAAGCAAATATCACAAAAACCTGATATAAATAGGTACTTAATAAAAAATACTATATGTTAAGAAAAGTTTGGTTAAATTATTATTAATAATAATATTTATAATATTCAATTATTTTAAATTGTTAACTAAGAAAAACTAACTATTAGAAAAACTATATTTGGTTCCATGTGCTATGGTGTCATATTTCTACGACGGTCAGTAAAATGTTTTTATAAGTGATAATTTATATTATTTACGCCACTACAACATAAAATATCGAACATCTACAAAAATTAATCAATTTATTCTCTAATATTCTTTATTATACGAAATATTCTTTTATCTTGAAATATTCCCAAATATGCAAAAAAACTTTTGCCATTAACTCAACTGTTTCATTATTTGTAAAGATTTCGATACCCCTCTAAATGCATCCATCTCAAAAAAATATGCAAAATAATATAATTCCGGCCCCTAGTTATAAACATTAACCATGATATTATGACTAGGTATTGTTATTAATAATATTATATTATAATTATAACAAAGTTATGTTGAGTGCAAGGTATTTTGTATTCAAAGCTGGGCATTAACGAGTTAAAAGTTAAAATTAATTTAAAACGTTAAGTTAATTAACTTGTTACTTTTTTTTCAAAAGTATCTAAATTAAGTTAATTTAGTTAATTTAGTTCATTTTCGTCCAGATAGGATAATACACATTTTTGAATGAGGTTTTTACTTTGATGTATCATTTTAAATTTCCCCATCAATTTTCTTGAGCGTAAAGAAAAACTATCTATATGATGTTATATGTGTCTGGATTTTTTTATTTTTGTAAATTAGCAAACTTAAACATTATACGAAGTTAAGTTACTATTTTTCAAAGTTAACTTTTAACTTAATGAGTTAACGAAAAAATACGAGTACCTTTTAACGTAACTAAACTTTATTGTTTAAAAATAACTTAACTTAATGAGTTAAAAATATCTTTAAGTTGTCCAGCCTTGTTTGTATTATCTAATAGTAGCTTATTATAATAGTATATTGCATATAGGACCTATTCTTTCCTGATACCTTTTTTGCTTATGTCTAGCCGTCTAGAGCTTACAATAGTGTTAATCCGGGCCTTTTTTGGAGCACCCAACTCACAATTTAAAAATCCTGGACATGCCACTGGTTGTTAGGTATTTAAAGCTATAATCTAGGTATCATACATCGAACTTACTTTCGAGTTCAAAGGTCGGCAGGTTACGGCACGCAAAGGAATTTTGGGTGGCTCGCGTAATAAATTTATAATTTATATACTGAGACCCTTATTAATATATTTTGTTTGCGGTTTTTGGCTCTGGATATTATAACATTTGAATATTTGATATTATATCATTATTAACTGTTAAACATATTTTATACAAGTGAATGTTCTTGTCACAGCGTCTCTGATTTCACTTGTGAATTATTTATACTTTAAATCATAAAATGTCTTGGATTAATATAAATTATATGCAAAGTATTGGTGTCATCATATAATACAATTAATCGATTTTATAATGTTTAAATGTGTATACCTAGGTACTTAATATATTTAATAACCATAAGAAAATGTATAATTAGTGCCAACGCTTTTTAGATTCCATTATTTCGACCTTTCGAGGGATTGTATACGACATATTATTATACACACTTATTTGCAGATTAGGATTCCGAGCATATTTGATGATGTCCATTAGTAAACGTAAACGATCAATTACACGAATACGTGACCAAAATGTAAATTGAATTGGGTCGTTATTGAGCCTTATCTGAGTGTCTGACTCTACAATTTTTAGTATTCTAGAGAATAAAAGTGCTTGGCCAATGGAGGAATTGAAAATAAACTAGCTTCTAAAATATCTAAGTGGATTAAATTAATTTATGATTAAATATAAACATATTAAAAATGTATTATTTATCTATGCAGAGTGATCAAGATTTAAAAAATGTGTAACTGCTAAAATTAAACCCACCCCAAATGCAATTTATCCATTGCTTACCAGGGTTTGATTTTTTGATCTGTATAATATTATTATAATATAATATAACTTGTAGGTATTATATTTTAGTTACTAGTTGTATATTATACAAACACTTATTAACTTTAATAAATTATACTATTATATAGTATAAAAGGCCATGAATTATTGTTTTTAATATTGATACATTTTGTACAATAAGAGTAAATCCATTTTTAAAACGAAAACCTATATATTTTATAGGCACTTAACACCTACCTGTATGTATAAAAACAAAAACAAAATTAAAACAATTTAATTATATAAGCAATAGCTTTTGATATGCAATTATCGATATATAATTAATAATTAAAGCCATTTAAAGGAACTATCATCGAAATTATGTATTTGAGATTTTGAGAACTTTATATTTTTTGTAGTGTTTTGTGTCATCATATCTGTTATTTTGATTGCTATAACGCACGCTTTCATGGTCATATTTGTTACTTTTGTTGTTCATTCACAAAGTTTAAAATGCTGTCTCTAAAAAATTAAATTTTATATAATCCATTATCCAACCGAGTTTTATGAAAAACTGGTTTGAGGAATAAAATAGTGAGAAATTATAATTACTATATAAGTATTAAATAAAAAAATAGTCCCTTATTAATATATTAGGTACCTACTAATAGGTAGGTAGTTGATAGATGATAATATACGTTCCTAGTTTCTATTATCTACATGTTTATACGCTTTGCGAGAATACATGACCCAGTTTTACAAACTATTGTCCTTTAAAATTATTTTTCAAAAGTCCCAAGTTTTGTAAATATACTCGCCAACGACGCGTAATAACTCATATAATATTATATGAGTTTAGTTCCTAAGTGCACGATGCGTTCTTCTTTTTGTTCCTAAATTCTCTGGGAATATTTAATATATTTATCATAATAAAATATATAAATTGTATACTTTTTTCGAAAATTGTTGTTTTTATATACATATAAAAGATAACTGGTAAGTGATAAGGAATTTAAACGAGTAAACGACAATAATTTTAGTAATTTATTAGATTATCTATTAAGTTTAACAGTTATAATGAGTTTAAAATGTTAAAATTGCTTTAATACTCGTATATATATGGTCGATAGCATGGCTTGCGTCTATACAAACAATGTTGTTTAATAGTTCAGACAGTTTAGCAGTGGGCTTAGATTTTTTCCAACGAAGTCTAAGGATCTATTTTAATATTAGATAAGTTTAGGAAAATACAGTTAGCTGCTATAATACCGACGAATAACGATGGTATTCAACTTTCCCAATGTTTGAAGTTATTATATATATGTATATAATTTACAATGCCACACCATAATATTGTCAGATATAGTATGATAACTTTAGAGTAGGAATGGGTTTTATTATTATTTGACATTTTGGGTTATACTATTAATTTATTGTTTTATAGTTGTTGCCTGTTGGTCACTTCATTGGTTTATTTTATTTCAGTTATGACGTAAAACCAAACCAAATAAATAGTTTATTCCTGTATAGATACTTACTAACGTTTAGCTTCACGATTTTCAACTTAAGTACCAACATTTAATGCACACTTTCGACACGACTTTATATTATTTTATTATGATATATATTGTGGTGTCTTTTCACAATTGTGTGTGTCCATTTTTCGGTAATTATAAAAATAATTTTTTTATTCATATAGTTAAGATCATATACGGGGATATGGATAGGGAATTTGGGTAGATTAGGTATGTTAACCTACATCACTGAAATTGTGAATACATATTACTGCTATTTAATAACTTATAGGCATTATGATCGTTTTTTTAAATACATTTCAATAATAAAATTATTAAAATTACCCTTTAAGATTACCCATGTTATGCTGGTTACACCAGATTCAACTTCCCGAGTTAACGTCAAAAAAACACTGAACACTGTAGACCAGTTAAAAACAATATAATAATAAAATAACAACAGTACAAAAATGGTTTGTTTACAGAACGATTTATATTATAAATAATATTTTACATAATATTATGAAGAGATATTATATACTATGTTGGTATAGTCCATTAATACATAATATTATATAGCTATATGTATAGAGAGGAAGATTCGGGTTATTCTAGAATAATGTTTATAGTATGTAGTATAATAATTAACAGTAAACAATAGAAAACTTGACGTGTTAAAAAATATATAAACTTAATATTAAATATCTAAGTAAAGTTTGGTAAGGGCCCAAGGGAGGTACACAGCTTAAAGTGAGCATCTGTACGAAATAACTTATAGTTAAAAATAACGATATTACTTTTGATTACGATTGAAAAAATTTCGAATAAAATGTCACATATTAAAAAATAATAGGTAATACAGGTGTTAGGAGTCACTATAGTCAGGATAGTATATATTATTATTATTTATTGTATAATAACACGCAACGTGATAGAGAACTATCATAATATTATTACATGCTATTTATAATCCAGTATTAGAGTAAAGTAGAAAATTCAAGCATCAAATTATATTCCTATACGAATGTAATATAAATTTGACAAACGAGGAAAAACAATTCTGTGAATGCGCTTGTTTTGATTAACAAAAATCGAGCCAAGGATATAGGTACTTCTTTGTTCTTCTATTACGTAACTACGTAGCCTTGTGACCTACACACCTATTATAATATATTTTCACAAATGTTGGAGCACCTCCGATTCTAAAAAGTAATCATACAGAAATTTTCGAATTAAATCGGAACTGAACTCAGTATAACGTGGATAGAAAATAATACCTACTTAACATTGATATAGAACCAATGTATAATGGAAGGTATGGGATTTTAAGGTTGCACAATTTTACGATTTATTATAACTCGTTAAGTT
Source organism: Sitobion miscanthi (assembly GCA_008086715.1). NCBI lineage: Eukaryota > Metazoa > Arthropoda > Insecta > Hemiptera > Aphididae > Sitobion > Sitobion miscanthi. Next base: position 79,695,953 of record CM017797.1, on the reverse strand, counting down.
GTTAATATGGAAAAAAGTAATTTATGGTACAAGTAATATTTCAAATATTTTTTTTCAACTTCTGGAAGTTAAAAATTAATGAATGAAAACTGATTTTGTTAAAAAATAAAATTTTACGATTTATAATTTATACAACAAAATAGCATATCTATAGGTACCTATTAGATGCTAAAAGACCTACCCAATAAAAATAATTTTAATATTTTCCAAGCTCGAAGCCTAATAATGTGAGTGTTTAAGAGGAATGAATGGGTAGGGTGGTTGATTCTCCGGCAAACTTCCCTTCACTCATCCAATAGGAAGAATCTAAAGTTGAACCAACTAGTTATTTTTAAACCATATAAAGTTGTACTTTTGTGATTTGGTCTTTGTATTTTAGCACCTGGGATTCTTTATATTATTATATCTAATAAGAAATGTATCTTCATGAACTATTATTTATTTTATAATACTATCTAAATATATTAAATACAAACTTGCACCTAATGAATACAATTATTGTACATTTTCAGATTAAAACAGTCGTAGACTTGAAGTTATAACATCACGTCACGTACCTACCTACGGTAAAAAAGTAACTTGTTTGGTTAAAAAGTTATGTCCAAAAATAAGTAACAAATTAAATCCAGTTAATGTATTAACATCATTTTAATTTTTAACTCGTTACTGATCCATGCAATTATAACACTGCGATACGTGAACCATTAACTACAGTTGATAAATACCTTATCTACATTTTATATACTTTGCATCATTTCCAATGGAGGATTTTGAACGCGGAGGAGGGTGGTAGTCTCTAATAAAGTAATAACTTAACATATATCAGCAATTAGTATGACGTGCATTTGACTTGTGTACACATTTACATAGCATGATATAGCATGATACTTTACTACTTTAGATATTCCTCCTGTTTGCGTACACAAAAAAAGAAAGTGTATTGTTTCAAAATGTATAAGAATATTTAAAATTATTTTTTTGACAATCTTGGGGGGGGGGGCCTTTACCACCTTTTTCATTAATTTTATATTATGTTCCTATCATTATCAAAATAGATGGCTACTATATGAGTATTAGTTGCTATAAATATTATTTTGGTACATTTTTATTACGATCAATGGTTTACGCTAAAATGATGGGACATCCGTTGAAGTCCACGCGATTTCCTGCGGTGCCTTTCCTTCAACCGGACGCAGCGGCTGTTTTGACGGTGGCGGCGGCAGCGGCAACCCCAGTATTACCAGCATGGTACCTGAATCCGTTGTACGTCTGCGGCGTCACCGGACTTCCGAACGGGTCACGGCCTTTTGCTTGTGTGTCGTCCCGCCGCGTGCGCACGCCACTTCCGACGCTGTCCCGTCGTGCTCGCATGCCAATTCCAACGCTGTCCAGCCGCTCTCGCTTGTCACTGTCGATGCCGTCACCGGGTCCTACGATGTCTGGCAGAGAAAATCGGCCACCAGCACTTCGTCGGTCACCCGCACTGCCGATGTCGTCATCTACGCTGCCTCCACCGCTGTCTCTGTCCATCCGCGGTATGTCGAACGCTTGCCGGCTGACGATGGACGCGAGCGTCGAGGCCGCCGAGTTGAGCGCATCATCGAATTTGTTGTAAGGTCCGCCAACCAACGACGAAGACTGTATGCGGTCAACCATTGGTGGTGATCTGTGGTAATACACAAACAAAAACGTTACACGTATATTAGATCGTGATAAAATAAACTTTATTAACTTTATATTATTATATTTTGGATTTTCCTCTCGGCGATCGAGTGAATGGAAAATAATATGTTATTGAAATTCATCATCGCTATTATAAGCACGGATTAAAACTATTTTGAAGCCGCATGGCTAAATTTTTCAGAGGCCCCGATATGAAATTAATAACATTTGTTTATAATTGTATTTTTATTTTCATAACACCTATTTAATTATAACTCATATAGAGGTACCTAATAAGCATTCAATTATAAAAAATTGTATAGCTTATTCTGAAGAAAATTGTTGTAACTAAATGATTAATATTATAAATTTATTAAAAATACCACGTTCGCATAATATGTTAGGAAATATTTCGGGTACTAAGCTGTAGCCTCAAGTCGCCCCATATTTACACCTATGCCGACAGTGCGTATACGAACTTTAACAATGTAAATCGAAAAATGTAGCGTACCCACCACATAATATGTGCGAGCCAGTGAAACTATACTTGTTACCATAATATTAAAGCGGACGTCGATTAAGTGCAATACCACAGATAATATCGAAAATCCATCAATAATTTTTGAACAGTTTTATATACTTAATATATATTTATAAGTTTCTCATATTTTGTCTTAAATGACAACTGCAATAAACGATTTATTTACATAATAATATCTGTCACTTGTCCGCAAGTGTGATATGGTTATTATCCTTTGGCTAATATTGAGTATCAAATTTCAATTAATCGAAAAAGTAGTTATATATCTACGTATAAAGTAGTATTTATTGTTTATTGCAAAATATTATTATTATCAGCAAAAGCATCAGCCTTGTTTTTAAATATATATATAATATACTGCAGATACCTTCCTCCGTTTATTTTCATAAGAGTCACTACATTGGTAAGTTACTTTACGTTCACAGTTCACGTGATCAAAAACCTCAATGTATTTTACTTTTTTATTGAGATTTGCAATATAACAAAAACACTGTTGGTTAACTCACACGAGTATGTTCATCGGGGAACATTATTCTGTTCCAATAAATAAAAATAAATATAAACTGCTTAACACGAAAAAAAGACACAATATTTTGTTTTTGTAAACAATTAAATACAACTTTATTACAGCGAATTAAATCATCAATCATTTTCATGTGGCTGTGAGTAATATTATAGTCTGGGGATTTTTATTCTGATTGCCACAGACAGAATATTATTACTATGAAAAAATGGAACTTGAGTAAATAATTAAGTAAATTTTTTTTTAAAAATATTTTTAACTTTTAAGTAAATATATTATATTGAGGGAATCGCCCCCCCCCCACGAGTTACTTTTCATGTAATATCAGGTGGGGGCTATTCCCCCCCCCATAATTTTAGCCCTAGTCACGCCTTAGCAGCGTCACTGATGATGACAAATGTACAATAGATACTATTAGACAGTCACATTATGAATAACAATTCACGTATGAGGATAACCTTAAAAGCTATTTTGTTTTATAATACGAAGTACGGTTAAACGGATTACGGGGCCACCTTTCGACTACCCATTAGGACAGGAAAATATGGTGCAGAGTAGGGTGGATGAGTTCCGATCAAAATGTCTACTAAAATATGAAATTCATACGTTAAAATGTAAAGCATTTAGAAACATTCATTAAAATTAATCGAACTGTGACGGGTGACTATCAGCTAAGTAATTAAAAATTATAATAATAATAATAATAATCCTTATCAGTTATCACTGTCAATCGGTTTAATAGTATAATATTGTCGGCAATATTTTATCGGATCAAAACGATGGAATTGTTTTGTTCGTGTTTATTTGTCAGGAAACAATAATAATAATTTAATCCAGTAAATTATCAATTGTTTTTTCATTTACATTTATGTATCCGATTTCGTGATATAGTTTTTGTTGTGTTAATTTATATCCAAGCTCGATTTAAATATAACGACAATTTATTAATTAAGCTTAACTCGTTTTGGCGAACATTTGAAACTTTTTTACTTTTATTTATGTTTTTGTACTAGTGTACCACCGAATGAAAATATACATTACATATATATCGTACACAAATTATACAATATACATTATGTATAGAGTACCTGAGTACGTATTTGTTATACAGATTATAGTTTGGTGTATGTTACTATATTATTTAAAATAAGTGCAGATTTTAAGTCTTTCTACAGCAGTACTGCGTAAAACTAAAATAAAAAAAATTGAACTATCGTTAGTTTAGGTAACTGGTAAATCGGATTATTATATACATATAGGTATATAAGTACATTTTGGAGCACGGTAGGATGATCATATAGAGATTAAGTTTGGCGTTGAATATATAGGATCATTGAAATCGATTCTGTCATGGTTCGGATCAATTCGTGTCATCAGTTTTAAATTTATATATACAAACAATTGTACTTTTGTATCATAAAAAAAAATACCTTTCGGCTTTCGTCTATCTCTTGATGGTTTAATTCTGATGGCTATATTTATTAATAAAATAATTGAGTTACTTTGATTTAAAAAAAAAAAATATTAAATTGAACTATAAGTATTCATAACATAGCTATTCAATACAATATACTATTAAGTAATAAATAATAATACTTAGAAAAATGTATAAATAATAGTGATTACTATGATAAATATGAGTCCACTCAATATAATGAAAATAATGTATATCTTAAAGGGTACTTAAAAAAAACTTTATTTATCTATATTATCAATATGATAATATAACTGTCATAGAGTCACTAAAATAGTAAAATCTAATATATGTTTTCCACTGCGTGGTGTTTACAATTTGCGGTTATTGTATACATGTAATATATTTATTGGTAAAGCAATTTGTAAGCTATGTACTCGATATTGCATTATCACGTATGTGACGTAGGTACAAAAGGGTCAAAATCAAATTAAAATATTTTTAATTTATGACCACCTGTGTTTGTCGTCCAATTTGCCTGTATAGGTATAATGAACTCATGGTCGGTTATTTGAAGTGTTACTATTTATTTATATACGGTTTTATTGCCAATTTAATATAGTTCTTTTAACCCTATAATTTTAGTCCAATGCCAATTTACTTAAGTACATAATATATTTCGGAAACGCTATATCGGTTGTGTGTGTATGGAAATGCAGGTAGCTAGTAGACATATAGACTTCCGTACATATTTTATGTACACAAATTATCTGAATATACTTTTTGTTCAATTTTAATTTACTATATCTATGCGTGTTCGATACGAACATTAATCAAGTAAATCGTATAGCTAGTGGATTTCCTATCATTGTTTCTCTTTTAAAAATAAATCAGTACATTATTCTAATATTACCTACGTTTTTTCCCAATTTATTGAGATATAAAATCGAATATAATTGTATACATGGTGTAAGTACTTATATCTATACTGTTCCAAAACGATGTGACCTATAAACTGCAGCGTAAAACCAAAGAGATTAATACATCAATAAAGTTATCAAGTAAACATATTCCTATTTACTTGTCAAACTTCGTTAACAAGTGATGTTAAGTGTCAGTTCTATATACTATGGACTTTTGATGCGATAAACATTATTAATGTGTAATAACCTAACCCCAAACACCATTTTTGCACAATTGTTATTTGAGCCTAGTTATAATTTATAAAATTAGCATTTTAAACAATGGTATCACATACGACTTCTACTATGCTTGCAACCTTAGAAGCCGTTAGATAGTTTTATTGAAAACTTGTCTACTTTAGTTTTAGAAAGTTCGCAAGACTAATTAAATGAGACGGGTAAATTTTAAAGTTTTCAATGAAAACTTATTTTCTGGAATTCCTGTGGGGATTCCAGTTGATATGTTAATTTTATATGAAACGGTCCAGACAATTATTTAGCTACTGTACTTTGAATAATATGATATATGACTTTTTTATGTTCGTTGTTGCGTAGAAATTTCGGACTACCATACATCATGATCACATAGGACGAGTAAATATTTCTGCGACGATTAACGAGGATTTATATGTAATTATTATTTTTTCTTTACCTTTTTGTTGAAGTCGGTTTTGATGGTGCTTTACAACTATCTGATGATGTTTTTCTTCGGTTCTTGAAAGAGCCCATGAAATTATTTATACTGAAAAATAATAAACTTAGGTAGTGTTATTTCTAAAATCATAAATTTAACTTTAAAATCATACGTATTTCCGATCCCTTTTTTGTCTATTTCTCTTTGATAGGTCATAGGTAAATCCCTTTTTTCTCTTCCCAATTTATTATTTTCCTGAAATATAATATTTATTTATTTAATTTAAATATAATAATATTTTTTTGATAACATTTGTTTTAGATTATGAATCATAACAAGTAATTTTATGAAATTATATGTGATATTTTTCACGATTTTCGTTCTAAAGGTATACAATTTCTTTGTTTGTATCTATTTTTTCTCCTACAGCTCAACGATCCATTAAGGATAAGCTCTGCCATTCATGAGTTATTCAATACGAGCTTTGTTAGTGTCATTTATATAAAATATAAATATAAGTATATAACACACATATAACTATATAAGTATTAAGTATCGTAATTCATACATTTTTAAAGTACAATTCTTTACTCTAGAGGAAATGTGATAATTTTAGTTTTTACTAAAAAAAGAAATAATGTGAATGAAAATTTAATTTAAAAATGTTAAATACTAAAAAACAAAATTGGATGGAGAATACAGATTTGACAGGTTTTGAGCACTCGTCTTCCTCCACTCATCACGGAACAGGAATATATTATAATAAAGTGGTATATTATTTATTTTAAATTTTAAAAACTATACCTAAAGTATACCATTGTATTTGAAAAACGATTCAGTGCAGATATTGGTTAAAACGTTTTTACTGAAGTGCTTTTATCACTGTTTTATGGTTGTCATTAGTTTTTTTTATAAATTCGTAAAGAATATTGTATAAATTCAAAAAATATCACTTCTAAATATCAGCAAGACTTGATTTAAAATAAATAAACTGATGATATAGTATTGAAATTAGAATTATTTTTGTATAAACTCAAATATTTTTTCGAAATTAAATTATATGCATTTTTTTTGCAAATTATTACTGTATTTTATAATAATATTTTATTATTTTTTGTAGGACCATCGAATAAAGCAGTTAATTACATTTTGTTTAACATTTTGAAAATTTTTACATTACATTTAATGTAGAATTCATAGCTTGTGGTTTAATGTTTTAATTAAGCCGAATTTTTAGGTTTTTATGACTATATAAATGATTTTTTAAGATTAATTTTAAATTAATTTTTATCTTTAAGTTTAATCATTTTACATTTTTACACTATAATATACATGGTTACTGTAATTTCTATAAAGTGTATATTCAAAGCATTTAATCAAATATTATTTTTTTAATATGTCCAGTTGAGTTATAGGCTGTAATGTTATTATAATATTCTTATATTCCCTATATTCCCGCCGCATCAAGCTGTTTCAGGATCATTTTTTAGATACTATGATTTGGTTAGATTATCTTCAAACTTATAACAATTTATATGGTTCTAAATTGCACCAAGATGAAAATAATTTGAGTAAAGTTAAAAATAATAATAATAAAACAATTGAATACTTATTTTGTGTATTATATTTATAAATTAAACATAATTTATATTATTAAGATTTATAGAGATTATCAGAGGCTGATAAAAAAATAAATTGCTTTCCTGTATAATAAATAATATTATTTACCTATCCATTATAGGCGTTATAATTTTCAATAGATATATTTTAGATAGAGCATGAGCTGCATAGGTTATTGTTTTTTTTTAATGTTCACTATCCTTTTCTACCAAATTTTTTTGGATAGTAGTTATTAAAATAGTAATGAAGAAGGGTGCTACTTAAAATAATTTTTTTTATCCAATAATATAACACTGCATTTAAATTAATATAAAAAAAAATGTTGTATGACATAAACTAATCTGTGCCAACACCTAGTATTTATATTCGTTTAGACATTGTTTAAGATTCTGAGATTCTGAATTTTTTTTACTAATGTATGTACCTAAATATTATATAATTTTTGTGTTGATATTGTTTTGTGGCCACACGATGTGATTTTTTTTTTTGTTAGTGTTTATACAGTAGATTTTTAATATGTCGAACGTCGCTATCTCGAATTTTTCATTATCTTTAACTACATCGAATTCCCCTTGAAACTACTATTATACTATATAGTGTTTTGCTCTCGATAACTCGATATAAAATGAATCGTTTTTCGTTATCTCGAATAAATTGCTTCATAAAAGCCGGTTTCAACTACTATTTCTGATGATAAATGGAATTTTGTAGCTGATCATCTTAATTTAGACGACAGAAGTATTTCACATCATGTGGAAATGGACAACAAGTAATATTAAGCAAACTTTAATGACAGATTTAAAAAAATAAATAAATAATATATTCAGTCATTTCAATTATTTCAGTATTTTAAGTATTCAAACTATGTATTTTAGGCATTCGTATTATTTATTATTCATATACATTTTCATATTCATATTGTATTCATATTCATATTCATTTATTTAAAATTTTTTAATAAAATTCGATATCTCGAAGTTTTTTCTGTTCCCTTTGAGATTCGGCATAACGAGAGTTTACTGTATTTAAAAAAATAGTTGGTTGTATACATATAAATAGTATCATTACTTTACTTTTCAATATTCTTTATTTTATTCATATTCATTGTTCATATTCTTCTAAATAAATTATATATATATATATACATTTTTTATTTACTAAATAAACTTCTAATGTCTGTATATTGTGTATACTATAAAGGTTATTATGTTTGTTTTCTGGATTCATATGAAATTCAAATTTGATAAAATCATTGTTTATAATAGGTTTTTTTATTAAACAATAAGTTGGTAGGTATCTATCTATTTTTACAATCATTCTAAGAAAAATTTATGTATTTTGACTTAACGAAAGTAATATCTAAGAATCGAAAATAGTTGGGTGTGATTAAAAACAGGTAAGAATTGCGTACGAAGAATGTTGTCATTTATATTAACGCTTTTTAATTAAGGAAAAGAAAATTTGTTTTTGATAGTTAAAGTTAAAACAAAATTGCAGTTTTTGAAGTTAATTAAATTTAAGTTGATACGGCGTTTGAATCGAATGTATATGTACCTAATTGATAATTGTGTTTTGAAGACTGAAGTTCACATTTATAATTTATTCACAACATTGGAGTTATAAAAATTAAAAACCTCGTATTCAATCGTGTTGAATTTATGTTCAGAAATTAAACTGTATGGTTTTTGAATTTTGAACTACCTATTAAATTAATTTTGTAATGTCGGGTAATTTGCTGTATGTGATTTGACGGCTTTTTCCTTTCATTATTATTAATATTTTGATTCCGTACGTTTCTTCAGTACTTATAACTAACTTTAAAAAGCCATAATGGTTATCTATAACAGCATATGCTATAATTTAGCTTATAACAAACTGTCTTACACATGTCATCAAACGAAGTAAGCTAGGTTGTATATATGTGGACAAACTCATCAAAGAACAACCTCTAGGTACCTATACTGGTTTTTAAGAAAATCGGCGAACGTGGCTCATTATTAAATACTTGAATCCAATTAGGTAGGTGCGTTGACAATACTTGAATACTAGATTCAGTTTGTTAACCAAAAAGTTACTTTTGTCGAGGTGGCAGCTTAGCTAGATAGTATAAGGATATCCGTTGCCTATGATGGTGAATTTAAATTACGCGAGTGCGAGCATCGCCATAAAGCTAGATATACTATGGCTATTTTGGGTTAACCTCCGGGGCTTTAGTCCTGACATTTTCAGATTTGCAATAAAACTATAGCAACACATACGAGGCAGACGTAGGGCTGACTACCACTGGTGAAATTATGCTTGGTACAATGCAACTAGATTGTGTAGCCAACCAGGCTGCAATGGCTGTAAAACGGTCCCTTGACGACCACTTTTTGTCGCTTTATACCAGAATTATATATAGTTTCAAAGGATCAATATTTTTAAAACTTTTTGTTTTCCTCTCAAAATCGTCTTTTTGTTGCGATGAGTTATTATTGCTTTTAAATTTGATCCTGTAATAGGCATACCACTGCGTAATACCTATACGCTTGTCTTGCGATGAGTTGAATAAATATCCATCACGCTGGATCGGTATACGACCAGTAAGTATAGTAATACTATAATTTTATTAGGTTATAGTAGTATAGTAAAGTTTTATGTAATTATAATCTGATTCTAAAATACTAAATTTAAGCTAGATTAGTTATTTCTTTAGATGTGTTACGAGTGGATTCAACTCTGTAAGTTATAACACTAAAACATATTATTTTTAAACCTACCAATAACCTAAAATCTATTTTTTGGAAATTAAAAACAGAAGAAAGAAAATATTAATAAAAGTATAAAAATTTATATCTCGGTAATTTTTTTTTATAATATTCAATACTAAACATTATTTTTGAAAAGACCTATATTCCCCCCGTGATCTAAGTAAACTCGTAACTTTTTGACATTCAAGGATCAAATACGTTTGTAAACGCATATCTCGTATTCCTTTGAGATTTGATTGTGGTAATAACATTTGTCTGAACCTTTGAATATACAATATTCATGTTCATATTTTAAAAATATGAATAAATAATAAATCGCATTACAACGAAATGTTATTCATACAATAAACAAAGCATAAAATAAGATATGTCTTTACTCTTTATCGAGTTTTCACACCTTATTTTTGATACTGAAATATCAAATACCTACAAAAAAAAAGGTACTTTCAATATAATATATACACTTATTAATTAATTTATTTTTTTTTTTTTTTGGGGGGGTGTTAAGGCTTTAACATCTTAGGTCATTAGCCTGGATTATTTATTATTCACATTATTTTGTCCGATTGTTTTAATTTATATTAAAATTCTATGTATTGCGTGTACATTACAATGTGTAAATACAAAATAATATAAATATCGAAACATGTCGATGGAAATATGGAAGCAACGAAAATATATTTAAATTAATTAAAAATATAAAAATTTAACTCAACTTACCATTTGGATAATTTGTGTGTTCGAAGAGCTGTTTGTGGAGGCCGTTTCTATTTTGTCAATATATTGGCCACGTGCCGGAATTATTGGAGACCTTATACATGCCCTGAAAATATCTTTGTTCTAACATTTTAATAATCACGGGATTGTGCTGCATATCATCGAAGCTGTGAACTGTGATATTTATGCACATTATAATAAAATTTTCGATTAAACTTTATTATGGAAATTAAATATTGCTGTGCTTATAGATTTTTATTATTGTAAAATTGTATTTTAATGCTGTTAATTATTATTTTGTACCTGTATTGATTTTTAGAATAACGAAGGAGTACTTCATTAAAAGTATCATTTTCTGTGCTTATTTATGCCATAAAAATGATCATTATAAATTATTCGATGAAATCAATTTTCAAACCGTATAGTTTAAACTTTGAATTGACATCGTTTCAACAGCAATTGTTCGTTATAATTATTTATTTAGTTTGGTACATATGAATACTCAGTCCCACTGAGAAGGCTCGTATTTATTATTATTAATGATAATAAGATATTACTTAGTATTAAAATGAAACATAAATATATAAATAGGGTGACCAATGACTATACGTCACGTTTTCAGCATTGAGACCCGTTGTTCTGACAACATTTTAATGGGAAAAATGTTGTCCCATTTTACAAATAGGTCCAGTTTTCCCCCGTTTTTACTAGAATACAAAGTAATTTTGCAGATCAATTTTTTCTATGAATATTTAAAATTTTTTAACTGTGGATATAGACATATAGTATGACATATTATGTTATACATCATTAATATGATATATGACATTAATAACCTATTATAATTTACCAACTATCATAGAATATTCATTGGTTTTTCTTGGGACAAATTCGATTGTGAAAAGAATATATTTTACAATAAAAATGTTTTATGGACATAATAAAAAAAAAAAAAACTGTTTTCGTATTAAAACTAATTATTTTATCGATAGTTATCGCAAAACAGGCAACAGCATTAAGTCATTTAACACTTTACATGTTTACAATTTCACGCATTATTTTTTGAAACGCCCAAATTGTTTCTTAATAATTTATTATGGTCACCCTAATACATGAATATAAACATTAGGAAAATTAGATTTTAATGAAAAATAGTCATATAATAAGTTATGGACTATGGGTACATTTTACTTTGATAAAACAAAGTAAATATATACATTTTACAAATCAATATATTTTAGTGATACTCGACTCTTTAAAATAATTTATTTTAGAATATTGTACGATCACGGGTTATTGCTTTGATGTGTTTAGTTCATGTTACAAGGGTACAGATTGATTTAGTTGGTTTAATAATGACATCCTTTTAATTCTTTAATTTTGATCTGTACGTTTTGATAATTAATATGGTGTGTGGTGTTAGTGTGTTACCAAGAGATTAAGGAATAATCAAATAAAATAGTAGCAGTGACGTATTTAAAACTAAAATATTAATTTAGTTTTTAAATTACAATAGGGATAATTTTCTTGGACGTTTCGTTAATTTTTAATATGCACACGTTTTTAATATGCACACATATTAATGTAGCCATGAACTACGAAGGGTTGAGGCTTACGTTTATTATTACTTTAAATTATTTAACATATTATTCGTACAAATGACAAGCACCAAGTAGATATATCCACGTTATTATTATGTTAATTTCCTTTTTATGGAAATTAAATACAATTTTCATTTTTGATCGGAAACCCGAATGTTTTTTTCTTTCTTGTTATCAACACAGACTAAAATAGTTTTGAAGAGTTTAAGATACATAGAGAGAAGTTCAATAAAACTGTGCTGTAGAAACCGAAGACAAAAAAACATAACAGTGTAGACATAACAGTGTAACAAAGAATTAATCAAGCAAGAGACACACGTACAACATTTTATTGCTATGAGACGAAAAGAAGAAAGAAAAATAGAGACAAAATCACAAAATCGGTTATTTTTTTAAAGTATTTACGAGTTGACGTCTTCGAGTTTCTTCAGCAGCCGTTCGTTCTCCCTACAAACAATTTCGTGGTCTCTCTGTAATAGGTCCCTGGAGTTGAATAGTTCGGCGTTTTCTCTGCGTAGCGCCTCGTTTTCATTCGCGTAATGTTTGACCAGATCCACAAGCTCCTTGGGGTCCATTTGTATTAACCGGTCCATGTCCATATTGGGCGGCATTTTTACATCTACAAGAAATAAAAGTAACGGTTAGGTCAGGCCCGGTCTGCAAATGTTATTATTATTGTTATTATCGTCGTGTATTGTATTGCATTAATGTGTAAAAACTAAGTGATAGTTTCATCGAAAGCGAATACGAAATAATATAATATTGTGTATAGGTGGCGTTTTTATACATAACCATTTGATTGTTCTGACAAAACGTAGGAAAAATAAAACACCAGAAAGCTATCCTTAAATTATTTGTCCCTTCATAATCAGGAAAATAATATTGAAAAAGCTTGAAATAAGGTTTTCTGGACGGAAACGCTGTCACCAGATATATGTAGCTATTTGATGTAATATTGCTAATCGCTGATAATAATGTTTGACGCGTCGAAAACAGATGTTGTATTGACATCCGTATTTTATTTACAAGTGAAAAATATAATCTCAGACAAGTAGTATAATATTCCGTTATAAACTCCGTATTAAATTCGCATGTTGGTTTCAATCGATTTTCCATAGATAACAAATCCGTTATTAATTTTAATCAAGTGGAGATATATTTTAAGACCTAAAGATGGTTATAGTTGAGAAACGCTGATATTCGCTTAAATTTCATACGTTTTATTTCTGTGTGTATATAAATAGTTGTAATAAAATGGTTGTCGACCCTTTCATATACCATCATATAATATTATTTCGTATGAATATATCTTAGCATTAAATGGGTTGTAAAATTTATAATATTCAGGCTAAATCAGCGATATTTCCATTTCATATTACTTTTTAAGCCTACCAGTCACCACATCTTCTAAATAATTTACCATCATAACTAATAATTGCATGACGAACTTTTTGTTGCTTTTTGGTACTAATTAACCATCGTCAAATGAAGTGTATAAAATATGACATATTGTATACCAGTAACGATGTTATCATAAATATTAATAGGTATATTATACTAACAAGGGTATATGTTTTGTTCGATGTTTAGATAATTATTATGGTGGTTTAGTATTGTTCTAATTTTCCCTGAGTATGGACAAATATGAACGGTTTTAAAATTAAAACTAGGAATGCGAATTGAATTGTTTAATCTGTTCAGGATTCTGGGGTAGTCTTAAAATTTAAATCCGGGCTCTGAACGATTTCATAATATATTGTTACATAACGCGAAGTATAAATTATTTCATTGGTTCTCAAAAGTTCAGTATGACCAACAAGTCCATAGGTGGAAATTGAGTAAAAATATACAATTATATAATTGTAATAATTCGATAATTCAATAATTCAACTATACCTACATACGATAAAAAAAAAAATCGTCTCCCATCGCTCAAAGAGACATAATAATAAGAGACATTTCATATTAAATAATATTACAAATACAATAATAATACTAAGACTATATTAAAACGGTTTTAATTTTTAGAGTGGCTGGGACAATTTTTTTTCTTTGGTTGGGGGATTAGTTTTCCACAAATTCCAACAACATTAAGTATCTGTATAGTGGCACTGCGTATGTGGTAACTGGTAATCATTAAAATTGTGTTTATTTATGTTTTTTAACCCAAAAAACGGTGTCCGCACACTCAACTTACTCGTAATGCTAGCCGACGACGTCTTGTTAATATCCAAAGCCTTCCGCAAATGATCGTTTTCGTTCTGCAGCGCCTCCACCTCACGCCGCAAGCTGACGATTAATGCTTCTCTGGGGTCCTGTTGTACAAACAAGGAGCCATAATGACACTCACACAGCCATCATCAGATATACGTGATAATCATCGTCGTATATACTGTGAATTGGTTTTGTTTTATCTTTATTTTTACTGCTTATTAGTCGTTATGTCACTGACGTGCTCGAAAATAATGCGACAACACTCGCATGAATCGGGCGAATGTCTGCTGGGGAGTCGAACAGAAAAGTATTGTGTGTGTTATAGGCAGGATAAAAACAGTATACGGGGAAAGGAATATTTTTCCTTTCATTTCATTTTCTATCAGAAATTTAAAACTTTATTAAAACCTTTATACTTCTTAGTTTTTCGCAACTCATTTGAAAAAGAAAATCCTATAATAAATTGGTAGCAATATCAATATCTAACCTTATTTACGAACCTCGTTATAAAATGATGACAATATCGTTATTTCAGTTGTCATATGTATGTACGGCCTAATCGAACTTGTGTAATTGCTTAGTTATATTTAGATTTATCTGATTACTTTAATTGTTGAATTTAATATTTTTGTATTAAAGCTATAAAAACTATGGGTTTTAAAAATATTATGTGATTTCTCACTATTGTATAAAAAATTGATTAAAAAGAACCGCATGGATAAGAAAGACAAATTAATAGATTATTCAAGTTAAGAAATAAGGAGCAGTAATTTCGTAGTACTTTTCATAGATTATGTTTTATGAGTTTTTTAAATATATTTATATTTATGTCAGCAAACTTTAACTCATCAAAAGGGGTTCACGACATCATTATATGATATCTATAAAAAATTCTGGTGTTGTTATAACCAAAAACGTAAATAAATCAAAATGTCTACAATTTCATGTCAAAGTTGAAAATGTTCAAATATATTATTAATGCCCAAAATGAGGAACTAATATTTTGTATAAGAGTATATTGGACTATATACTTAAAAATATTCTTATAACATCACCTTAATAAAATTTTAACTAAAATGATTTGATATTAAAACTAATCTAAATTAAATATTTATATTTATTGAAATGTTTGGTTTGGATTCTTAGAATTTGTAAAATTTGTAAGCTATTTTTCAAATATTATTCTACTAATATTTTATCATTTTAAAATTTGTATATAGTATTTATTACTATTATTTATAATTATAAACAATATTATGTATTCATAATAATTGGTATTACCTATAATATATTATACTTTATTTTTTATAAAATGTTTTTTTTTAAATTTTTGATATATTATGTTTAAGCATTATAAATGTACATTAAAATTTTTCTTTTCGTGGAAAATATACAATTCAAAATGTACATGCAAAAGCAATAATACCAATTATAACCTATGTCAATTAGCGTAGTTAGTTAAATTGAATTACAAAACATTTCATATTATTATAGAGATTAATCAAACTATGCACCTATAATTTATTGTGAGCGAGTAGGACAAACATTTATAGTTATAAAACCGATAGTAGGTATATTTGTTTTATTTAGGTAGGTACCTACATTATTTTGAACCATTCTGTGGGAAGGACGCTTTTTACTGATATGCAGGTGTTCACTAACATTCGTTGAACGGAAATAAATACATGACAATAGGGGCGAAATATTAGAAAAACCGCCAGAAATGAAAATAATCATGTTTTACCTGGAGAACTTGTTTTTGTTATATATATTTTTTTAGTTTCAATAAAAACAGTATTTTTTATGACTAAAAACAAGTGTTGAGTTCGTATAAAAAATAACTATTGTGGTTATGAGTGTATATTATACATTATGATTATACTGTATGTACTAAAAAGTAATATTTGTATAGGTAAAACTATACCGACGTACATTATTAAAATGTATATTATATTATTTATGAACTATAAAGTAAGTATTTTATCTCATTTCATATTTATAATCACCTGAATTAGAGCGAGATGAGCAACGAAATGTGTAAATATCAGTAATAAATAATAATGTAAATGCTAATATATACATCGTAATATGTACAATACAACTAAAATATTATATGATAATCTAAATATTAATGATAAATCCTATTTTGTGCTGATTTGTTGCAACACATATAAAACTGAATATTTTAATGAAATAAAATTAACACGGAAATTTAATATTTTCTGAATAAGTATTACCCATGTGTTTGTTCAGTTTTCAAAATGTTTAGGATGA
This sequence comes from Sitobion miscanthi, assembly GCA_008086715.1. Lineage (NCBI taxonomy): Eukaryota > Metazoa > Arthropoda > Insecta > Hemiptera > Aphididae > Sitobion > Sitobion miscanthi. Next base: position 79,679,041 of record CM017797.1, on the reverse strand, counting down.
ATGTAATAGTAATAGAAACTTAAAATAATTAGTGGTATCACGAATTTCAAAGAAATTTGAATAATTTATTTTATACAAGAGTATAAAATTATAGTTTATGAAAGTCTATACAAGTTTGCTTTACAAAAGTAGGTAAATGGAAATTTAGATAATATACTAATGAGTTTTTATTTTTATTCATCATCAAAATAATGCAAACAAAAAATAAATAAGTTTTCAATAATATGTAACAAAATAGTCAAAATATTGATCCACTCTCGTGTGTATGTCATACTTAAACGAAATTAATAGTAATATTCGAAAGTCATATTATAAAAAAAACAACAAGTAGGTATAATAGTATTTTAATGGAAAGTGTCACAAAAACAATTTATCATGATAGGTGTATAAATAATTTACGATATGACTTACTATAAAACAAAATGAAAATGTTCAGTCAAAATTAATATTTTTACTCGTGACAAACGAATATTATAATTGTATTGATAATTTCATATTAAATTGATTATGCGAGTTTAATATACATATAGTACACAAATCATTTTGAAGTTTGTTAAAAGGGTATATATAATATATATATAATGTTGTATATTATATGTAGTGTGTAAACGATATTTTACTAAAATTATCTTTTATCAATTATTCATAACTATCAAAGTATCAATATTGAGCATTTAATTATATTTTACATGCAATTAATTACCTACCTACGCCAATTAATGTTTGTTATTAAATTTATTCTGAATATATGGAAATACGTGTAAGATGAAGCGTATAATATAATATATAATCTATTTTGGTATATCAAAATTTTATAGTTTAAATAATTCACATTATATTCTATTGTACAAAGATAATTTGTTACAGCCTTACAGGTTAAAGTTTAATAAAATAATTTTACCACCGACCGTATTCAAGTTATTTGACGAAACTTAGATGAAATAAAATGGCAACATTGATTAATTCGATATCATTTAAGCCTACGTATTTCTGAAGTATAATGGACTTTTTCGGTTTCGACGAACAATATTTATCAATGTCTGTATTAAGCGTTGTGGACATTCAATGGACGCTTTGTCATATGAAATACTTTTCTGTATATATTTTTCGATGGAAATATTATACATACTACAGTGATTTGTTCGGTCACTAATAGAAGTTAATTAAAAGAATAAATAAATTAGTGGCTTTACATTTAGTTAATATGTCAAATAAGGATAGGTAAAATGTAATGATCTCTTCATATCATATTCATGTCGATGGCAGTGTTTGTTCTGCTGTCCAAATTGAATTTTAGGGCCCCTGATATTAGATTCCTTCAATACTTATCATTCCGTTTCTTGAATATAGGTAATAGTCATATTCTACGAATTATGAAATTGGCAAATGATGACCCATCATTCTATGCTGATCAGTGATTTTTATATTTTGAATTAAAACTGTTTAGCTCTAAACCATCTATTATTAATTACAACCTTCCTACTGTGTTGTATGCAACAGTATCTATTACCATATGCACTTTGTTAATGTTTTTTCTATATATCATGACATTATGTTTTAAGAACATTGGGCTTGCGTCGTTAAATAAATATAATAATATAACGAAATCCCGATGATAAAATCATATTGATTGTCAGTTAATATGTTATTCGTTTTAAGTTTAAAAGTTGTCGATAATTCTGGGTTAGGGTTTTATTTCATTTGAGTTACCGAAATTCGATTGTAATTTATTTGATGACGTCGTCCAGTAAAATGAGACATTAAATATCTTTTAACTTGTAATATTAAGATAATGTATGAAATGTGTTTGTTACGTACTTATATCTGATAATAAATTAAGTAGTTTTGTTTTATTTTGGCGAGCAAACGTTATTTATTATACCTATTACTTTGATACGATAATATCAAAAAAGTTGTACTATACATTTATTTTGACAGTTAGAATACAATGAAATTGTTTGGAACTTACTTGATTTTTGTTGAAAAAATTCTATTCAATATCAAGTTATAAGTAGGTATGCGGAAACTTATTTTTTGGTATTTGTTACATAATACATTTCGATGTAAAATGTGTGTTGTGTGTATTCAATATTAATATTATTCATCTTATAAACCAATAGGTACCTAGTTATTATAATATTGTTGATGGATTGGTGGCATGTATTATCATATAAAAAAGGACTACTAGGTATATTTTGAAAAATGTACCTACACGTAAATTGAAGAATTTATCAGTTTTATAATGTTTCATTTTTGGCAGAATATAGAAGTCTCAAAATGTCTTGTTTTTTTAATACCAATATCTTACGTCAACATGTGTATAAATTTAACTAAAATATGTTATTTTACCATAATTGAAAATATTGTCATTTAGTCTCAATATTTATAGTTATTTTTGCTGATAATTTTTACTATAATATTATAGTTTGAGCTCATTATTATTTAGTATAAGTTCATACGATTCATGGACAGTCATTTCAAATATTTCACTTTGTTAATGTAATAATAAATATTATTTTTTAAATTTATTTTTCATGGGTAGCTTTAGCGGTTTTTTATTTAAATTATATTAAGCTTTTTAAAGTTTAGTATTCTTGTAGATTACCTTTCAGCTATATCAAAAATATAATAGAAGAATATTTGTTTAATGCTGTGACGTGAATTTAACACAAATATAGATCTGTATGTATAAGTATATGGTATTTTTAGTCAGACATTTTTTGTTTTTTCTTTAAGTGACTTATAGTTAAAATGGCCTGTTTATAAATTGAAGTCATTTGAAATTGTAATTGGATGGAAGTGCATACATATTTGCTGACATTCATTTATTTGCTATCAATTTTTCGCTTTGTTTTTATATAAAATGCCAACGAGTAATGCTTTATGTCTTTATAAATTACTAATTTTAAATATAATATAAAAGATCAGATTTTAATTTTTGCAATTGTATAACAAAAACAACAACAACAACAATAGTAATAATATAATTGTTCATTGAGTTTAAGAATGAACAAATATGACATGATAAAATAACTATTTAATTTTTTTAGTATTATCATTTTTATATCTTTGGCCATCCAGATATTAGTTTAATACAATAATTCAATATGTAAATTAATAATTGTCGAAGAAAACGTTAAAGCGTCTGTGAAATAATTATTATGATATCAAAATAAAGTATCATGAATACATTTATGATGTTTTTTTTTTTAAATTGGGTGTATATAGTTTGATATAAATTAGCGACAGAATTAAAAATTATATTTACCATAACTATCACGGGTTTGGTTTTGATTTTTTTTGCACGAGCTGCATACCTTAACGTGCTTATCGTCTCACTAGCATTTGATCTTGCTGGTGATATGCATGCTATCTGTTCAGTCAAACATATATTAAAATAATTTGATTAATTATTGATTATGGAGTACCTATAATATTTGCTAATTTTATTATTAGTAAAACGAAAAATATATAATTTGCGTGTATATGAATCTATTCAAATTCTAATTCCTGGAGTTTTAAGTATACTCAAGTACCATTTTTTCAAATAGGCTATCAATTTTTTTTTATCAGTATAGTACTGTGGTGTGTTGGCGATACAATAAACTTAGTTTTTTTCCAATAAAAACCAATCTTTTTTTCTGCAAATTTTAAAACAGTTGATTTTTGAAAATTTGAACAAGTAGTTTTTGAGTTGTTAAAATGTTAATATTAGTCCTTAAAATGATTTAATATAAAATATACTTAATATTAATTTTAATCTGGTACCTACTTATTATACTTAGTCAATTTTTACAAATTTCAAAATGTTAATATATCAATACCATTATATATATTATTACCTAATGTAATTTTCTAATAATCATAGACCATTATCCATATCTTCGAAATCTATTGCTGTAGACCCCTTATCGTTAGTAGACAAAGGTTAATATTTTAAAAACTAATCGTTCAAATTTTGATTTAAATGCATAAATCAAAATGCTCAGTAAAATCGTTTGTTGAATAATTTATAGGAAAAAAAGCGTGATTCATATTTGAGAAAATTACCGGTTTTTGCCACAGTACACTATTTAAATGGTATAAACGTCTAAGTATTTGAAAATATGTTCTTTAAGTAGGAATAATGAAAAATTCTTAAAATAGAATTTGAATAGATGCATAAATGAAGGAAAAATGGGATGAATATGCTTGGACAGTGGAGAATCACTTTCAGTATGACAGTATGTCTTATAGTGGTACATACAAACTTCTTGTTTTTAAAATAGGATCTACCCTTATTTGTTGTATATTGTTAAGCGAATGATTTTTTTTTTTAAATTATTGATATAATCTTTGAAACTCCATTTATTTATTATATAAATGGAGTTTCAAAGATTAGTTTCAGAGTTATTAAACTTTTGTTCTAAAGATAAGGGTAAACAGGTTAGTAACTCTCCTTAAATAAAACAATAAGTAGAAATGGTTATTCAAAAATCAGTAATTGAATAAATGCATAATTAAAGGAACATATAGGGGTTAGCCACCCAACATGTATGTATAAATTCATAAATATATAATATATATTATATGTGATACATTTTTGATTTGTTATTTATTTTTTGAATATTGAAGCAAAAAGGAAATAGATTTAATTGTATGACGTGTTAAATACAGTTATTAATGTATGAGATTTTAATTTTATGTTTTTTATACAGTTATAATTGTCATTAAAGTTTGTAATAATCTACCTACCATCAACGTGACACCTGTACCGGCTAAACTATCAGACAGGAGTTTGGTAAGTTTACTGTCTCGGTACGGTATGTGGCCTTTCCGCTTCTTAGGATCACTCAGCGATGCTATGCAGTAGCCTGAGTAAGAAAAAAAAGAAAGCTCATTAACACGAACGAAGTTTACTTTTCATTTTTCGTAACCATATATTCCCCCGCCCCCACTGTGGCGGGGGCCAACTTTTCCGTTTGACACGTTGTGTTGCACTGATAGGTTTATACTCCATACACATGGTCGTAAGTAAGTATAGGTAAGGGCGTTATCGATCGAAAGGGTAATGTTTTCTATTTTTATTTTTGTGGAATGATGACCCCAAGAAAATATCTTTATTATTTATTCAACGGCTACCAAAAGGTTGACCTCGACTGCTCAACCAACAATTCCATCGTGACATATCGATTAAAAAGTTGAAGACCCTGATGATTATTAAAAAAAATCTTATTTAATATATTTGTGTGAGAACAATTCGAGAATGTTGGTGAAAATAGATTTAAACCTTTTTGTATGTAATATTATAACAATTTGAAAGAAATGCAAAACAGCACTTCAACCGTATTTTAAGTATGTGCCTAGAACGATTATCAGATGGACAATTTTTTTCTACGTGTAACCGTTTTATTCTATTAAACGGCGTTAATTATACGTATTAATAGTATAATATAATAAATACTTCTTAATTAGTTGTTGAAGTAGATACTCACCTACCTAGTTTATTGTTGATGTGCCTTGCCAATAAATAGCAATACATTATGCAATTAGTTTTTGGATTCACTATAGAGATAATTTGGTTTCCGAATTGGCCTAGTTATGATTAGTTTGTGCATAAATTGTATACAGTAGTGTATCCATAAACTAATTGCATAATATATTGATCTTCATTGGCCAGGTGCATCAACTATAAGCTACATACAAATATATTTATATATATATATTATATAATATTATAAATTATGCACTACCTAGAACCATTAAGCTTTTGTTGATATTATTTGCTTCTTCTAAAGTTTTCCCTTCACTCATAGTTTTTTTAGTCATTTCACTGCCAGCTAAATCAACAAAATTAATTTTGCCCTGTTTCGTGATAAAAACTCCGTCTTCAGATATCTAAAAGAAATCAGGAAACATATTAAAGAAAATGAATACACATAATATTATATATTATTATATGCTCACTACAAAACAAAATAAATTTATATTAATTTTAACGATAAGTCGTTTAAACTATTGAAAATATTAATTTTTTTTGCGTATGACTATTATATGAACCACGTGGGCACGTGTATTATTTAGTAATTTCGCAATTTTTCAATTTTTCAATTATATAATTAATAATGTACTAACACCGTAGAATATCATCGTAAAAAATACCAGACTAATAATCCTAATGTAGAAGTATTTTATTGTTAAGTTAAAAATAAACAATAATGAAATAAGATATAATGTATATAGCTTAAATAAAAAAAAAAAAGTAGATACTTATACTTACTTATGATATAAAATTTTTTTACCATGAAAAATATTACTGTAATTCACTATTTATACTGGTGGTAGATTACATTTTTTAATACGAAATAAAAAATAATATGTAGGTAGTTCAATTTAGTATATTATATATTAGATTTGATTACAAATTAGATTTCTAACCACGCAGTTATAATCATTGTTTTCAGTTATGTTCACATAAATAAATCTTACTAATCCACCTAGTCACTTTCGGTTAAAATAATTTATATTAGCATATGCGAAGATTATGTGATAAATAATGAAATTTACAAAATTCCAGGTAATTATTATGTAGTATATGTGGTAATAATGGTACTATGGGCTTACTGAACGTGTTTATTTATTAAAACCACAGCTATTTTGGCAGGAATAATGTATTAACCCACACAGCAAAATCAGATTTTGAAAATACTGCAAGAAAAATGCAAATATTGTTTAAAAATGTTAAGATTGTGTTCATAAAGTTTTCGAATATTGTCAACATACAACTGTCACATTATGCTTTGGCAGCGAAAATCGCCTTTTAAAAATATGCAAAGTTAATGTTGTTAACAAATTTTTAGTAAAACTTTTAAATATAGTGTATATTTTCAACATGTTTTAAGACACTCTGTGTGACAACGTTTGATTGTAAATATGGTTAATATGTCTGTATGTGCTTATATGTGCTTCAAACACATTTTAAGAACTCTACCTCACAATATTTTTTTGTGAACGTTTTTTGAAAATAAATTTGAGAAAACTTATAAAATTAGTAAAAAATTATTTTTAATTAGAATAAAAAGTACCTATTTGTTACGTATATTATATTTTGAAAATGAATATAAAATAAACATTTTGTTATAAGATTACAATGAATATATTTATGGGAAATTATGTTATATGTTACAATTGTATTTATCGCTTAAAAGTTAATTTCATAAATAAATAAAAATTAACGGTGATAATGGAGGAGTAGATATGGGATCTAAGATATTCAAAACGATACTCAATGCATACCAAGATATTAGAAATATACGGTACTGAATTTTGCCTAAGATTTTTAATCTCTGGGAGAGTTACTATAAGGTCTTTTTAGTTATTTTATTATCGTATCAGATGCTATTTTTATAGTTATTGATAGATTAAACAATATTTTCATAATATGGTTTATATTTATAAGTATGTGGATAACACGTAATATTTGGTTCAAATTTTTTTTTATGCATTTATATTAAATAGTGAACTTTATTTTAATGCAAGCAATTTATTCAATGTAAATGTTTTATTTCATATTTGTACTTGTAAATAATTATTTAAACTAATAATTCAAATGTAGAAAATAAACTCTGGAAGTAATTAAAATTAATCAATTAAATCCAATAGGATAGGTAATGTATTTGAAATTATATTCTAAAAATGTGTTAAAATTACTTAAAAGTAAGTAGGTAGCTATAAATGTTTACTCACTTGTTGTTCAGATGTAATATACACTGTCAACATCGTATGACTCCTACTGGAACATTCGTTCATATTATGGCTTCCTACTGTTCTGTTTTTCATGCCTATATCAAATAAAATATTTTTCAGCAGTTTGAAATTCAATAATTCTTCAGTTTTATTTAGAATATCAAAAAATTAAAAACTACTATACACAATAATTAAAATATATACATATATTTTTTAATTTAATTTGATAGGAAATATAAGTAAACTTTCGAATTTAGTAGTAAAATTTTACATACCTAATTTAAATTACGTAGGTAGTTAATTTATTGTTATTATTGTATTTGAAAAACAAGGAAAATGTTTTTATATATTTATGATATACATAGGTACCTACTACCTACCTTCTTCTAACACAGCTTGTAGGTCATCTAATTCTTCACAGTCCACCATAAACAAATTATCGACATAAAAGTTACGGGCTTTCCTGGACCATCTCACGTCTAATGGTTTTCTGACAGTTCCTGGATTTAATAAATCTATCACCTATATCATAATTTTATTTTTCAACATTCGATTAAATATAAAACACTTGTGGGTTCAATGAATGGTATTAATATATTTTGTCTGTGCCGTTAAACTTATTTTTATTGTGTACAAATTGTATGAAATGTTTTTTTTAAAGTTCAATGACTGGACATGTCCAAGACGAATATAATATATTAATATACAATGGGTATATCGAAGTTGAGTGGAACATTTCATTCAAACCCAATTCAAATGATTGCAAAAATGCCCGAGTTCAAAGAACTCCATATCGATTTGGTTATACAAATGTGTTTAAGTGTTAAATTCTCCAACAAAATAATTGAGTATAATATATTATAAAATGGTTTGGTAAATTACCTTTTCATTGTAAATTTCTAGAAATGAGGCTTTGAGTACGAAATGAAGATCTTGTCGTTGTTGTACCAATCGAAATAGGTACATAAATGAACGAAATACTAGACCATGATCTGCTGAAAAAGGTTCAATGCGCTTGTTGAAAAACTAAAAATAATCAAATTAATTTTAGTTAGTAAATTGTATTTCAACACGAAGGGTATTATTTTAAAACAAGCACTTGATAGGTACTGAATATATATTTCGATTATATGTATTTATGGTCCAATAGGTACTTGGAATTTGTATGTCACGGGTTGTTTAGTTATTTCAGCAAAAGTGGTTTATAATATTGTAAATTACATTTTAATTGAATATTTTATTTTAATGTAATTAAGATAAACAAAAGATATTAAATTGAAATATTTATAAAAAAAAAATCTGGATATAACAGAATTATACATTATAGTATTAAAATCACATTATTATTTAGTGCTTTTTAACTTAAATCATTTATTTAGTTAACATATCAAGTATCAGCTATTTATGAATAGCTAATTTTATTATACAGTATGCTGTATAATAAAATTGTACCTATCATCATTCATCAATTGATAAAATCAACATATAAGTTAAACGTTGAAATAAATAAAGAAAAGTTATAGTTTTTGAAATTTAAATAATTTGTAAATTTAATAGACATAAGAGTATGAATAAATTTGTATTTTTAAATCTATTATACAATTATAATAATTGAGAAGTGGGTAACGAGAAAAAAAATCACAACATTGAATACAATTAAAAATAAGTACGAGAGTAATATTTTATTTGGAATTAAAATCATTTTAAAACCTAAATTAATGCTGATGGAAATGGAGCCAAATTAAACTAATACAATTCTCAATGAGTATAATTTTGAACGTGAATATGATTGCGTATGATTTACGGTGGTTTATGTTTGTCATATTAAAATAATATATATCACTTGGACACAAGTCTGTAATTTATCACTGTAAGTTGTTTGGGTTTACAGAATATCCACACAACGGACAACTTTTAAGCGTTTACATTTTTGTATGGCAGATGGACACGTCGCACGTCGTATTCAAAACAAAACATAATTTTCAGTACCTACTATATACGGATTACTTTTTCTAGGAATAAATTTATACCAGCTTTTAGGAAATATTATGTCATACATTTTTTTGGAATTAAGTATACCTACCTACGTATTTTATAAATCAAGAGCTTTTTTCTAACCTAACTTAATATAAACATAATTTAACGTTGGTTAAAGAAAATATATATATGTATACAGAGTGATTCACCAAACAAGCTCAACCTTTTTACTTTAATAATGCAGTTATTTAAAATCCGATTTTTGGAATTTTAAATAAACATAAATACCATATTTTAAACACTTAGATATTTATACCATTTAAGAAGTAATCTGTAGCGATACAAAATCCCGTTTCTTCGAATGAGAACCAACCTTTGTACTTTAAATTATTCAGCAAATAAGTTTTTATGAAAATGTTAGTGCATCTAAATCAAAATTCAAACGAGTAGTGTCCGATTTATTAAACATTCAAATTTAAACGGTACAAAAAATATCAAGTATTCAAAAATATGGGTTTTATATGCATTTAAGTGACTTTTATGTCTGAATTGTTAAAGAAAAAAGGGAGTGAGGTGAATGCTTGGTGAATAATCCTGTAGGCTATAATATTATTAAATTATTTAAATATTCTATATTTTATGTGATTCACAGTTTTGCTTGTAGTACATACACTTTTTAAATAAAATATACATGAACATTGAACAGTATAGCTATAAATAAAATCAAAGACTGGAGAACTCGCTTCGATTTATAGTAAGTAGTAATAGTGCATCATAAAGTAGGTAACCTGTTATGGGTGTATGCCACTTGAATGCCACGATAAATCATTGCACTCAATAAAACGATTCTGAGTGATGCTTTGGTGTAACATAACAATTAGTGTAGTTAGTCATGTATTTACTGTGTTTAAGTCATAAAATTACATCATATTAGAGCAAACATAGGAATATTACATAATTTAGTATGTACAAACCTCGACATCTAAAATGTCTATAAATTACCCGAGAATACAAAAAAAATATTTAACATTTTTGCATATATAATACTAAATTGCATAATATTATTCGTTGTAAATTTCAGAATTTCAAAGTTTTTATTTTTAGACATACAAAGAAATAACAAAGAGACAAGACTCAACAAAATCGCGTTTTTACTGTTTTACTATAGTTTTTCAATATTTTTCATTACAAAATTATAGAAAGTGTTAAAAATAAAAAAGTTACCTCACAAAAGAATAAGTTAGGTGAAATTTGCTACATGCTAGAAATGGGTACACATATACTGATTTAATCAGTATATATAATTGACTTAAAAATAATAAACGTCATTGTAAAATCACTATCACTGCACATTATCTAAAATCAACACAATAATATGTATAATTTACCCAGTGTGGTTTTGTTAATTAATAATTATAATGTCTAAGTTAATATTATTGGTTTTATTATTTGCATTATATATTCGTAAATATTTGTTGGTACTTTTATAAATATGTCAACGAGAAAGACATACAACAATAAACTTTATACAAAGTCGCTTGGAAAAAATACATACCTACCTACACCGTTAGTATTCAATATGAGCATTTGTATTTTATATCGCATATTAACATATAATATTATGAACTTGTCTCAATTATGATATAATATTCACACTTATTTTAATTTGTTATAATGTGTGGTAAAAGATATTCACAAAATACACACACCGCCATTCCAACCACTATTATGTTGACACGCGTGTGTATATGTATATGGGTTGCCTACGGGCTATGGGTTATGTAGTTTCGTAAGATATTCACTTAATGTATTATCAGAGATAATATACAGAATATTGAAATCAAAGTGCGCGTTTGGGTATTAAATAGCGGACATGGATACGATGGTTAGGTGTTGTAGGCAGGTAGCAATTTCCCGTGATGGTTGAGAGGAAATTGCACAGACCACACGGTGAAAAACGACGACAACCTTGCCATGCCAAGTGAATACCAACAAGCCCAAATACCGTCAGAGCACCAAGGGATGTATTAAAATTATATTATCATATACAATATACATATATTATCATACATAATATACGCATATATTTAAACATATAAAGAGATGACCCGAGTTTCTTTTTCGGAGGAGGACGACGACGTGAAGCGTTTCGCTATAAAGGTACCAAATACATCCATCACCTGATCAGCATTTTTCGTACACCACTTGGAAAGCAAACAAACAGGCTGTCTTTTCCACCCCTATATAGTCGATCCACCTTTTTATTAATTGATTTTTATTGATTTTTAGCAACTTAATATAAAACACGTTACCAAAAACATCCCCAGCGAAAATTACTACGTTTTTAGATCCCATGCTAGTAATCCATCTTTATTATACGTTATTGAGATTTAAAAAATTATACTGGTTTTCATTAATTTACATTTTTATAATATTTTTTTTATAATATTATACAACAACTTTTAATTAATCAATTAAATATTAATTTTTCAAACCAAATGATATCGTGTAATATTTTAAATCATATCTCTGAAATATGATATCCACAAGATTGTATTCTATAAAAGTTATATATTAATTTGTGTTTTGGAGAATAATAACTATTATTACAACTCACCATTCCTGGTGGCCCCGTAAGTGTGTGAGTTTTACCACTTCCGGTTTGTCCGTAACAAAAGCAAGTGGTGTTAAAACCTTCAGCAGCCATCTCGATGAGTTTCTTGATGCCTGAATATTGAAATATGTCCTCTTGCGTGGCTGCCGGTTCAAATACGACATTGAAAGAGAAAAGTTTAGATTTAGAGCCATTAGATCCACCGATTGTTTGAAATCCTTCCACCTAAAACATTAATCAAAAACATGAATATCATGACATATATTTAAAATTTTAAAATATCAAGTTTGAACAACAGTAATTTATTTAGGTATTGTATAATATGAATAATATATTCAGATATATTACATAAGTCGCTCATCGCATTTAATTATTGTTTAAATATAATCACTGGTAGTACAACTTTATTAGATTAAGGTTTTAAACTGATATTTTTAGATTAAAAGTGAACAAGATGCAGTATTTTTTAATTTCATAAAAATACTAATTAATGCCTCATTGTGTTCCGTTGGTTTGTGAATATCAATAATGTTCCAACTTAATTTGTACTTAGCTTATTAAATTATGCTATAATTTCGTAATGACCATATCGAAAAATTTGTTGAACAATTATTATTTTGTAATCCAGCATAACTTTGAAAATAGCATGCATAGACGTTAGACATGTATTACTTGTAATTATAATGTATTTTATAGCAATGATGTTTTTGGAAAAATAGTATAAAAATAGTTTATTTTGTTATGACATTAATATCTGACAAAAATGTCAGTATTCATCACTCTTAAAATAAGAATAGCTTGAATTTTGAATATAATATAATTATTTATATTTAATATTAATATTAATTTTAATTGCTTATGTTTCCATACGATGTCTTAATATGAAATATATTTGTAGTTATGTTAAAATATGCATATACATGTACGGAATGGATTTAGCAACAAAATAATTACGTAGGTAATTCGCTTCATAATTTATTTCCATAGTTTCAACTTTCAATTTTAAAACAATGGTATTTAAATTTAAATTTAATTGTTGTAGAAAATATATAAAATATATAAATATATGAGTACCTAACCTAGGAAAAGAGTCATTTAGATTTTTAAAAAACATCTTAATAATTTTCATGAAACTAAAACAAAATAATAATAATAATAATGATTTTTGCAATACAATTATATGCAACCTTATAAATGTTTATTGAGGCTCGGTGCTGCGCAGTGGCTGAAATAAATCACACAATATGTGACTGAAAGTAAGCAACGGCCGCTGCTACTAGTCCCCGGATGGGTGACCACCCGAGTCCATAGTGAAAAAACCTTCTACACTTAGACGTATTGTCAACCAAACATACCAATCGTTCCAATCGTTCCAACCGTAACTCCTATGGGCTATAATTGCTATAATGATCATAGTTTCTGGGTTAAAGACAAAAAAAAATGTTTGTTTGAGAACTATAAATTGTAATGTTTGTAAACGAATATTAACTCATACATCTAAAATATTATTTATACTCATTATTTATAAGTAATTATGTATCTTTAGTAACAACTAACAACTAATTATTTATTTAAATACTATATTTTATTACATTACAACGATTATCACTATTATAAGGGTTGTTAAAGAAAAAAGTACTAATAATAAATTTTATAATTTAATATTTTATTACTACATTACTTACCTAAGTGAAAAAAGCTATTCAAAATTTAACAGTTTAGTATTATAGTATGATTAATATTTTAATATTTATCTATCGATACATCAGAATGTATATATTTAGAAAATAATACTAGATTAAAATAAAAAAACATGTTGTTAAGTGTTAATTATTTAAGCACTTTAAATATTCAGTAAAGCAGGCAAAAAACTTCAGTGTTTTTATCCACTAATTAAGAACACGGGACACATTTTTAGTGTCCTTGAATTACAAATCATTAATGTTCTAATAATAAATCATAGTTAATTTGTTAAATACGAAGGCAACAAGATAAAATTATAAAAAGTTCTAACTCAGAAAAAATCACTATTTTTCATAAAAAAAAAAACTTAAATTACTTTTTTTTATTGATCTTTATTTCCCTTTGATGACTTGACCATTAGCGTTTCCTATATTTACTTGTAATTACATTTTAAAATTATTAAAATGTTAAAAATCATACTTTTTATATTTGAAAAATATTTAAAATAAGGCATAAAGAAAAAATAGAAAAAAAGAAGAAATTATGGATATACCGAATATGGATATCGTATATTTATCGTTAAGTATAACTATTTTTTACTAATTGCATAAAAATGACTATACACAGCTTATTTTCAATAATATACATGTCGTTTTAAGTGTTATAAGTTTATATTTCCTACTTGTATGGAAATGAATATATTTTCACTACATATTTGGAAAGTTATTAGTAAATTAAACGTAGAATGAGTTAATATGACAACTTTATAAATTATGTGATAACTGAAAATGACAATTATAGTGTTTGAATAAATAAAGATATATTATTTATGCAAATTATCAATAAAATTAATGTATAATTCTAGATAATATACGAATTAGATATAATAATAGTTAGGTATTTGCAATGGTTCTATGAAATCGAGTGTCAAAGAAATATAAAAAAACAAATACATTTATTTAAAAAAAAACTGTAGATAATAACTATAATCAGTATTATTATTAAATAACTTTTAGATTCTGAGCAGAGCAATACATGTATTGGTTTTACAATGATGTTGTTTTATTTTGTTTTTTTCATTTTTTTTTTCATTTGTGTCTGTCATCACCTTTTAGGACACTAAAATGCTTAGATTTTCTTCAACAGCATATTTTCTGCCAGTAAAGTGAATCTAGTTAGAACTTTGGGTGGCTAAAAGTAAAAAATTCTCAGTAGTTTTCAAAAGTGCTGAACTTAATTTTCACTGAATGTTTATAATTTCATTTTCTGTACACCATAAATATTTGAAAATATTTTTACACTTTTTAAGTTGTTTACGGACATTTTTAGTTTCTAACTTTTTCAGTTTATTTTTTCTTAAATGTCAATTAAATTTTATTTGTTGGGTCGAAGCTTGAAAATTTAATACAAGGCTTCTAATATATTATTACAATGAAAGTTGAAAATATTAAAAATACATACGCACGTTTTTTTATAAGATCAAATTGAAAATTTAATAATAATTTTGTAGTTAAAAATGTATAAAATGTTCAACTTTTATAGCTAAGGATTGAAAATTTAAAATAAGGTTGTACGTAAGGTTGTATTTCTTATTACTTAAGCACAAATCCGAAATATTCATGTTCATAAAAACTGTGGATAAGTAGAAAATTAATTTTTGTAGTGATAATAAAGTATTTATCTATTTTAACAATTTAGATTTCTATTGCAATACATTTATGGCTGAAAATAGATTGATATAATACCAACTATATTGACATTGTGATTTATCTTAAATTATTGAGTTTATATTGAACTTTGTAACATTTTACCAAATAGCAGTTTAAAATGGTTTCAAAGTTATTTACATAACAGAAAACAAAATAGTGCAAATTAATAATTCCACAGGCAAAGAAATGAGTATTAACTGTGGAGTACCACAAGGTTGTGTCTTGGGCCCGTTATTGTTCATATTATATATTAATACAATATGTGATTTAAAAATTGATTGACTATTGCATAACTTATGCTGATGATATATGCCTATTGTTTTCCAGTGTGACGTGGGAAGATGTTCGTTTAAAAGCTACCAAAGAATATAAAAAAGTGACCAATTATCTAAACTATAGGAAAATCACAATAAATTATAAAAAAACTAATTTTATAAATTTTTTAATTAACAATAAGATGAGAATAATCATGATGTTTTAAAACTCTGTTTTTGTGAGAGTAAAGTTAATTGTAATGACAGCATCTGTCATAAAATATACATGGTTTCTAGTATAAGATATTTGGGCTTAATTTATGATAAGAATATAAGATAGCATTTGCATGTCAATAAATTTTAATGCGCATGCGTACATTATCGTTTAGCTTTTTTAAATTCAGGACTTTCCTGCCTGTAAAAGTTATGCATATAATTTATTCATCATTATTCTAGGCAATATTTCAGTATGAGTTGTTGGTCTGGAGGGTTCAAATGAATACGTGGTTAGACCACTACAAATATTTCAAAGAAAAATTGTTAGAATCTGTTTAGGTATAAATACTTTAGTAGGTTCAACTGGAGAACATTTTAAGCTGTTTAATGTGTTACCAGTCGAGATTGTACATAAAAAGGTAACTGTTTTATAAATAATAAAAAAATTATTTATCTTTTTTTAATGCGGATAATATAAGAAAAAAAAGAAATTGAAAGCTTTTGATGTCAAAATAATTTATTACAAAAGATCTTTTGGTCAAAAATTCATCGATTATCAGGTCCAAATTTTTATAATTCAATGCCATTGCATATAAAAAAAACTCATATTCTTCTCAAATGGGAATCTTAGAATTACGTGCATAAAACAGCAATTTAATTCATGGTTATTTTCACTAATAGTTTAAAAAGGAATCAAATTATAAATTATAAAAAGTATGGAATATTGTGTTAAAAGATTTTGAATGTAACTTATGCAATTTTATTGTGTTACTCTGTCTTGTCTTTGTTATTCTATATTATTTTATTGAAATGAGGTTGTATTATTTTTAGTATATAATTGTTGTGTCTATTATGTAATGAAACTCTCTACCACCAACACAAGCATTGCGCTTAAAGGACCAAAAGAGGTAGATACTTTATTGCAAATATTTTAATAATATGTAAATAATCTTATTTATATTTTACAATACAATTATTTAAATAAAAAAAAAAATAAAAAAAATATTATAATAAGAATCACAAAAAGGTGGGTAAGTGGATGTTGCTCTGCTGTACAGTAGGTTACAAGTGGGTCACTGTAATGGATAGTGTTAAATTTGAATTCAATAATATAATATCATTGTATAAGAAAAACGATTCTAAGCGAAAACGGTCAGTCAGACTATGATGTTACTAAGTATATTTGATTATATTATTGTGCATAAAGTAATTTATATATAACCTATTTACGTGGAGCCTTGTTTTCAATTTTCAATCTTTAGCTATAAAAGTTGAACATTTTATAAATTTTTAACTACAAAATAATTATTAAATTATGCATTTTATAAATTTTGTCGAAATTTGAACTTTAAATGCTTATAAAAAAAAATTGTGCCTATGTATTTTTAATATTTTTTTAATATTTTTTCAACTGCTATTGTAAAAATATATCAGGAGCGTTGTATTTATTATTTATTTAAATTTGCATGCTTTATTTCCCAACCAATAATATTTTATTGATATTTATAGAAAAAAAAACTAAAAAAATTGAAAACTGGCAATGTCCGTAAACAGCTCAAAAAGAGTCAAATTATTTTCAAAATTTTATCGTGTATAGGAAATTCTAATATGCATTCAGTGAAATTTTTAAGTATCTACAGTCATTTGTTTTTTAATTACAATAAAATAAGAAAATCGTTACATGAGAAATCGAGTGAATATCAAATGTTGTAAAAATATGAATTTCAAACGCTCATAAAAATTTAATTTGATATGCTTGTAGACATTTTTTTTTTTGATAAAGGTAGACAAACTTATGGGTAATCTTGTATTACATTTTCAAATCTTAGATTTAAAAAGAAAAATTTTTATGAATTCTCAACTCAAAATAAATTGCTAATTTTCGTGATTTTTCCGTATTTTGTCAAGATTTGAACTTTAAATGCTTATAAATTAAAACTGTGACTAAGGATTTTTAATTTTTATCATCTGCACACACAAATAAAATTTTATTGATATTTATAGAAAAAAAAAACTAAAAAAAATGGAAACTGAAAATGTCCGTAAACAGCTCAAAATAAGTCAAAATATTTGGAAAATGTTATGGTGTATAGAAATTGGAAATATAAACAACCAGTGAAAATGTCATGTACCTACGGTCATTTGTTTTAAAGTTACAACAAAAACCAAATTCAATTTTGTGAAAAATCGATTTTGCGTGAAAATTCCCGTTTTTCCTTAATTTTTCTTTTGTTTTTCTTGGCGCTTTTGAAAATTATTGGGAATTTTAAATTTTGACCTCCCCAATGCACCAACGATATTCACTTTCCAATCGAAAAAGATACTGAAGTTGAAAATCGAAGCATTATTTCGACTACTTATCGTGTACACAGACACAAAAAAAAATAAAAAAAAAATATAAAAACACAATCATTGTAAAATCAATACATTCATCGTTCCACTCAGAATCTAAAATTAGAAGGCCATATAATTAATTATAATTACCAAATATTCAATTTATACGTTAATTGAATTTATTATTATGAATTTAATTTTATTTGAGCATACACGGGTGTTGTTAAATTGCATACTCAACTCGCCGTGTGACCTTTGTGTTCAATAATATAAAATATAATTGTTATCACGAGTACAGTACTATAGTAGGTTTATAATGAAATATCGATATTAATGGCATGACGTTGAATGTATGTAATGAAACTTTTTTTTTCTATAGATTCTGTATGTTTATTTATTCTCATTTATTCAACACTTTCAAGTATGCCTGTAAAAAATATATACGTTCTACAACTCACCAAAATACGTCCACTTCCAGGAAACGATACAATTGATGGTTCACTTGCTCTATTTTCTTTGGTGCTTAATGGCCGAGATCTAATGTAAAGAAATGATAAAATATTGATAAAATTATTTATCTGAACAATTTTTTATTTATGGAAAAAAAAAATGAAATGACTCACCTTACTATGACGTATATACCATTTTCGTGTTCAGAAATATCATTGTACGATCTGTTTAATGACCCAGTTGATTCGTTTAAGGATGAAAGAGAACTAAAATAGAAAAATTGTTCATTCAGTGATACATTTCCAAGGTTGAAGATACTTTTGCAAGCATATTTGTTTATGTTACATTCTTTTTAAATCATTCATACCTATTATACGATGACAAAGTAATTGATAGTTAAAATACCTTACACAATTATATTTTAAGATCCTCAAAATTAATTGAATGCTATTGGTTTACCTTAACACACTTTAGTATCTCATTCTATGCCATCAAACATGTGATAAATTGTTTGTTGTACGTATTGATTTTTTACTAAAAGAACATTGGAGACTAATATTTTAACATATTAATATTATTACCTAACGAAGTAGGTACATACGAATTAGTATTACATATAAAATAATACTTTTGTAGAAAAATAAACCTACAATATGATATTCATATTTAAAAGAAAACCAAAACTTAATAAACTTTACCTAGCTTTTTAATTTGTGTACTTCGAATGCAAAATAATTGCAGACTAAGTGAAAGAAAATTAATAATAATTATTTTCATACTATAACTCAATATCACTGTATGACTTTCAAATCAGAAAAATTTAAATATTTTTAAGTATTTATTATTCTTAAAGTATTTTGTTTCTATTTTGAGTATGATAAAGTCTAGATATACGAAAACTATTTGTAGGGATAATATGAGTTTCTCCTCTTTTGTCTTCACGTTTTTCAAAAATATATGCTTATTAAAAAGTGTATTGAAGATTTCACATACTTTTGGGTTAGTCCATTGAAATATTGAAATAAGTATGGCTAAAACTAAATTTAATATAAATTAGATATTTTATTATACTGAATTCTTATTGACTTACATTAGTATCTATAATGATTTAAAATTTTCTTTGAAGATTGTTATTACTTATTAGGATACTGTCTACTTGGTTATTAAATTTCTTGTGTGTATTAGATTGTATTTCTTAATTTATTGAATAAACAAAATAATCAATCATCTATTTTACTATTACAAAAAAAACAGAATTAAATAATATATAGAAAGTATATTTAATAGATTTGGTATTTACAGATATAATCGTACTTAGTTTATACTGAGTAAAAGAATACTTTCATATTTTCTCAAATAAAGCTGTCATGTTTGTCAATCAAAAACTATAGAACTTTTTATGATTGTAATTTAAAACTCTATAAATATTGGATATCCAGTACATATAAGTATTCACAAAGTTTTATAATATTTTGAATTTTTCTCCATGATGTGAAGTAATTGATGACTACTTATCCGTAGCTAGGTTTCATTGCACCTTAGGCAAACAAAAAATCTCTCTGACTATTGTAGCTATCGTACAAAATTGTACTCTTTATCGCAGTAAGTACAGTTGATTATAGTTTTGCTGGATGCATATTACGGTATAAAAAATCTATATATAAAATTAAAATTTTTTTTATGAATCTTCGTGAGCAAGGTAGGTTGGGTATCGTTTTATTACATGAAAATTTTATTTACGTGTATGGATAAATCTGTACAATTTTTTTACAAGGAAATCATAAGTATTTAAGATGGATTTTTTTCTCATAATGTGGCCAACCTCTAGCTACAGCACTATTTTTAGCTGTCATGTAAAATTGAGGTGAATAAACTATCCCCCTTGGGGAATTGCATGTACACATTTTGGTTTAGGTTTTCTAGTATATTGTTATGATTCAAGGTAAATAATGCAAAAATACAAAACAAAATTAAAACAATTAATTAGTATTAATTTTTAAAATTAAACTAGTGAGTTAAGAAAAATGATCATTACTGGATAAGACGAATCTTAAGATAATTGTGCATTGTATATTTATTACTTTCAAAAACAACAATTCTTTTCCTTAGTTTAAAAAAGGATACGGAAACTTTTTGATTAAATTTCTAGGAAACCTTAAAAATGTTTTGAATAAAAATCGTTTTAAATATTTAGAAATGTAATGAAAAATGATAAATTTTGTATAAATTATTTTTAATATCATTAGTACCTTAAGCACTTACCATTTTTATAATATAATTTTTAGTACATAGATTTGTAACATTAATTTATGATTTGAGTTTTATGATAATTTATTGTGTTGTTTTTTTTTTGTTTAAAATTATATTGAACCATTAATTTTATAGAACTTTTAGTGAATAAAATTATAACTACCAATATTTAAATTATTGTCACATCTCTAACTTTTTAATAAAAATATGATATTAATTTATACAGTTTGATAATTATTTTAAAACTTCAGCTTGCCAAAAATAATATAATACATCTATTTTTTTAAATTACGATTGTACTACAATCTTAACACATAAATTACTATAGTATAAAAATTATTAATAGTAAATATACAGATGTTTTATATTTTAAATATTTTTTATCGCAAAGACGATTTTAGGTTTCAAGCGATGATATTAATTTTACAATGATGTTTTTATTATGTCTGTCATTGTCTTTTGGAGCAGTAAATATTTTATTTTAAATTTCTATTTCGGTTTTTAATAGAAAATTTGAATTAAAAGTATTTTGAGTATAACAATTGAAAATTCTCAGGTCACTGACCATGTTACCAAATTATGTTACATAAATGGTTTCACAAATTAGTGAACAATTTTTAACCTAAAATTCTCAGTACTTTTCAAAATAATCGGTAAAAACTAAAAACGAATAATTTATAAAGAATCCATTTAATTATTTAATTGTAAATCAAAAATCAATAACTATAGATAATACAAATATTTAGGTATAATTTAAAAACACTGGCTTTTCTGTACTATTTATAGACATTTGAAATCCTCGAATTATTTTAGTTTTAAATTTTAAAAACTTGAAAACTGAATACACTTTTAATTTTTTAAAGACAGTATACATAGTCCCAATTTTTAAGTGTTTGAAGTTCGATTTTAACCATTGTCTTCATGATGCCATTCAAATTATTCTAATGTATACGTAGGTATTGACTTTCATGTTAATATAAATAATATGATAATAATAAATAATTATGTATTATATGTAACTAGAAAAGTTATTTGAAAATTTTTAAAATTGTATTAGCATACCGTATTAATAATATGCAGAAAATAAATTGCAAATAGTACCTAATATAAATAAATTATATAATACTCTTAAAAATAGTGGTTTACCGCTTAGAATTGTTTTTCCTATGCAATGATTTATCGTTGAATTCAAATTTAACACATCTACTACAGTGATCTACTCAATTATGAGGTACACTTAAAACTAACTGTAAAGCAAACCGGCATCCAAGTTTTTAAAATAATATTTTTTCGATTTATGTTCATAAAATTTGTCATAAAATTCATCATTTCATGGATTTGTTATAATTCCAATGTACAGCCGTTAAAGAGAAATAGACTTTAATATTATAATTATATTTGAATATAGGTTATGAGACATGAGTGGTTGTTATATGAGAAATGTTTTAGCTTGTGGATATTAGATAATTACTAAATATTATCAAATGATAATAATTTGAAATTGGATACATTTAAGTTTTTTGTATTCAATTTTTTAAACGCTTTTAATATTAAAAGTCACCAACGTTAAACGATTTTAAATAAAAATATAGTCTGTTATTACTTATTAGTTTAGTATTAGGAATATACTACGAATATTATCACTGTAATCGTAATTATTTTTAATGAGATTATTCAATTATTTTATAATTAAAAAGTCTACCTGTACATTGAGTTAAAAACAATGAGTATTTTTATATATTCTTCTATTACTGTATTATGTATTGAAAATCTTTATGATTTTCTATTGAAAATGTTTTATTTAATATTATCATACATTTAATATTATATTGTATACTTATCAAATATAATAGTAATGTAGTAATATTATGAAACAAGATCATTTTTACACAATTTATATCCATATTATTTAATATTTTACATTTATGAACAAAACAGTTAAATTACCTACCCACCAGTCACCGTATATGAATTTCTCTTTCAATAGGTACTCATTCTTATAAAAACATTTTGTGTAATTCCATACAATTATTTTGTCAACTTTTTATGACACACTTTTTGTGAAGTCTAATAGACCGGGATAGGCGAATTGCACTTACTACCCAAAAATAAATAGTAGAATTACACTTGGGTTCCAAAAAGGTAATGGTCGAACTGCACTCGAGTAAAAAGTAGGTAGTGGTAGGACTGCACTCGTTCAAAATAAGGAGTTAAAATTTAAGGTCACTATGGACGTTCACGTTTATTATTATGATAACATTTGACGATTTAAAAAAAACAATCAAAAAATTATATTTATATTATTTTTACAAAAATTATCAACATGAGTTTTAAAAAAAATTTATAATAATGACAATAATAATATTTGATGATTTAATATAATATTATATTAACATAATGGACAATGGTATGTATAAAACAATCATTGTCAGTGCTAAGCCTGTAAGTAGGAGGGAAATGAGAGATTTATAAACGTTTAATCCCTTCAAATGCATGATATTTTTGTTGGAATACCTTTTTTTAGCATGAGTGCAGTTCAACTAAGATAAGTGCAATTCGACCATAAATGCCCTAATAGACAATAGTATGATCAAGATTTTATGTAAAAAATTATGATGAAATATTAATTCCGAAAATACATTTATAATACCATACCCAACTGTCTGTCACTGATTTGACCATAACGATAACATGCTGTGAAACGAGGTTATTTTGATTTTTTTTTTTACAAAATGTGCTTATAATATTAATTCACTAGACTGCAGGTATTTGTTATTAATAACATATTTTATATAACTTATATGTATTATTATTTATAATTCGGATAATCGTTATAAAAAAATAAGGTTGACAGCATACGACAGAATACTAAAATGAAAAAAATGGAAAGGATAAATTCCTATTAAAAATATGTCAGTGACTCATGATGGTTGTGTGTGAACTAACTTATAATGGCGATTAAATTGCATGATATGTTATATTATATTAAACAGTACATCACATCACATTAGATTATTAATTGTAATTGGGTTTTGTAGATTGGTTTCTTAAAAATAATATGCAATTAACCAGACAGAGTTGCATTTGGTTGTATAATAATATCGGGTAAAACATTCTGGATTCTGTGTTCCATAGAATTTTATAGATTGCATTTATTATGGACAACTATTTGGAACTTTGAAAATTATTATAACAATACAAAATTATAAATGCGAAATATGTATTAATTATTTTCAAAGTCAGTAAATCTAGTTCATGGTGTGGAGCAATTATTTTAGTGAAGTTTTTTTTAAAATAAACATACTAACATGTGACTAAAAATCTTCTTTTTACTATTGTGCATAATATTTTGTCATAATATATTATACTAAAAAAAGTACATTAAGACATTCGTTCTACATCATAAACTCGGGTTACTGACTTTTCAATTAAATTTTTTTGATTACAAATATTATATAATGAATAATGAATAGGCTTTTCTTTCTATTCATTCACGATATGCATTATAATTAAAATACTTTTAATTTTAATAATATAGCTATACGATTATTTTATTAGGCTGAAATGAAGTTAATATGCATTGAAATATGTCTAAATAAAAATAATTATAATTAAAAATGGATATTTTTCAAATTAAACATTTTTATTCATGAATCTTTATGTACTACCTAAAAATATTATAGTAATTGTGTTATAATATCTACCAAGAAAAACATTATTTAATAGTTCTAAAGGCAATTAAAATATGTATTTAAATAACGAAATACCTATACTGATGTGGTATTAATGTTTTATGAGCGTTTTATCTATACACCCTGCGTCTATTTGCTCCTACGTAAAGAACTTTGGTGTTTTATTAAAATAATATTAAAATCAGACATAAACTTACTCGTCGCTATATTTTGAATTTTCTTTCATTTTTCCTGCCATTAAGTCATAATTAAACGCGTAACAATATGCTGTAGCTGGGATTAAGCGTACCTATTTAATATCATAAAAACAAAAATCAGTGATAATATAACAAGTTCGTGTGAAATGCACGGGGAAAAAAATGTGCGCGCGTTGCGACGATGGGCACTAGGTAACTGAGTTGAAAAAAGCACAACATTTGCTTTAGCAGTCTATATAACGTATATAAGTTTGCATATACATAAAATATCGGCCTGGAAGTGGTGGTATTTGGGTGTATGTGT
This sequence comes from Sitobion miscanthi, assembly GCA_008086715.1. NCBI lineage: Eukaryota > Metazoa > Arthropoda > Insecta > Hemiptera > Aphididae > Sitobion > Sitobion miscanthi. Next base: position 79,653,636 of record CM017797.1, on the reverse strand, counting down.
GTGTAAATCGAAAGGGTAAAATCGAACATCCGTCTATTAACGCGTAGTGGGGTGTACGTTGATATTGCCGTTAAGCCTTGGGCCGAGGACAACACTAATGCACATATTTGTTACTACTAATTGCATGTACCTACCTAATATCGTATACGATCGACCATTTTAATTACACGCTATAGCAAATAACGTACTACACATGCAATTAATGCAATTTATTTTTCAATGATTGTACAAAAATATTTATTTAATGTTTAGTTAAATCGTCGAATACTTCCAAGTGGTTCATAGTTTTAGAGATTATAACACTCATAAGTCATTAGTATACAAATATAATATAATCACTTTAAATCGATGCCATTCCATGATATTTTATGAATATAAAGACAATTATTATGCATACATAAAGTAATAAAATGAGTTTGACGAACAAACTTAATTCATGGATTCTATTATTTGATGTGAAATTTATATTTATATACCAACAATTATACATGAATTAGTTTATTATGATAAAACCAAATTGTTCGTGAATATATAACATTTCAAATTTGAGTACGTTTCAATCAATTTAAATGATTAGATTGTGTCTATGCTACAGATATAAATATTCAATTATTTTTAAGTAGCATATATTTTTTTTACAGATTATTTAATTGAGTTCTGGAGCTAGATTTGCATTATTTTTTTATTAATAACCAGTGAGACAAATAATTGTAATGAAAGGATAAATTAAATAGGCATATTAAGTATAGAATCCTAAAAACAATTCATTTTTTTTTTAAGAATTTAATTTTATTATTTTAATAAATATACAAAAAAATAACATACAAGATACGAGTAATTATTTTGTATGGATGTTACCTATCTTTTTGATTGTTAGTAATCGTAAATTAATTTGTTCTTACATAACTGAATAAATCTATCATATACATATAAGTAAATATCTTTAATGAATGGCTGCAATGCTGCATTCAATACAGAGTATAAGGTCTCACAATTTTACTGGTCAATAAAAATCTACGTGCTACATAGTACATCCTTTGTTCCAATTGGTTAAATGCTGTAGGTCTACACATTTTCATCAGCGGCATAGATCAAGCGTGGGAATTCATTTACTGTATGCGTTGAAATTTTTCAGAAAGCAAACTGGTGAGGGGCGGGACGACATAAAATATTTCAAAATAAAGTCGTTTATATGGGCATTATATCGTCATCAGAAATTTGATAGTTACATATTACAAATTTACACAATATGTGCTTTGAATCGATAAAAAATATTTTTCTCCCTTTGCACAGTGTTTTAACGGTACTTTAAGCAAGGTTCTTGGACACCGACTGTGCATTTCAAATTTGCCACTCGGGTACAGATGATTTTTAAATAACGTTAAGTCTTTGATTGTCATTATAGTAATGAATTCAAACAAAAATAATCATCATTCTGTTTTGTAGAAGATAGGTAGGTATACCTAATATATTAGCGTATTTGCGTATTGCAATATGTTCTAATTCGACAAACATATGATGTGATAACTGATTAATTTTTTTAAGCCTATTCAATATTATTATAGGTTCAGCATCCCTCAAATCTCAAACGCTGTATTTTTTTGCTCAAGTAGATTGTAGGTATATCATTTAGTGGCCAAGCAGTATGCAAGTGGATCAGTATGTGGTGCCATTTAAAAAAAGGGGTAGGTAATAGGGTATATCATTTTACTTTCATAATAATATTACACGCATAATAGTTTCTCAAATTGATAATTCAAAACATATGAATATTTTCAGGAAATATAATAAGTTGTAACTGATAAAATGAACTAAAGAAAAAAATCACTGTTCAAAAACTAATATATTCTTTGGTATGTTCAGAATTTAAAAGTTTGGAATATTACTATTGTGTTGAATTTTACTGAAGATAAAGTTGTAACAAGAACAAGTTCATTGAAATTGCATTTTGTGTATTAATATATTTTACCTTTTGTTTTGAAAATATCATAGGACCAAAAATTACTGCTGCGCACTTTATCAAACGAATAAAATATTATCTTTTCCATATTATATAATAATGTTCAGCTTGTAGTTATAAAAAAATAAGATCAAAATATGTTGGACTACATTTAACTATTTTAATTGTTAATGACTAAATAATAATTAGGTACATTGACTTTTTTTCTGAAATCATAATATTATGTTAAAAATCAGTCAATGCTAATCTTGTTCAGTAGTTTTACTTTTTACCGTATTCGGTACAATTAATATAAATAAATATCACCAATAAATTCGGAAATGACAATGAGTTAACGTAGTTATTTCTATAGCATGTAATTTTGAGCTACAAAGTGTAATGTGGAAATTTTTTATTTGTTAACTATCTAGATAAAAGTAGAACAAAAATTATACCAGTAAAAGTGGGAATGAAATATATTCTGCTACGAAACATGACGACTGTTAAAAAAAATGAATAAATACCACTGGAAAACCAATATTCTCTTTACTTTACATCGAATCTAAAAATCAGTTCACAATGACTAAAATTAACCAAAATTAAACTGAGCTCTAATCGTTTTGGTAGTTTAATAATAGATGGCTAATGACAAAACTATCGCCTTGCTGTATATATTATATTAGATATTGTTACATTGTTTTTAATAATTAAATAACTGTACAAAAATAACGGACTCATTTAAAGCCGGGACGTCCGGACATCCGTTAAAATAAAAATAACTTAAGAGATATTTTTTAAGACACAAAATTATTTTAAAACATTATTACTAATTGAATATTTAAAGAATTTTTTTATTTTATCATTAAATTACATTATAAGAATTTAAAAATAACTAATTTACCAACTACCAATATAAATGAATAGAGTTAAAGTTATATTTTATTATTTAATGAGTTATTATCATAAATCATAATCAATATATGTATTAATGCCTAAAGAATATCTATATCATTGTATAAAAAAAATAAATTGTGGAGGATTGCTAGATAATATTTAAATTTATTCAGCATATAAGCTAAAAGAAATATAATATATTTGTGAAAACATCGATGCTTGTAAATTTTGAAATACCTACCTAATACTAACATGGTCGGTACCTATCTAATAAACATGGAACAAGTTGATCTATAATATGTAGTCAAATATAATTAATAATAGCTACATCATTGCATCTAGTTATTATGTTGTATGATATATTTACATGTTTATGGTATACATGGTTTTTCTTTGTATAGGAACATTGTCATTATTGTGTTGCATGTATAATAATGCTTTTGAAGTTTAATTAATCCTTAAAAATGTCCTAATCGTTCGGAGACTAAAATAATCGATTGATTGTTTATCCTAAACAACAGTTATTACTACAGATATAGCTAGTACAAGTGTAATGGTATAAACAAAAAGATGTAGATTCTCGAGTGTTAATTATTAATTAAACATAAATGAAGTACACCAGATGGTTAAAGATTAAGTAAGTGTTGTAAAATCATTACATTATGTTACGAAGAATACGTTAATGGACGTGTAAGCACTAATCAAACATGCATAATGTAAAATATAATGTGAAAATAATAAATTTGGTAGAATCAATATATTTACTCTAAACATGTTGATAACAGTAAACGCACTCATTATCTAGGAAAATATAAATTAAGATCACACATTAACGTTTTTGAAAATATTTTGTACAAAAATAAGGTACCTAATTTAAATTCATTAAAAAACATAATTTTTTTTTTTAAAAATGCGTTTTATTATTTTTAAGATTTATCTTTACTGTATTCCAAAGGAGATCATTTTTCTGAATTCTGAACGAGTAGTTAATCAATTATAAGTATTTAAAGTTCAGATGAGTGAAGTAAAGTGACACTGGTTTATCCTGATAAGTATTGTTCCACAAAGCCACTGGTAAACAATATTTATACACTTATAAGTTGTAACTAATTAAATACTGAATCAAATTCAATTTTATACATTGAAATTCTCAGAAAATATTTTGCTTATAAATATAAAATTAATAAGAACAGCGATGCGTGATAGTGAAATACATAAAGTTAAATAAAACAAAATTACAGGTGGCAAGTATAGTTACCAATCTGATGTACAGTAGGTGTCACTGTATATTTGAATTGATAAATCATTGCATATAAACAACCTTTCTGAGCGAAGACGGTCTGTCAGCCTATATTACTAAATATATTTTATGATATTATTTCTATTAAAGTAATTAATTGTATTATTAGTAATACAAAAGGTTAAATTATTTTTTTCCCAAAACATAACATTTGAAAATGTCATTGTGTGCTTAAAATATAATAATGTATTTTAAAAGTTTCAAGTACATACGAATAATATTTTTAAATTACAACAAAATAGTTTAAATCGTTATTATTTGTTTAAATATATAGTTTTGTCTGAATTTGAACTTATAATGTCTAACTAGTTATGAGAAATCTTATATTACATTTTCAAGTCTTTGCTATAGAAATTGAACATTTTATAATTTACATTTTGTAATTTAGAAGAATTTTGTTAAAATTTCAACGTCAAACGATCATAAAAAGCTAATGAGAATGTCCAGTAAATTTTTGTTTTTTTTTTATATGTAGACACTTTCGAGGAATCTTGTATTCAATTTTCAAATCTTAGATGTAGAGAAGAACATTTTTATGTATTTCTAACTATAAAATAGTGTGAAAATAGTCAATCATCAAAATTCTAAGTTTAAGAGGACGCCACACCGCATACGTTGTCTCCGTCTTACAAGTACGTAACATAGCAAATTACGCTTAGCAGATCACGTTTAGCTCCGTTAGTTTAAACATTAGAGTTAATTGACCTATTATGCAACTTGATGGTAAGAATATTATTTGTGTTTGTGTGTTTGTTTTTTACGACTATTCAGTTGTTACGTGAGTTATGAGCATTTTTAATTTACGCTATATTATATACACATAACCTGCTAAAAATTGAATTATCGGAAAAAACCAACATACTAACCCAGATAATGTTCTTACCATTAAAAAATACTAAAACCATTAAATAGGTCGGTTCACTCTAATTTTTAAAATAACGTAGCTAAAAGTGATCCCTTAAGCGTAAACTTGCAATGTTACGCATTTTTTAAACAGAGAAAACACATGCGGGCGTCGTATCCTTTTAATCACCTTTAAAAAAATATTGTAACTATCTAAATAATGTATTTTCTAAAATTTTTAAATAGTATATGAACAACTGATGACGAATCTAATGTAAAAATACAGGTCAATCAATATATTTATTGCTCTGTTCAGAATGTAAAATGTAAGATGTCGTTAAAAAAATTTAAAAATTGAAACAATATACAACCATAAAAATAGTAAAAACTATAATTTTGTTCCAATTATTTTATTTTTATGACTTGTAACTGTGTAAACAAATATTTCAATAAACGTTAAAACTTTTTGAGTAATGAGTGTTTACCTCCTTGTAAACATGATACATTTTATCTATAGAAAACATTTTCATATAACAATACAAATATAACTACTCATTTCGATGGAGAGATTTGAATGTGTTAATTTTATCTAGTAAAAAAAAAACGTGTATAAAATAGAGTAAAATTTAAATGAAATACACATCAAATTTATGAAGTGAAAACTGTACAACCATCATTCTCCATCACAGAGAAATTTATTTTTGCATCCAAACCTATCTAGGCCTGCATATAGAGTACGTGACTAAAGTTCCTTCGCCCCTTACTCATATTTCATTGAATTAGCGTATTTTCGGGTCACGTATTTTCTTCCATCGTTGAAATATATATTTCACTTTACATACGGAAGTTTCAATATTAATTATCTAGAAATTACGTTGTAAGCATCGTACAAGACGTATTGTCTCGGTAATTCTGAATATACAGAGCATTTGTCTTAATATTTGTGATGACAGTGCTAAATTTACAAGGTTATTTTATAGGAGTCTAATTATTGATTTTATTTGACTCCAATTATTGCAATATTAAATATAACATGGTAAATTATATAAAGAGGAAGGAGGGATTTAAAATGTAAACTCTTCCACTATTTTTAAAGCAAATTTAATAAAGAGCGGGGTATGATAAATTAAAATAATTATAACTTATTTGGTTTTTTGTCCAGTATAGGCCATCGACCTTTTTATAATAAAATTCATGAGCGCTCGTTATGTTTTAAAAAAAAAAACCATACATCACATTTAATTGAATGAGTTATGTTTTTAACATGTGCAAATAACAATTAAGTTTTTCGTGTTCGTCAGTCGACACTATCATCTTTTTATTTGTTTCGTTAACAATAATTCGCGCTGAAAATATAACATTATTACTTTTTAGGAGACTTTATTTATTTACGTTTTAGATTAAGGCACAAACCATGTATACATAGATTGTACAATAAGTCAAGATATCAGGATAGGAATCGCATAATTTTGCAGTGGATAAATATTAGAGAGTGAACCGAGAAGTTGCTAGATGTGAAGAATTTACGCGATTCTTTAACAAAGGGGTTTGAATGTCGTTGGTTGGATCTGCATGGTGTCTCCTCGTGGCTGCAGATGGTGTCAGTAATGTAATAATGTGAGATAGACAGAATTCTTAACTTCGAATATTTTGTTAGGTGTTGCCGGACGTAGACGGTTTATTTGGAAGAAGTTCCACGCGATGGCTGCTGAAGTTAATCTTCGGAGTTGGTTTTTCGTCCGTAACGTTAGTATCTACAGCGCATTGTGGATGGTCTAAGTAGTAAGTAGTTAGCCTAACGAGTTGATGTTGGGAATGAAATGAGTATTGGTCAATCACAACTCTATAAATACCAGGTCGTCTGGATGTGGTTCAATATTTAATTAACGTAACATTGCGATTACGCATTTAAAATTTACTTAAGATATCTATTAAATAAGTTGTATTAATTATTAGATTTATATTGATATAAATATAAATAAGTTATTTGTACTTACAAAATTGTCTTACCTATATACCAATTTTGAAATACCTTCTTGGTAAATCTGCATACTAATTTAAAAAAATATAAGCAACATGAATTAAAGACATCTTTTTTGTATATATAATTTTTGTTTAGGACGTTATTCATATGAATTTGTTCGTTTGTATGAAAATATTCTGTCTTACAAAAAAAGTTATGATAGTAAAAATAGTTTTTATTTTAGAAAAAACAAAAATATATAATTTGTAATACAGATGTATACAATAGGTGATATGGAAGGAGGGGAAAAATTACACAGGACTGAACGGTTTGATAGAAGTGAGAGGGGGGTTCAATGACCCTGTGTTTAGTTATTTAAATAAAAGCTTCACTTATTAAGATGATAACTATTTTTTTTGGTAATAAAAGCTTAAAGTTTGTTTTTTTGTTTAATTATGCTATTTGCATTCCATAGAAGGATTGTGATAGGGTGAAGAATAACTTGATGACAATTTTACATGTTTGGAAACCATAAGGCTTTTTTATTAGGGTGGTTAAGAGAAATAAAAGGGGACTTATTACATTTTTTAATTCATCAAGGAAGAATGAGAGTTTTGATGGAAGTTGTTAGGTTCGGTTGGGTGGTGGTTGTCAGGAAGATAAGATTTGGTGGGAGTTGTCATTGAATTTGAAGTTGAGTTTACAATGGATGGACTTACATTAGTATGATGGAGAACGGAATTATGTTTTCGTTGATTTTTCTTGATTGAAATGAGGTTTGAAATTCCTTGTGGGTTGGAAATCTTCGGTAGGTTGCGGGATGGTCGCCCACGCAGAGGGCACATTTGGCTGGCAGTCTTAGAGATTTTTGACAGGTGTTGGACAGGTGATTGCCACCACAACGAACAATTTTGGGATGATGTTATAGTAAGATTTTTTGTAACTAAATCTTTGCCATCGGAGACATTGAATTGTTTGTTTTTTTTTCATAAGATTCCTTAATTTTGAGTTTGGTGTATAATAAGTATTTTAGATCCAAAATGTTTTAAATATTAAAAGCGGGCTCCAGATTGATAAAAAAAGAGGGGGATAGAAGATTTGGTGCTGTATTAGATAACATTTGATATCCTTCTGGGAGTATTGGTCATGTGATAGTAGTTCATTTTTAATTTCTTCAATTGGAGTGGTATGGTGGATTAGTGAAGATTTCAGATAACTATGTGATACAATTTATCCTATTTTGGTTGGTAGGTGTGAAAGTCTGCCCAGATGCCTTGTAGATATTTTATAACATAAAGTTAACAGTCTGATGATTCGGTAGAGAGTTTACACTGTTATTTGAACATTTAAAGGAGAAATGTTCACCCTTTGTCACTTCTTTGATGTACTTACAAAAATATTTTATGTCAGATGATAACAGGTTCGTTTTTTTGGGACACTAGATCCATATCATTATCTGAAATGTTGAAATGATTTTTGGGATCTTTGATTTGATTTAATAAGGAAAAACGATTTTTTGAAACATATATTGTTTGTTTTCGATGGCGGTTGACTGAATTTGGTGATAGAGATGGTAATAGAAGACGTTTGGATACTATAGGAATGATGATTCCAAAATTAATTTTGAGTGAATTGTGTTGGCGAAGAAGGAGAATGATTTGATGCACTCTGTATATGGGATTATTAGTGAAGGGACTGTTTTAGAATTATTATTCGGAAAGTGTCATTGAGGTTTTATATCGTGAGATAACGTTTATCGCCACGGGTCGCACTTAATATCAGTGACGAATTTAATTAGTTTAATGACCTAGATAATTAATAAAAGTACAAGATGCAGGTTGGCAAAGTTCCATTTTGTATGTAAGATGTGTTGTTTCGATGGTTGGAAAGTTGAAACTTTTTGGAAGATATATGTTTTTGTTTGAAAAAAAATTAATGAAAATACGAAACGTGTCACGGAAAAAGAAATAACAACTGCTCACACTGTTTCATTATCGATGGTCGAGACCAAACTCCAACAGTAGTTAAATAATAAATATTAAACATTCAATTTAATTATATTTGAATTGAAAATGGTGTTTCTTAAATAACTTTTGTCCCTTTTTAATTTGAAAATTATCTTTTTTTTGAATATAATAGAACTAGATATGTATTGTTTTTTTTTCAAATGTTTAAACATAATAAGAGATGTTTTTTGGTTGCCTACTGATACTGGTTATCTTTCTTTTTCTAAATATTTAACCGAATACACCTATTTGTAAAACTATTAAAGGAATAAATTACTTTTATTGTTATTATTATTTATAATTACAGTTACAATATTACTTAATTATTTAGATGATTATAGAAAACGAACAAAATAGTTCTATGTTTAGGTGATAGTCATAGCAGGTATTTGTAGCTTAATAATATTATCATTGTTTGCTATGTATATTATGCATTATTGTAAATTTCTAAACCTGCTTCACCATGATAAGTTAATTTTTACGCATAGTAAACATACATTGACATATTACGCGGGAGTTCATAAATATTCAAACTGATTGTATTTTTAGAGTTGTATTAATAATTTTAAATTTACATAATACCTACGATTTATGGTTAGTTACGTTGAGTACCTACGTTTACATTTATATTTTGTTAAATTGAAAATGTGATTTTTATATAATAAATTGTATATACGGAATCAAGATTAGCCCTGCATAACTTTTTACTTATATTAAACTAAATTTATATGATAAGCCTGTAGACTTTTATCATTTATATATGTTTTGTATACATTATACAAGTATGAGCATTTAAACCAGATAGTATTTTTAAAGCTTGGGAAATAAGGCTATTATTAATTTAATTTTAATATAATTAAAACTTGATATTGGTAGGTTGTACCTTTTTAGTTTCATAATTTATTAAACAAATTATATTTACCAATTTTAATTTAAAATCTGTACAGCATTCAAGAAGAAACAAATGAAAAACTAAAAAACTTGAAAACTAGGCTATTTTAGGTTTCTACAGGAACACAGATGTAGGTATAACTAGTATAATATTATAAAATATTAAATTTACTGCTGGAACTACCAATAATTATATTGACTATTATTACTTATTATAATTTATAGTTATTTTTTTCTGTTTTATCATAATATTAATTGTTTAAGAGAACTAAAAGTATTTGTGGGATGACACTAGTTATTGAAAACTGATAAGGTGTGATTATATTATTGTTTCACAAATAATATTTTTTTGCATATAAATATTAATTTTGTTCCTATGAAAAATATATTTTTTTTTACTTGTTTTGTTTTGCTATTGATTTTTTTTAGTTATTATAATCAATGGGTGTACGTTATACTTGGAAATAGTTTTGTTTGTCATATCAATCACAAATGAATGCATGTATTTTTATTCAAATTTGATGTGTATTGGAAACGGATATATTGGACCTTATTTAGAGTACAACCACATTTAAAATGCCATAATTACATTACCAGCTACACAGATCAGTAATTTATTAAATGTTTTTGTACAACGATAACATTGACAGGATTTTAATCAAATAATGAAACGATAATAACCATTAAAACGATTTCGTTTGAATAAAAATAAAATAATTATAATAACTACATTTTAAAAGCTATCCATTGAAATAATCCTCGAAAACATTTCCTTAAATATGGTTTTAACCCAGATGCGAAATATTGGTATAACTTGATACAAATTAATTTCGTTAATTATTCATTGAGTGTTTAAGCTATTCAAAACATCTTCTCAAATCTGTTTAATATTGTCTTCGAATGATTTAAACATAGATAACTTTAAACTATCAATAAATGTCAAGATATAACCAATCAATTGAATTCCACTTTAAATACCTTGTGTCATAAATAATTAAAATTGTATTGATGAATTTCGAACTGAGAAAATGCAAATTACAAATAACGATTAATAGGCAATCAACTGCTCGCACAAGAATGTGAACAGATAAAAAATAGGAAAAAACCAATACCATAACTTTACTAAATTTTTTATTCAAAGTTTAAGGAAATATTCAGTGAGAAGCTAACAAGATAATGCGCAAAAAAAAACTAACGAAGATAATAGTTTATTTAATTTCAATTTATATACAGCAAGATATTGGCTATTAGTAATATATTATGCATAATGTGGGCGACAGTGTGAAAGGTAAAAACTATTATCAAATATTTACAGTTATATTATATATATTTATTTACACAGTTAACACTTTACTGCAGTAAAGATTTTTTAAGCATTGTAATGTTGAGTTGGTTGTCTGTCATCTGCATCACTCGAAAATTGAAGCAATCACAATATTATTATTATAAAATCCGTTTACACATTTGATAAAAGTCTGTAAAATTTGTAAAAAATATAAATATTATAAATAAGCACTAAAAAATTATAATCATGATGTGTCACATACTAACATCTAACAAAAAAAATCACAGTTTTTAACATTAAAACAATTTCTAATTCATTATACGTAAACTACTTAATTTTGATAAAGTTTCTCGATAAATATAATATAGGCTTTTTTTAATTTTTAAATATATGAAATACGATTTGAACGGTTTGAAAATAAATATGATATAACACGTAACTTTGAAACAGCTAATAAGGAAAGAAAAATAACATGTATATTCATAAAATGAAATAAGCTCCATTAGTAAATAGTTATCAATTGGAACTATCGTTACGACTCAATTTCCGTTGACAGTTGTTTGTACAAAGACAATATTGTTAAACAAGAGTCGGGCTCTGTAATCCCCAACTTTCCTTTGCATGACAGTTATACTGATATCCATCAGTTTGAACTTTCATCAAGTGGCGTGGAAATGTTCTTAATTGGTATTAAAGTAATGTATTTAGCTTGGTGTGGGACCGGCTTTACACAAACAAAATGTGGATTATAAAGAGGTTTTCAAATTTATTTGTTCAGCGATTATAGTTTTAGATTAATTTATGTTTAGAATCTTTTTTCAATGTCAATAAAAGTTAATATTCCATCATAATGCGTACTGCTGTATTATTCACACCTCGTCAATCCAACCACTTCTACCACTACTACCACATTGGCCATTTTAAGCGTCGTGTTATTGAGTAAAAATACTTTATAATAATATAATAATTATATATCCTACATATGCAATAGAGTTGTCAAAAATTAGTTCAACCTACTTATTATGAACGGAAAAATTATCTAGGTTAGTATTAGTTTGGTTCTATATTAGTACCTAATATAAATATATTGTCAAATATCCTTAATAGAGGCTTATACACCATCTCCAATCGGAATAAATGTTTATAATTATACTTAATGAGTTATTTTAATCAATTGAACACCTCTAAACAATGACGAGGTACATTTGAGTGAGTTCTCTGGATTATTATTTTTAGTTATCTTTATTTTGCTTCGACAACATTAATTTAATTCAATTTTTTTTTTTAAATATAGAATTAACAATATTACTTATTAGTTATAAAATTAAAAAATGAGTTATTTCAGATCTATATAGTTGTAGTAAGTACATACATTTTTTAACGTTTTCCGTAAATTTAAATCGTGGTTATTGAAAAAAACAATAAAATTTATAATTACATATTCATAAAATATGTACAATCAAAACAATGTTTTAATAACTTTTGTGTTAATTTTTATTATATTTTTTTAAAATTTTTTTTTATTATTCATGTCTTATAAGATTTCTAATTAATTTTAAATAATATATAATTTTTTGTTTATTGTTTATTATTAAATGTTCAACTATTTAATTAAAATAGCGAAAAAAAATTTTTTGTTTGAAGAAAAAAATCAAAACAACTGTTCTGCGTCGATTGTTCATTTCAAGAGCAAATAAGCTTTTATTCGGGTAATTGTAGATTTTGCTGGTTTTTCTTTGATTTTATTTTTATTACCTTTTGGTAGATAGCTACATTTTTTACCATTATACTATAGGTTACAATATGTGTCACATTTAAATTTTAGATCGTACCATTTTCGATACAAACATTGGATACCTCTTAGGTTAGGTTAGGTTAGGTGGAACTCTATTTTCAATATTATATTGATCCTTATTTCAACCTTTCTGGACATTATTACGTGTCAACTATAGTATATTTGTTTTTATTAAGTACGGTTACTTAATTATTCTTTATTTTTTGTGGTGTTTGACATAGGTTTATTTAGTTTTTGCAATTTTCTCAATGTCTTTTGTTTTGTTTCGACTCAGTATATTATGGTAATATATTATAGCCCATGTAGGTTTATAATTTAGATATTTGTTTGTTGTTAGCAATAGTTTTGGTTTTCGGGTTCACCTCGTAAATGTGTAAATCATATTATCTACGGTGCAGACATTTTTAATTATTTATTTCTTTGTTCATATATTATGGCTCTTGTACTTCTCTAGTTATACCAACAGAATATATTTATATTTAAAACGATTTAATTAATGAATCTATTTTGTTCATGGAGTTGAATTATTTTTTTTTATATCAGTGTTTCCTAAGTCAGACGATTTTCAGTAACAGATTTCTTACAATTATATAAAACTATATCAGTCTAGAAATGATTTATAAATATTTATTTATTTTGGTACCAAAAGGCAAAAATTGTGTTATTTGAAAGGCTAAGACCCTTTGAATATATAATACATATAATGTTGTTCACATGTTTTATTAATTTCTTGAGCACTATGGAATGTTGTTTGCACTTCAACATTACATACTGGAACATACTTGTATATTATTGTACATATGAAATACATTATATCATATAACAGTGGTGCGGAACCTGGGGGTCGCGAAATTTTATTAAGGGGTCACCAGTAATCACCAAATGAAAAAAGTTTTATACTATGTATATTGTATATTATTTTATAGTTTTATACAAAGTAAAATTATTTTGTACCGTTGATGGCTGTACCAATCGTAATATTATGACATTATGTCATATCTTAATGTTGCGATAACAAGTTCTATTGAACCACGCAGTATATGGGTTATTTTTAAATTTAATTTAATCAGTAATTTTATTTAATCTTACGGTTATTATGAAATAGTCCGATAGTCATGTACGAGCCGTTGAGTTGATCGTATTAATGCTTATAATTTTGTATAGCTTGTAATAATTATTTGTATTTTGTATTATTTTAAACTAATATTTTTAATATTTTAATATTTTATAATATATAAACTAAAACGATATGGATAAATTTTTAATTAAACGACCGACAAATATCAAACCAAACATAGAATCAATCATGTCTACAATGCAAGCTCAGGTCTCTCATTAAAATAATTAAAAAGTAATTTTATAATTTTAAAAATATTAAAATTTTTGATTATCATTATAATGATACATTTTTTAATTTTAGATTTTATAAAACTCTAATTTTGTATTTTTTTTTCATGTTTTTGATTAATTAAATTAAAGAAATATTAAAACTGCCCTAAAATTAACGATTTAATGTATATGAATAAAATGTGTGTATACATTAAGACTATTAAGTAAATTTAAATTACACACTTACATTATGTTGGTAGGAAGGGGGGGGGTCGTATTAAAAATAAATTATTTTGAGAGGTCGTGGATCAAAAAAGGTTGCGCACCACTGTTATATAACATATTCAAACACATTCAATAGGCAGTATGTTTATAACGAATATAATATTATATTATATAGGTAGGCAATATAAATTATTATTTATTCTTCGTTGGAAAATTGTGTTTCCACTTCAAATTAATTGTTTTTATTGAAATTGTTTTCTCCAAAAACGGTTAAAAACCGTGTTTTCCAACTTGTATGATAATTTTCCCTTAGTAGTTCATACCAATTAGTAGAAAATGTTTTAGTGTCCTGCGGTTAAATTGTTCTGTCAAGTTTTCAACTAAGTTAAACAACTTACTAGTACATTATAGTTTGATATCAATTTTTGTTATGTCATTTTCCTGCCATGTACAACTATTTCAAATGTCAGTCAAAATCATCATGAAGACTTGAACACAGATGATGAAAAGTTGAATTAGTTTAAAAAAGTATTACTTTGTTGTTGATCCTATTGTATAAAATGTAAAATATTATTATTACATTATAAAACGATTCTCCTAATCTACAATGAATGAAATACGTTTAAACATACCAATCTTTTCAGGTCATATTGAAATCAAATTGGACTTGTCAGCTATAGTTATAACTTATGACTTAGGTGTATGTGTATAGGTATGCCTTCCAACTAGTATTATGAAAATATATTAAGAGGACGTCCTAACCGCATTCTTTTATTCTCTCCGTCTTACAGGCGCAAAACGTATTTTCATATGTTTTTTTTTTTTAAACGAGTTATACGAATTTGAAATTTGAAAATCTTAAAAATATTCAAGTATATACTTATAAGTTATAATTCGATGTTTTATAAGTTTGCTCTAATATTAACCATAAATAAATTGCAATAAGAATTTGGTTATGTAAATTTACTATGTACGACAGAGACAACACTTGCGGGTACGAAGTCCTTTTAACCATATTTTGTTTATTATGTTGATAATATTAGTTGCATAATTATTATGACCATACATATTTTTGATTGTTTTTTTAAAAAAAAATAAAGTATACATAAACATTTTATATTAATTTAGAACTGTAGGTAAGTACACGAGTCTTAGAGACTGTGAGTATTGAGCAAATGTTCAGTGGCGTACTGGCGTGTTCTAATCAATGGTATTAGGTAAGCAATTATTGAAAAATATTCTTTTTCTCTCCATACATCGTACAATATTTACTGATAGTATATTAAATATTTGAAAACATTAACCTACCATATCCTGTATAAACATCACACAGGCTTTTATTGATTTATTTGCGAAAAAAATTACGCATATTAACGATTATTTATTTATTTATAAATTACTTTATTACGGTTTTCATAAACTAATAAGCCTACCTAATAACTATAATCACATTATTTGTTTAATGAATCGTCTGTACTTTGTTTTTAAAAAAAAATGTAGGGGATTTGTATCAAAATATAATTTAGTAGTTATAATATGTAATATAATATAGATAGTATATCAAGTTTGTTATTTTTTATCTAGAAGTAATCAATTTAAAATTTTTACTATGGTAAAATGAAGACCTATCATCTAAAAAATATGTTTAGGAGAGGCAAATAACAGAAATATACCCTAAATTTCTGTTTTACAGATACCTTTTTTTTTTGTTTTAACATATGTATATATGTGGTTAAGTATGCTGAAAACAATGACGAAGTCAGAACTTAGCGGTCAGACTTAGTTTGGAAGTTATAGCTATTTGAAATCTGTGTCCGAGTACCTGATATTGTTCGTTTTTGGAATACAAAATGTACTAAATATATTTGTATATAATATATATTATATAATTGTGTATCAATAAGGTGATACCACAAGAAACGTTAAATGGAAGTACATGATTTATTAATAATATATTGAAAGAAAATTGATAATTTAATTTGTTACTAAAACAGTTAAACGAAAATTAATTTTAAAGTGTATGCAAGTATTTAAAAACAATTAAGAATGAAAAATTTATTTATAATATATTTTTGTTGAGCAATTATAAATTAAATTTTCTTGTAAGTAAAGTAATTTTCTTATTCCTGTGTATAATATTATATCACGTTTATTATAGCTTGAATAGTTGAATATATTTTAATATTTCACAATAATATAATTAATAAAAACGAATATTATTTGCTATGCAATTATTGTATACAATATATTAATTTCTTAATGGTATTTTTGTACGATGAAAGTGTTTCTTTTTATTCCAGCTTTAACCCAGTCCTTAATCAATAATAGAAAAAAAGTTTCTATGTTATGCTTAAATTTAACATTTAATTTTATCGTGTACGTATTGAATTTCAAATTTTATAGTTTTGTGAATTTATATTATTTACATATACGTTATGCATGTCATACACAATATTTTCGTACATTAACATAAAAAAGAACATGACTTAAAATTTGAAATTTAATTTGGGTTAGTGGATAGGTGCATTTGAAAACTATATTTTTTTACTATACAAAAAGTTTCCTCATATTTTTTACAAATGAGAATGTGTTATATTTTGTTTTACTAAAAAGGGTACTTATTCATGTTGTTATTTATGTGTATATTATGTTGGATTTAGATTTTTACTATTTTCTAATCTAATTTCGACGAGGAAATATTTCATAATGAAAAAGGGTTACATGGACGATCTAATACAACTGGTGAAGCGGTGAGAGCCGATGCAATTTGTTTGGGGCACTCATCAATCAGTAGTGATTGATGATAAATGGTTCCTATTTATTCACGGAAGAAGAATGGACTATTATTGTGGTCGATTTTAAACCGGATATATTAGTACGTGTGAGGTACCTACAGGAATACAGGATTAGTACAAATAGGAAATTACACGAGAAACAAATTGACAATAATACAATACAAATAAAGTTCATATTTTTTTAATGTTTAAACTTTAAAGTTTTATGTGAACTTATACTTCTGGTTTGTAAAAAAAACTAAAATCAATTTAAAAGTAAAAATAATATATGATATGAATATTGTATAAAAGAAACGAAACTTAAAAAGACCACACACCAGCATGTGTTG
Source organism: Sitobion miscanthi (assembly GCA_008086715.1). Lineage (NCBI taxonomy): Eukaryota > Metazoa > Arthropoda > Insecta > Hemiptera > Aphididae > Sitobion > Sitobion miscanthi. The sequence goes on along the minus strand of CM017797.1, from coordinate 79,636,042 downwards.
TCCCGTCTTACAAAATATATACTACATAGCTAATGCAGTTTCAATTTTTTATACGTAGTATACCTAACCTTTAATTATAGGATGAACGGTGAATAATGGCGAATTATAAATTGACCTACTATCAAATTTAAAGGTTATCTATGTTTTTTTCACGAGCCTTTTATGATACTTAAATTTTTGAGCTAGTTATAAGAACTTTCAAGTTGTAATAATATAAACCACTCATAGTTTGTATGAAAATTTAAATTTCCTAAAAAACCTAGCATTTAAAATATAGATAATCACTTTGCAGTGTGACGAACTACATGCAATGAATATCGATACATAAACAACTGTTTTTCTATAGCTATCCACAAGTTCATATTAATATTATATCATAGTGTTATACAGTGGTGAAACAAGTCTTGATCGCCCCTGGCCCGACGACACGTGCAGCTGCCCGTTTTCAGAGGATTACGCATCGAGTGGCACGTATAGGCAGGATGAATAGCCAAATGCCAAAATTTCAATATTGCATGTTTACAAATGGCAAAAACTGTTCTCAGTTTGGTTTATACTATGAATATTTTTTACTCAAGTCAAAGCGTAAAGTTTCCAGGAATTAATTCATTTTTAATCGAAATCATTGGAATAAACAACGAATAATAATAGTTGTTAAAGATTTACAAAATTATTCGTTGTTTCATTCTATGAGATCGATGCAAAATGAACACTATTTCCCGGAAACACCACGTTTTGAAATGCACAATAATAAAATGTACGTAAATTGTCAAAAACTTATAATACACTATTAAAATTAACCAAAAAACAAAAATTACTTTGGCAAAACCAGTTTTCGACAAAATTGATTTTGGGATTTTTTTCATTATCATTTAAAAATGAACAACTCTCTATAATACTTGATATTTTTACAAAATATTAATACAGTCAGTTTTATATTTGATATGATTTTTATAACATTTCGAGCTTTTCTTTTTGTGCTATTTATATACATTTTAAATTTTTAACTTTTTTTAAAATTATTTTTTGATTTATGCATGATACAGTTTTGTTCGTGTGTAAAAATACTTGAGAATTTAATTCAACTCTAGACGAACAAACATGTTTCATATAGTTGTATGGGAGGATTTTTCATTATGTATGATATACACCATGTATTTTTTTCATACATATCATAAGATAGTCGTATGCTCAAAATATATTTTATATGTAGTGTTAAAAGTATGAAATATTTCATATATTTATTTAATTATTTAATATTTCACAAAAACGTAAAACATTGAAATTTTTTTTAGCACAGTGTTCTAAATTCTAATCTAAGAATTCAGTAGGTATACAATATACGTGTATAATATTGTTTACCTACTTGTATCATTCAAACATTAAAATATTTAAAAATGTTAAATACCATTTTAAATGTATAATACCAAAGAATAGGTATACATATAGGTATCATACAATTAATTATGAAAGATACAATTTATGAAAATTATATGTAATTATTAAACTTATTTAAGAATAAAACAAAATTTATTAAAATACTGAAATATTTCATTTTTTTAAATTTCATGAAATTTTCTAACACTATTTATTTTATATATGTAAGTTAGAATAAAATAATGAAAAATGCTTAAATATATTATACTTAAATTAATATTTTAAAAGTTGCAACCTACTGTTGTCTGTTATTATAGTTAAATAACGTACATTATGATTCATAACTGTTTACAAAGTCAGCTTATACTATATACTAAGTTAAAAATTTGTCATTATATTTTAGGAATGAGTTAGATGTTAAATGTTCTTACCTCTTAGCTAGTTAGCCCAACAGTAATAATACAATTACTTTTAATTTAAAAAAGACTGATGAGTTGATAATATTGCATAAAAAAAATGTAAAAGAATAATAATATATTGTTTCATACCGTTCAACATGTAATGAATATGACAAAGTAAGTTACAAGTAAGAGTAACAGTATCAATCATTATTTGTGAAATTCGTTAATTCTTATAGTTAGCATCGTTTAATAATTTATATCACAACATAATTAGGTATATATGTACATTTTTTTTTTTATGTAGGTATTACAATTTAGTTTAAATAAATAAAAAAATGATATGAATGCATTTTGAAAGTGATTAAGTGTAGAACAATGTTTATTAAGATTAATTATAAGATTTTACTTTTAGGTATACTTCATCAAATTTTATATTAAAGTTTTTTCGTGACATTTTAAGCTACCTGGGTATAATTATTATGTAATAAGCATAATAGCTACGTGTCACATAATTGTGCCGGCGACTAAAGTGCGCCACGTGGCGATTTTTCTATACAACTGAATATTGTTCCTTCACAGCTGCCTCGTCCCTGTCACTGCGTGTCTGCATACAATATAAATCAATCGTAACTGGCACATCCAATGCATAAATACATAATTGCTTAGTGTAAAATAACAAGTTCTAGCGACAAATTTTTAATTTGGCATGAAACAATTTACCGACCACATACGAGAAATTGCAACGCGGAGATGTATTATATTATAAAAGTTAATAATATCTGATATCAGGGGTGGATCTAGGAATCCAAAAAGAGGCAGGAGGTCTAGACAAAAAACTACATATTCTAGTATAATATATAATTATAATGATAAAAATAATAATAATAATAATAAATAATTCACTTATAACGCACGAGGATATAGGTATAATCAAGACAAATAAAGTCAATTTAAATATACCTAAAAAAATCAGACTGATAAAATATCATAGGTATATCCAAAAATCGTTATTGTTGCAGCGATTCTTCATCATTTTGCGTTCTATTTTTATGAAACGACAAAACAAATTATATATTATACCTATTACCCATATAGCCATATTATAGGAAAATCAAACATTTTATTTCAAAACGTTCTATGTTGATGACGAAAATGTTAAAACATTATCATGGAAATAACCTGTTTTACAAAACACACCATTTCCATCTTACATAAACTTTCTTTATTTTAAAGTTTTAAAGAGTTGTATAAAATAATAATATCTGGAAGGCGCGTTATTATAATTAAATCTATTAGTTTATATGACATTTAAAAACAAAAATAATTGTGGATTCCTCTCTACTGTATATAATAGGTTTGAAGTGCACATCGTCATTAGGTAGGCCACTGACCATTGTAATGGATGTGTTAAATTTGAATTCTATGATAAGTTATTGTTTACGAAATATGGTTCTTAGGTCTAGGTGTGTCACGCACCATTTCTAAAACCGTACCTATATGTTATATTAAGTACCTACTATACCTATTAGTAATTTATTTTTCTATTAGTAGTATGGTATATGCTGAACTAAATTTTACCAAAATTATCGTATACGTCTTATATTACACTATCAATAACTAATAAGCTATATTAAAATGTTTAACTTTTAGAAATAATTTCCAAATTTTTCCAATTTTTAATTTCAAACGCTTGTAAAAATAATAACCTAGCATCTACTCAATTTTAGTGTGTTTAAATTGTACTAAGCAATTCATAATTAAATCATTAATTAATTAAAGCTTATGATGATAATGTATTATATTTTTAAGCTTTTTAATGGAGTTAACAATTTTTTTAAGTTGACACGTGGTTACGCCACAAAATGCTGGTCTATCAAAACTTTAAATACTTAGGTATTACTAATTAACTATCTACTAGTTCGAAATTCGAAATTCGATTATTATGTATCTACCAAAAATTTTATACTTTAGAACATGTGGTTACAGATCTATGTTCTCATTCAAAAAGGTAAAAACTTAAAAAGTGATAACGATAAAAAATTGTAAAATGTATTTTGTTCAAATATATTGTTTCACAATTATTTAACATTACGTTAAAATAATGTTTTCAGAAAAGTCATATTCAAAATAATGAGTGGAGACATATACGTGGATCAATGTGTACAAAATATACTCGACGCGTTGGGAAGCTCGTAAAGGAAGGATGCATATCAGTCGCCTATTGGCTATTGGTTGACCTATATATTTCCCTTGTAAGTTGTAGGAATAGCTGCAATTTCATACGCCTCTATGACGTTCATTTAGAATTTATTGTATGTGTATTGACACTAGTATATATGCATTTGTAGTGTCTTTATTTACGTTTATACTTAGTGTACTTACATAACTGTGAAGGTTTGTAGAATCTAAGTAAAATTTGTTAAAATAGTCGTGTGACATATACAAATATTGTTCTGCATTATTGTCGCTTCCAATTATTTATATACTAGATTTGCATTGTATAAATTATAATATTATTGTGGCTGACGAGGGTTATGGTATTATTTGGTAAGGTGCAAATTCGGTGGGGCTAAAGACAAAACGCATCCGAATAATATGCGATGGTTTAGTCTTTAGATGGACAATGCACATCGTATTTTTTTGATAAAGTGTACTAAAACTAATAAAATAATATGATTTGGCGTAAAATAAAATAAATATACAAGAATTTCGCTGGATTTAATGAAATCATAAATTAAAGATATTGTTAATGGTTTGTATAAATCCTAAACGGATTCATAAATAAAAAATGTGATATGTTTGAAATAGCAATTTAATTTAAAACTTATTATTAATTATTAGTAGGTAAGTTAACTATCTTATAAAGTTAATAGTATAAAATATATACTTTAAAATTAATTACATAGGTAACCAATGTATAGTCATGTAGGTTTATTGTTTATATGATAAGGCATAAAAATAAATAAATTGTGAAACGAAACTATTGCTTAATAAATGCACGAATATATGATTATATTTTATTAATAATACAAGTTTACAGGACGTATATTGATATTGCTTCAAATAAATAATTTACATTATAAACTCATCAAATATATTATAAACCCGATCGAAAAGGGTTTAAATGTAGTGTTAAAATTCCGTCATAAACGTTTCTAATGTTTTAAAAACTATAAGTTTTCAGATTCTCACCAAGCTATACACGTTATTCGTGGATAAATGGACGAAAATCGTATCGTATTTTTTTATTACCTCATACGACCATAGTCAACTACAATCAGAGCCTAGCTCTGTTTATAATGGGCCAGTCAGCTGCAGTTATTATCGATAAGCACGCAAGCAAGTATTAATTAACGAGTTTATGGGGTGGATGTTTGAGTATGGTCTGAGTAATAGGAAGCTCATCTCCGGGTAAAAATATGTTTTTAATGAAAACCGAGAACCATGTTTGGTCTGGTTATAATGTATTATACTATTATTATAATTAATATTACAAATTATATAGCAGTATTACAGGGGTGTTCATTATCGAAGCGTGAATAAGCTTCAATACATCGGTTATGGCCAGTTCACACGTTTCGTAAATTCGGCATATTGGTATATAAACTTGTAACCTTCAACACACCGATGTTGTGTCTTATGATTTTGGATTTATTCAAAAAGTATGTAATATACATGAGATTTTGAAAATAAAATAGTATATATTATATGTATTATAATTATATTATACAATACAAAAAAAACAACAGAAATTATATATATCAAAATTCTAAACTGTTATATTTTATTCCGCATTTATTTTCAACGGTACAAATAGATCTTGTAATTTATGATATATTTATAAGTATTTGAAATTGTATCTCAATATAAAATTATTATCTGAAAGGAATGGGACGCATAAAAATATATTTTACTGAATAATACCTACATACACACAAAAAAAAAAAAAATATTAAAATGTGTTAGATGACATCAATTTGTGGGATAGGAGCCCCGTGCAAATGATATAGAGGACGAATAATTCTAAAATGACACAGGATCGTCTATACTAGTATTATATTAGGAGGTGAAATTTGCTTGTATGTAGGGAGTTAATCTCTGTTACTATTGAACCAATTCTAAAAATTCTTTCACTAAGAAGAAGTTACAAAACTCCTGATGGAATCATTGTTAAATCATGGAATTCAACCACTAAATGTAAGTTTAGACAATAAACATATATTTTGTTTCAGTTAACAAAAATAAAATATTTTTGGATTATATATTGGTTGGGTCGCCATTAGTTACAGAAAATAAAATGATTATTAAGGTTGGATATAATTTTTTTTCTTGAAAACTTGGTATAATTATAGGAGTCTGTAGAATGATGGGGATTTATTTGGAAAATCTTACTTTTTCACGATAAATTATCTGTCACATTTTCTAGGATAGGCACGCTTAAAAAAATAAGTACGTACTAACAACGTGACAAAAAATATTGTTTACCGCAAAACTTTTGAAAAATGAATATCTTGAAATTATTTACGATCTTATTTTCGTTTTTAAATTTATATTGCGTATCAAAATAAATTCAAAGTATTCAAGCTTTTAACGCTGTGATTTTCAAATATATAGGTACTTGGTACAAATGTAATATTGTATATGGATCACGCACAGATACATTTCAACATTTGGCTGTCATCTGTTTATCTCTTTGTACGGGAAAGGCTTCTAAACAGACGACTAGATTTTGACGGTGTTTTCAGAAGACAGAGGTATTGTATCATATAATGGAATAACCGAAAACGATAATTAGGTAGATAGATCATAGATTAATTTTGAGCCAGCTACTATAGCCAGTCCAGCTTATAGATTAAAAAAAATACTCGACCGATTTGACCAAAATGTCAGAGATCGTTGTTTTAGACTTATCTGAAAAGTGTATAGAATAGCTTTGATTTACGTTCGAAACCATACCGAATGCTATATATCCAATCTGACACGGGTGGATTGCCCTTCTCGATCGGAAAATATGTTCTCAATATGAATTTCAACGACACCGATTTGCACATGAACTGAATGATACACTAAATCAGGTATACACCGATATAGCACCGTATTTTATATTTGTTCATTTTTTTCCCCGGTGAAGTCAGGTTAAACAGCTAGCGCGTAAAAAATAAAATAACGGACAAAACCTAAGACGAGTCTATATCAACTATATGCATGGAGTCGACTCGAGGTTTTTCGGAGAAGTGACGTGTATATAGTTATTGTCTTTTTCGAAGAGAGACCGACTATTTGCGGCTTTACAAATAAAGGGCTTTACATATAATTTTAATGGGCCACATGTTCTTAAAAGCTTACCACTAAATTCACGTTTGACAACCATCGATGCCCTATCCTATTCTTTTATTATCTATGCGTTGGACACGATGGCAGAGCAAAACATTTTTTTTCCTCTGGAAACTGGGAATTTATTTTAACGATAATTGTTCTGTCGACGAGCGGGGGGGGGGGGGGACGTAATCGGCCTTATCAAATGTCTGTATCCTCGCATAATAAGAAAATACAAACGGCGCCTCAGATACCACAAGGTCGGTACATAATATATATAACCAGATACACCTATATACCTGTAAAATTATTTTAATATATACGCCTCGTACGTTTTTTTTTTCGCATCGCGTAGCGGCGACCGCCCCCGAACGAGCTTCTACGCGACGAACGCCGACGCGGCCGTCGCGGAGCTTGCGCGCGTCAACCACCGCCGCCGTCGTTCGCCGCGACTCGCGAGCAGATGGTGTGACCGCCGCGCCGCGAGTATAACAACAACAAGAATAATAATAATAATAATAATAATAATAATATACTCTCCGCCGGAAAGGTTTCACGCGAGCACGCCGACCACTGTTGTGCACGTTGTGACAGTGCGACGTCGTCGTACCCGACCACCGTAGTTGTCGCGATCGGCAGTCGTGCGATTTTCCGACGAGTCTCTCTCCAGCCCAATCGCCTGATGGCAAGTCTGTACCGCGTAATAATATAATATTTTACGCTGTAATATTTATTGTGACCCGGTGATATATCGTACGGACGTTCGTCGATATTTTAATCGACATAGTTTCGATATAATATCATTGTATACGATTTGTTCGAGTACCTGCCTACCCGAATAGTATACATCATATTTTTTTTTTATTATTATTTCGTTTTTTTCCATCCACGATTTGCCTTCGCCGCACGGACAGCACAATGCCGCGGATATTCTTCCGGCCCCCGTAACAAAACGTGAGTATTTACGCGCGCATAGAATATTCTATTCGGTTTGTGTCATATATCTATATACGTACCTACGTGCCGGCAGTGGTCATTCTCGTTGGGGTGTATCTATATATACAGGGTAATCCACCGACGGTATACTCATCCCCATTTTTTTTTTCTTTAATAATGAATTCATGTTTTCATAAATGTTTATTCATGTTCTCATTGTTTGAATTTTTAAGTAAGATTTAAGGACCATATTTTCATTCATTTCAATTTGTATGCTACTGAAGAGTCCTGGGGTGATAAAAACTTTTATTTTCCAAACGAGGTCCAACCATTTTCACCGTAAATTATTAAGCAGATGATTTTTTTTAGAATATTTTGATGTGTCTAAACCAAAATATTTCAATGAATAGTTCCTGATTTATTAAAATATCTATATAATATACTAAGGATAATGGTCTTTATTAAGCATTTTTTACAAAATTATAAAATAGTTGCAGTATTTGATATTATAGTATTTATAATACTCAGATAACTGTTATAAACCATAAACTGTAGCCAGTCTTATATTAATTACTACATTTTAAGATCATCGTATCCCCCATATTTTTCACTTCTATTATCACAGACCTATCACTATAAATACACAAGGTTAAAAAACTCAAAAACAACCAATTCAAATTATAATTAAGATACATACATTTTTTCAAAAAGTAATCTATAGTTAATAATGCATTGGAAAACTGATAATTTCATTAGGAAAAATTAAATTGCTATAGCTATGGCACACTCCTCTAATAGTATAAAAATAAACATCTAAGTATTTTAATGTATGGCTTCCAATTATATCTAAAAATTCAAATTTAAGTAAATTCATTATTATAGGAAAAAAATGTAGGTTAGTATGCTCGGTGAATCACACTGTAAAAGTGTCTGTGTGGGCGAGGAGTTCCTTTACGTTATTATACTGTATTTTATAAAACGCAAAATTAAAACATTAAAACGTATTTTGATTTGTATGAATTTTTGTAATATTCTTTGACGATACGAAAAACCTATATGTTAAAATATTGTCTATATTTTATTTGGTAGGAACGTAATATTTGACTGACGAGAGCATAATAGGTCTTCTGCTCGGCATGTAATGAAAAATAATCGTTTTTATTCGACATCTCAATGATTAAATTTATTAAAATATATATGATATAATGAACTATGTATTTAATATATCTTGTTTCATAAGATAAAAGCAAAAACGGAATGAGATAAATTATATTTCGAGCTTTATACATGGTATTTTTTCCATTAAATTATTATTGACATATACGCTTTAGTCGAAAAGATGAAAGGTGTCTGTCACTGCTTATGTTCAGGCATATAAAAATAAATTAGAATTTTTTTTTTTTTTAATTTGTTTTTAAAATATTAAAATATTTTATTATAAGATAATATGATGAAAATAAAATTGCTTAAAAACATTTATGATTTGTTTTCATATATTTTTCTTCTCAACTGATACAATTAGAATGTTGATTTAAATTTAGTATGAAATAAATAACTTACGGTTTGTTTTATAATAGTTTGATTATCACTAATTTAATTTATATAATAGTACATAGGTACTTAACTAAAATGTAAAAACAAATTGACAACTATTATTAAATACATCAGGGATGCAGACTTCATTTAAAAACTACTGTATACAGATAATATTATACAGATAATATTTCAATTAATTTTTAATATTTTAAACATCACGTATTATGTACAGAATCGTGTTTAAAAACAAAATTATATAATGAGGGCAAATTGCGTATTATTAATTATAACCATTTTTAAAAGGGAGCGTATAATGAGCTTTTATTTTTACTATATTTTCAAATTAATTTGTATATGTTTTAATGATTTAAGATTAAGATAGCTAATATTATTATATTTTATTTTGTTTCATAATTTCATAAAAATAATTATAATATTAGTATGAATATGAATACTGGGACCCACTGAAAGAACTCGTGAGGTGCCCCAAAATATATATACATTCTTCATCATAATTTGCATAAAATACTTAAAAAATCTTTTTTGTTTATTAAAAACATCTAATAGTGAGTAACCAATATAATCATTAAAGTTATTCGTTAATTTTATTTAATATTGTTAAAATTGGGTTTTCGATTACTTTTTTTGTTTTATTTTATATTCTGAGCAGAGTGATAAGTTATTGGTTATATAATGGGTTTTTAATATATCTTTTTTCTTTGTAAGCAATACTTCTGACCAAAAAAATGATTTATTAGTTTCTTTATTAATATGAAATCATACATAATCGAATGGTAAATAATTATGGTTTACATATGAGGCAACTCCGTAGATTGACTTTTCAAAAACAATCAATGATTCTGCAAAATTATGAACTATAATGGAAACCTATATAGAAAAATTTTCTAAGAATCTAAATTGCTAATAATATATTAATAAAACATTAATGTTTTGAAAATCGAAAATTAAAACTTAAAATAAGTGTTATACTTTCATAATCATTTTATGATTTTTAATGATACGATTATGGAATAATTGTAATAATTTTAGTTGTTTGAAATAGTACTGATTTCATTTGTATTAAGTAGAATTATAATTTTAAATAATGTATTATAGATGTAATATTACCCAAAATATTTCAATTGTATGTTTGTATTCCCTCCAGTGGTGGATTCGATGATGGAATAGCCTGCGGGGCTCTTCCGTCTAGATTCAATATTTTGTTCTAAGGGCACAACTAAGTTACAGCAAAAAGGTTTTGTAAAAGGAATATTACGCCCATCGATAATTTTTGCATTAGGCAACTCTTATTTTTATGCCAAGTGTCATTTCAAGCTTAAATCCGTTCATTTTTATTTATATATTTTATCATTATTAATGTTAATAACATTATTTAATAACAGTGTTATTTTTTTTATTAAAGATTTTTTATAAAATCAAACACTTTTACATTTTAGTTATAGGTAGTATATTAAGACCAGTATAATAGTGATAAGTAGTTAGGTATGTGGTTTCAAACTTTTTAGCCTTTTTTAATTTAAATGTGTTTACATAATATTAAAAACTTTTAAACTAAATAAATTATTATTATTAGTTAAATGTTTTATATTTTAATAAACTTATAAAATACCAATAAAATATAGTCTTACATTTTAGGCATTATTAAATTTTTCTTACGGATTTGGTAATATAGTGAAAGGTTTAATATCACTAGTCACTAACTATTTTTATTTTTCTGAAAACTATTAAACTATTTATCATTAATAATGGTAACTTATTGATTATACTATAAATTAATAAAAGTCGGTAAATTATTATTAATTATTATACATTGAAGTTAAACGATATTCTTTATACTATATTGCTATTATTATAAATTTGATGATTCCTAGATTATGGATGATGGAAAGACAATTGGTTCCAAGGTAGTGCTTGAATTATAATATATATTTGTAATTGTTTTTATTCAAACTATCCTAATGATAAATTTAGCAGATATTATATCTTCAATATTTATAAAGATACTTATCTACTATTTTATTTTATTTAAAATATTTTCAGCGTTACTAGGCTATTAATCTTTACCATATCGTAATATTTTCAATTCTACGCTATTAATAAAGTTTTTGATAAATTAAAGTTCTATTTTAGAATTTTAGCTTCGTATCTGGTTTTTTTTATTATTTTATTGTCTTATGCCCCTTAAAACCTATTAGTATGTGACAATATTGTATTTAGAATTTCTCAATTATTATTTAGAGTACCTACCTATTGCAACAATCTGTGCCATGCAGAGAAATTATGAATTAATATAACGCAGTGAGAGAAAACTGTTTATATATTAGCTAACAAAAAGTTTAACATTAATTATGAAAATTCTACAAATGTGAATCAAAAAATTATATCATATACAGTAAGTATCTCAGCTTTCAAATCATAAAAGGTATTTTCTGGGAATATTTCAACATTTATTAACCTAGCTCTATCCAGAACCAAAAAATAATGTTCTTTTACTTTAAAATTTAAAATTATAATAATTTACACTGATTTGAATCGAAATGGAGACCGAAGCAACAAAAACTATATCTAACATTATCACTGATTTCGCAATTTCGTTCCCCCCTTTTTTTTTCATTAACACTAATATTCAAACATTTTTTGCATTATGATATTGGAATCGTTTAATTTATCAATCATAATATATAATAAAAAGGTTTCGCATAGTATTTTCAATAGTTGATCTTATTCATAACTACACGAGTGAATATAAATAAGTAAGTAAATAAATGTTAATTATTTCTTAATATTTTTACTAAGAATCTTTATTTCGTAATTACCTAAAATAAAGTACTATGTAGGTATTATATTATATAATTATAATGTATAATAAATAATAAAAATTGTATTGTTAAATTTACTAAAAAAAAAAAAAATATGTCTATAATATTTATCATAAAATATTAATTTATCATGTAGGTACTTATTTAAAAAAAAAATGTCTTATAAAAGTAAATCAATAACTGAAAAAAATATTAATCGCTTTTACTTAGAAATAAATCCCATTATTATTATGATTCTTATTTAAAAAATGCATTCTGAACGTGACATTATGATATTGGAATCGTTTAATTTATCAATCATAATATATAATAAAAAGGTTTCGCATAGTATTTTCAATAGTTGATCTTATTCATAACTACACGAGTGAATATAAATAAGTAAGTAAATAAATGTTAATTATTCTTAATATTTTTACTAAGAATTTTATTTCGTAATTACCTAAAATAAAGTACTATGTAGGTATTTATTATATTTATAATGTATATAATATAAAAATTGTATTGTTAAATTTACTAAAAAAAAAAAAATATGTCTATAATATTTATCATAAAATATTAATTATCATGTAGGTACTTATTTAAAAAAAAAATGTCTTATAAAAGTAAAATCTACTGAAAAAAAAATATAATCGCTTTTACTTAGAAATAAATCCCATTATTATTATGATTCTTATTTAAAAAATGCATTCTGAACGTGACATTATGATATTGGAATCGTTTAATTTATCAATCATAATATATAATAAAAAGGTTTCGCCTAGTATTTTCAATAGTTGATCTTATTCATAACTACACGAGTGAATATAAATAAGTAAGTAAATAAATGTTAATTATTTCTTAATATTTTTACTAAGAATCTTTATTTCGTAATTACCTAAAATAAAGCACTATGTAGGTATTATATTATATAATTATAATGTATAATATATAATAAAAATTGTATTGTTAAATTTACTAAAAAAAAAAAAATATGTCTATAATATTTATCATAAAATATTAATTTATCATGTAGGTACTTATTTAAAAAAAAAATGTCTTATAAAAGTAAATCAATAACTGAAAAAAATATTAATCGCTTTTACTTAGAAATAAATCCCATTATTATTATGATTCTTATTTAAAAAATGCATTCTGAACGTGACATTCTGAACTAAAAACTTTGATGTTTAGAGTTTTTAATTTTTGCATCTGCTGTTTGTCACGTGTCGTAAACATACAAAGTAGTTATCCGCATTATCGGATATTTTCAACAGAGATGCCGAACCCTATCTCCCTAGAGGGAAACGAAAAAAAAAAAGTTTCACTCTGTTATTATACGTCTTTCGATCGATTGTGTTCAAAAACAGCCTTTAATTATTATATATACCCCAGTCTCTCTAAGGTTTGTTAACGACTGTTTCATAATATGGTATTTTTTGGACGTTGTTTCGACCGGTATATACCGCGTGTGCTAGTGACAACCACAAATACCGTGGTGGCAATCTTTAAGTCATCGGTTACTCGTAAATTTCCGGACTAACTCTCAAAAACACCCGTTGGACCACATGCATGTGTGAGTGGAACATGTTCGTGTAAAACAATAACAAGGATTATCGGTTTAACTTTGAAATTTTTTCGTTTTCGCAGAGAAAATAATGAAATTCTCCAACGACTATTGATTCACTGAATTGACTAAAATGTATTACTTGAATGGTGTCGACGCTATATATATGATTTACTATAGTAAATGGAAATTCTATAAGCCATTTAACATTACTACTAATGTACTTTTCTTGATGTAAACGGTTTCGGATAAATCATTAAATGTAGAAGACGGCCTACTCGTGTAGAATACTGACTAGCAAAAAACAATACGACATATGATACTCCTTTGTCTTTTTATTGCAGAAAATCTATAAGTACCTCGAGAATCGAGATATTATTTGTGTCTTTGTGTCTTATATAACAATGTATCTGGATCTTTTTACAGTTATTGATACGAAACAGAAAAATCATATACACAGTTATCAACTAAAAACATAGTTGTTTTGAAAATTATTATTCACCACACACACTCATACACACATACGCTATAAATATTATGCTATTTTATATGACGAGAAATTGAAGAATAATTTTCATCTATGACGTATACATTAGTATGTTACTAGCATATACATTAGGTACCTAATGCATTTCAAAAGTATACTGTAATAACAGTACGTCAAGTTATTCAGATTATTGATCAGACCACCACAACTTAATTATTTAGACCTCATTTTATAAAAGGATTTTTTTTATTAGCTATTAGAAAATACTTTTGGCTTCCAAACTTATTACACATTTTCGCACTTTATCCGTTACATCGCTTGCATGAGAAGTATATTTTTCGTTTTTATAAAATAATTTAATACACAAGTCCACCAATAATAACACATGTCCTATGTTAGAAATATACCATGTTGTCTTCTCTTTCTTCCTCCCGCTTTTCTATAATTTTTTTTTACAAACCTTCTTGTGAACACGTACCTATCCTAAAATTATTATTCCAACGACCAAATTTACGCATATTATACTGTTATGTATTTTAGAAAGAGTAAATATTATTTTTTAAATCATTAACTTGAAGAAGTGCTTAAGTTATTCAAGATTTACAGTAAATCCCTTAATACCTTAATCCATAATTGCAGAGCATTCCTTTTAAATATTTTTCATCCTAAATATTTTGTGAAATTTCAAGAAATGAAAATTGTTTAAAATATTTACATATTATAATTATGGTTTAACAAATTTGATAAGTTTTATTCAAGAGCTAATTATATATATAAATATTTTTAACAGTTTTTAGTTTTTCAGAGTAATTTTATCACTTTTTAAATTGCGTATAAAGTTAGTTTATATATGTATCATTAATATTTATACGTTTACTATATCAACTACTTTTTACTTGTCAATTTATATTTCAGAATTGAACTTAAAACAAACATAAAATACATTTTAAAATTAACACTGTAAGTTTATTGTTTTATTAAAATAATCTTATAAATTATTACTTTCAAATTAATTGTCATTCAATTGATGCCTATGCCCTTTATTATTTGATTAAAATGTACATATTTAGTAAAATTTATAATCGAGTATCTAGATAAAGTAGGGACCTACACAACTTAAGTTGACTAAAAATAATATCAATAAGAATTTAATATTAAAAATTGTTTGAAGACTTCAAAATATGTATGTTTAGCGAAAAAATAGTTGTCTGTATTATTCTATGCCAAAAGTTATGTACATTGGGGGAACACTAAGTTGGCCGGAATGACAATTTCCGAAAACGATTGAATATAATCTTAGAATGAACACGCTGACCTATTATACCTGCTCCTCGCTGTAAATTAAATGTGCATCACTGAATACGATAACAGCAAACTCGATTATGTTATACCCAGTGGAAGGGTGATAACTGATAAGTCTATCCATAGTAGAAATAAATGTAGGAGTTCCAATAAATAGACATTTTAGATTTCCACAAACATAATCTCATTGCCAGTATTTTAAAATATTAAATATAATCTATAAAAATATTTATTTTTGTTAGTAATTAAAATTATTTTTGTTATTACATCGTAAAATATGTGTATATGTAAATTATAAATATGTAAAAAAATCCAACTTTAATGGCCAAATCGTCGAAGTTTAAATTATGTATTGATATCAAAGTAGGTGAAAAATAACACCACGCTAGTGGTTGTATAAGAATAGTGTAAGCGTATAAGTTAGGAAAGCTCGGTAATAAAAATGATTTGTAAACAACTACCATTATAACAAAAGCGTAGGTACACAGTGTCTTAGCACTAAAAATATATTTTATTAACTATTTAACAAAATGACAGTAGTCAAATAACTAAATTTATAATATAATAATAATATTAATACATAATAAAGTCAATGTCGTTATTAAGTCAGTATTTTGTGATTTATTTTTTCAAAAATATATACTAGAACAGTAAAACGTGTACTAAAAAGAAGATAAATTATAAATTATTAAGAATAAGCTAGAAATATATATGTTATCCCATTGTAAAAAGTCTTTCGGTGTAGGTACTTGGGAAAATTAATAGGTTTCAAAAATTGCATTACGCCGTTAATATATGGGTATTATATATATATATTATTCAATAACTATAAAGTATTAATATTATTATATGTATACATTTGTCTTCCAGTAGTTGTAAAACATCACGTGTTTAGCAGAATTAACTGTATTAGGTCATGTCAAATTAATAAAAAAATTGGATACGTTTTTTTTACACATTATTTTGCTTAACTAATTCAAGTAAGTTATGGATAATTCATAGACTATTAAAAATGAAAGGGAAATGGTTGTTTAAATTAATTAATTTGAACTCATTAAAAAAATGAACCCGAACACTTTGTTTTAAGGGAAAATTAACCCAAACGGAATCATAATGGATCTAACGTGCAATGAAAAAAAAGATTATTTACCCCTTGGACCGATACGTTTAGATCCACAAATGGTTTAATTTAAATATTATTAATTATAATAAAAAAAAAAATTCAACTATAACATAATATATTAAACCGATATTTTCGTCTATATTGCTTATGAGAGTTTTAATTGCATCATTCTAAGGAGTTGTTTTTTTCCGATTTGAACTCGATAATCATTTAAACCCTTTTTGTTTCTTTTTTCTTGACTATGTATATCTATTTTTTGATAGAAGAAAATACTTGGTATAGATAATCCATTAGTCTTGTTAATGCTCGTGAAAGATTCTATTTTTTTTGTCACATTTTTAATCAAATACTTAATAATGAATAATGATTGTTTGATAAATTTGACGAGTTTTAAGCACCATGAAAATAATCATTTGTGATATATTCAAATTTTAACGTGATTATTCTAATTAATTCACTACAATATTATCATGACGACAGTATTCAAAGTTCAGAGTCCAAAGGGATTTCTGAAAATAGTTTGTTATGTATACCTACTTTCATTATTTTACCTGACATTTGATAAATCGCATTGATCTAGTTAGTAAACAATTATATTGTGAATATCAAGTATTATTAGGTACTACTAAATATATTTTATTAATCTCATCGAGATGAACTATATGAAATATTATTGAATAGGTATTAAAATATTATATTCACAATCATTTGAAATATAACGACACAAAGAAAGATGAAACGAATTTTCCTTTCACTGTTTCATTAGAAACATATGATATAAATTAAATTATATTTTTGTAAATAAATTCAATAGATGAACTGTATTATATTATAATAAAATAAAAATCGATAGTTAATTACGAATAAAACAGAATAATATTGGTATTCATATTCTAGATATTATATAATATTCTGATCTTCAATACTTTTAACTTGGTTTAAGTTGGACGGGGAAAACACAATAGTGTTGTAAGTTAACAAATTATGTGAATTCCGAAGAGCTTTGTTTTTTTGTATATAATTGTATTTAATTATTTATTTACTTTTTTTTATATAATTTATAATTTTTTATTTTTTTATTCATCATTATATCTTCGGTGACATGGGCCATTTGCTTTATACATTATTGCATTATATTATATATATTTTTGTTTTGGTAACAATTATTTTAAAATTAATTTCTGAGTGAAAATTGACTCATAATGGGATCTACTATTTTCGATTGAATAATACAAAACAATAAACATTAGTTTTATTTTTCCTGTCTTTTTAAATTGAATAAGTTTGAACAGTATTTCTATTGCTATTTCATAAATTTAAATCTCTTTTCATCTCGAATATAAAAATTGTTTTAATAATTTTTCTTTTAAATGTTACAATTTGAGATATTTTTTTAGTATTATGTGAATAAATATAATCTAAATAATTTAATAACTAATAAATGTTACGTAATTATTATACTTTCTTAAATAAAATGCAAGATAATAAAATATATATTTAGTGCGTATATTATATTATATCAGTTTGAAAAATGTTACAATTTTATCTAACCTGGCTAGTTGTAATATATGCTTTGGGGTATCACTCGTATCAGGCTAACAGTCCCTATAACGTCCTTATACCCTTCACACTAGGAATATTAATAAAAACAAAAAGGTTTAATTAATCCACGTTTATATATATACATTATACTTGTATAATATAAATGATTGTACTCAGTATTCACAAATCGAATAATATAGGTAAGAATATGTTTATAAATTTACAAACGAATTTATTGAATTCATGCTCTTTGCATTTAAATTTCACAACTATAAATTGTATGATGTCAAATATTGATGATCTAAAATAATAAATACCCCCAATAGTTTGGCTTTTTTTATAACCAATGAAATTACTGATATTCTATAATAATACTGTGTACAGTCTACGAATAGTTTTCCGGACAATTTTTATTACATTTTGGGACTTACCCGGAAATATATTCAATTTGTTGCAATGAACAAATCTGTATAGATCTTTGTTATGAATCATAAAAATGAACGTTGTAACGTATTAATAGAAAAGATATATTGTCATTAGTACATCTTAAATTATAATGTATCATTAACAAATTATACGCCTGAAGTATAACTTCGGGAAAAAAATCTGTGATCCATTAAATTAAATATTGATTAACTCTTATGGCTACAAATTACAATAGTATTAAATATACCAAATTTTAAGGGGTGCTGATTTTTAAAGTTTTTCTCAATTGTGTATAATTTGAAAATTATATTTTATATTCTATTCTAGTTGCTATTTTAAATATAATATTTTTCAATATGACTTCATAGGAAAACCTCTCAGGCGTCGTAGAATTGTTTGAATTGATAACTGTTTTTTTTTATCAGAAAGAAGAAGACTTTCTACAGAGCCCTTTAAACTCTGACTTTGGATTTAATTTAAAATATTGCTATAAAAAAAATTGTGAACAAAACTTTAAAGACAATTTTAAAGTTTGAGATTCTAATATTGTAAAACTGAAGTGGGCTGCAGAACATTTCGCTATATCAATTAAATGAGTACAAATAATCAAATTTGGAAGATTCTATAGGACAGGATCGTTATTCCCGCGTAGTGTATTTTTTAGGACGAAACGACAACACCGGCGGTGCCATAACCGCATCTCGTACGACGTGTGTCCCGATTATCGTCGGCAGTAGGTACACAATTATTTAACATCGCGGTTATAATAACGTACGTAGACGTACGGAAACCGCTTGCAATCGCATGTCTGAAATTCTCGCGACATTAATATTGATATAGCGACACGTCTATAAAACGGCAAACAGGTGCATGGAGTGCGAGCTTCGTAAACGTGAAAGGCGGCTGTTGAGTGCCTATTAGTGAATACACTTTGGAATTGTCAGAGGTAATAGCGAGGGCACACATCGTGAGATATCGTATTGATAATATCATACCGAATCGACACCCGCCAAATCCAGTGATCGGCGTGCACATTAACGGCTGCACCGCCTCTATAAAATGCGAATATACGATACACACGCCTCAGAAGCCTGCATAATAATAAATTGTGTGCGCCATACTTACGCAATAACACACAATCTGTTACGAAAATGTAACGTTGTATTATGTTATAGTGGAGATTTGAAATGTAACATTATTATGCACAGAATAATAATAGAGATTTATGGTTAATTAAACGTCAATAATATTACTGTACCAACAATAGTTTGTGTTGTGATATCGTTTTGTAGGTATACATTTAAAAGTGTGCCGTACGACTTTGGAATACTATTACTTTATGATTTTTTTACGATTAAAACGGTTTTGTAATAATACATCATCATGATTTTATTTATTTCGAGCTTCTCGAAATAATTGTTGGCTAAATAAGTATACCTACATATTATTAACTGAACTGAAGAATTATGCTACCAGTTATAAAATAGAGATGTGTCAAATATAATAAAAGTAGATTAACTGATTCAGTAACAATATATATATACAGGGTGTATCTTATGTCATTGTACGCGGGTTTTTTTTAATGATTATGGATCGATGACATGGAATTTCGTTAAAACGAAAAAAAGACGTGTTTCTTTATTTTTAACAGGGCATTTTTTTATAATAATTTCAACATTTTTAAACACGCAGGTGTACCAATAGCAAAATCAACTTTATTTTTTCAAATGGCAACTACTATATTTTTAATGGATTCTGGTAAAACTTTTTTTGCTGAACATTTTGATAGTCAAATCATCAATTTTGGTACGCTAGTTCATTAACTATGGCCCTCTAAAGTTTAGTTAAATCTGCATTAATACTTTTAATTGGAATAATTGGTAGAAGTTTAATTTACAAGAGCTAAATACATTTTTCTTATAGCTACCTTTTTATACACTCAAGTAGTTTAATCTAATGAGTAATAAGTAATGACACCCTCTCAAAAAAAAAAAAAAAAATAAACAAAATTGTTGGCAGACAAAGTTCATTATTTTTATTTTAACATGCAATCATCAAAATCAGTATTTTATTTTTATTTTTTATAGCGGGTAACCGTAATTAATTACTTCATAATTATTTTTCTTATAGTATCATAAATTTGGATTCTTTATTAGGTGGCTAAAGTAATAATTGTAAATTGGTAAATGGTATTCGATTGTTGACATTAATGTCTTAGGTAGTATGGAGGTTAAAAAAAAGTGTTTATGAAAAAAGTACAATGTTTTGTGGCATGGCTTGAAACAGTTATTAATTTAACCGAAAATTTTTTGGATACCGGTCCTATTGTTAGTGATGACCAATTACCGGTAATAGATTTAAAATTACAGGTTACCGTTAAGTGATAACCGCTTCCAAAAAATGTCGGTTACCGGTAACCGATTGAATACCGGTTTTCTAAAAAAAATTGTACTACACCTTTGTACCCGTAATACAATATTGGTGTTGTTATAGGAATCAAGCTATTTTTAGATTTCCCAGTACAATATACGATTAGGGAGACCGGGACTATCGACTATCGAGTACCGTCATTACTCATTACCAACCAACGATATTTTATGTTATAGGTAGGTAGAAAATAGAAATGTGGAATACCAATTATTTGAATTATTATTACAAGAATTGAGACTAGGGAAAAAAAACGAAGATATATAGTATGATTTAAGAACAGTTTTAAGAAGTTATTATTTACCATTAGTAGCTACGAGCGTATAATCATTTATGTAGCTAAAATAAATTAAACATAATATTATTATAGTTCATACGTAACGGTAGTCAGTATTTATAAATACCGGCAATCGGTTCTTAACCGGTTAAAACATATAACGTTTTATGCTAGTTGAAAATTGTCACAGTAACCGGTAACCGATAACCGAGAGTGCAAATAGGTTTATAATAACGGTAACCGATTATAGGTTCCCCAAAATTCCGGAAAATTACCGGTTTTTACTGAATTACCGGTTTCAAGCCCTGTTTTGTGGTGCTCTTCTTGTAGTGGTATAATTAATAAACTTGAAATTTGAAACCAATAGGTTCCTTATATTGGTAGGTATCGCATGTAAAGTATGAATTTATTAGTCGAAATTTATAACTTTTCTTATTTTTAATTTTGGACATTTACATTTTATTCGTACTTTTCCTATCATACTTTTCTTACATAATTTGGATTCTTTATTAGGTGACTAAGGACTAAGGTGATACCTAAACCTAATGGTATTTGGTTCTTGTTACAATAACATAGGAAATTTGTAATTAACTCAGATTAAAATTATGCCCAAGTTAGGTACAAACCTATATTGAGATTCACTATTCATCTAAATATCTTGCAAATAGTTTATTTTAAATCACGATTATTAAATAGTTCTTAAAGAATTTAAACTGCTAAAATTATACTTTGCATGCGATACCTACCAATATAGGGAACTTATAGTTCAAATTTCCAGTTGTAAAAGTTAGTTATTAGAAAAATATTTTTAGCTCTTGTAAATTAAACCTATACCAATTATTCCAATTAAAAGTATTAATGCAGATTTTACTAAACTTTAGAGGGCCATAGTTAATAAACTAGCGAACCAAAATTGATTTATTCAGAAAAAAAATGTTTTACCAGAATCCATTAAAAATATAGTAGTTGCCATTTGAAAAAATAAAGTTGATTTTGTATTGGTACACCTGCGTGTTTAAAAAAGTTGAAATTATTACAAAAAAATTGCCTGTTAAAAATAAAGAAACACGTATTTTTTTCGTTTTAACGAAATTCCATGTCATCGATCCATAATCATTAAAAAAACCCTGCGTACAATGACATAAGATACACTCTGTATATATATTTAGTATAGACATTAACCTGTAGTCAACTGTCTATCTAGAATGACGCGATTTTTCTAATTCAGCCATATAGTTTATTTTGAATATTACTATTAGAACTCACTGTCATGTCGCTCATCAAAGAGTAAGGACCAACCTCCGTATTGTAATGTCGCATGGTGTTAAATCCTTCATAAATGCTACTTTTGTCATCGTTATCATAGATCGATCACTAGCAAACAGTAAGCTTACATTAATCTAATCTGATCCAGGGCATATTCTTACAAACAGTGTGTTTGGTTGCCAATATTCGCGAAGCAACTGATGTACGGTTCTGTTATATTATGCGCTACAAGAAAATGATAACATATTTTTTATAGTTAAGTAAAAATTGAAAACAGTTTATGGCTAAAAGCTAGTAAAGAATACTTCTCAAGATATAGTGAGTATTAATAGAAACTCGTAAAAAAAAATTTCCTGTATAGTGTATAAGCGCATATGTGTGTATGTGTGTGTGTGTGCAGTGTACAGTTTGCGTGCGTGCGTGATGTGTGTGTATTGACGTTTATTATGTCATTGTAGAATAATTGAAAATTTGTTTTTACTGGTTTGCTTGTTTATGCTTGGTCGTGTTTGATGTGTATACCCACGGGATGTTAGTATACATTGAAGGGGGTCAGGATATAAACCGAATTATGATGGTGGTTCATAATAAACAAGTATCCTGAGGGGTTTTTGGTAACCAAATATTCCTTTTTGATATCATATCGAAAATATTTAAAATAAAATAAATTATCGAAAAGAAAACATTTTGATTTATTTATTATAGATGTGAATTGTATAACTGTAATTGTTCTTTAATTATAATTTGTAGTTGTTATTATGTTATTTTTAAAATTCAATAGACTCAATAATCGATTTATAAAGCATAACAAATTATGCCAATTTTCTGGGAAATGGTTTTGAGTTTAAAATTATATTTTTATGAAAGCAACTTTTAATACAAAAATGACTTTAACTATTGGATGCTCATATGATCCAAGCATGTCACTCAAGTTTATTGATATTAGTAGTGCAGTTTCTTCCACAGATCCATCTTCAAATCTAAATTGAAATCTCCGCCAATATCATCTTCAAATCATATCATGCATATCTAAGCCATTATTATAAGAAATGTATCATCTAATATTTTTTACGTATTTGTTTAAGATTTGCGAAGCTGTCATCTTAGTGATAAGTTAAAAAATAATAAGTATAAAACTTTTCAAATCTTCGTTGGTTATAAAACTTAAATATGGTAAAGATATGTATTATTAAACATTTTTAAAGCAATAATAAACCACTATATTCAAATAACTATTTTTATAAATAAAATATTATATCTATTAATAACGACCAAACAATTATATACCTAATTTAACACTCCAACATATAATATCAAAATTCTAAACAGTGGATATACACACAGTATCATAATACTTCATCAAAACACTTAGTGTTAAACGCTCGAGGTCCCTTTCGGAGGGCCCATACTTCATCTATGTTTGTTATTACTTATTATCATTTAATAAACGATTGCAGGTGGCGTTGTGGAAGTATTGGAAAACTAGTTTCCACGGCATCTTCGATTCAAATAGGAAAATAATACTTCTATAGAAATTTTAAAGTTGTTTTCAATAAAAATGTATAACCTAGACTTAAGAGTTTATCATTTAAATGTTTCCTCTTAAAAATATTAAACATCTTGTAGCTTGCGTTGAGTCGGTTGTAAAAACACGATAAAAAAAAAAACAATAATTGAATATCGTTAAAAAATTATTATTTTATTAGTTTTAAAAGTTTTCAACACAAAATGTGATTTATCAGTTATTCATCAGTTAATGTATCCCACCTGTTTTGTTTTTTTAAATACAGTTGATCGATCATCGTTTTTAAATTTTAAACTCTGTATTATGCCTATTCGAGTAAACGAACAGTGCAAAATAATGGGACTTAGGCGAGTGGAATATGTCGTACCTATATATTGTTTTTAACTTTTTAATTTATTATAAAATAATTTTTATGATTATGTCTTATTCCTCAAATATACAACGTAAGGCTATTGAATATAAAAAAAATAAAAAAAGAAAGAATAAGTTCTGAATATTGTCCCAGGATCTATAATGTAAATTGTATGAAATTCGATCAATTGTATGAAGATATTTAAATAAATTTTTGTAGTTTATGAAAAAAAGTCTGATTTTTCTTTGAAAAAAATTAGACATACAAAATTGCCATATACACGACTATATTATTGAAAAAGTGACCTAGTAAAATATTAAAGTTTTTTTAGAGTGTTTTATTTTCCACGTTTTTAACTATTGTTTTCGTTAACAGCGTAATGCTGTGATAACAGCCATATACATATATACAGTAGTAGGTAAGTACAGTACTTAAATCCACATAATTTATTTGTTTATTTATTTATTTAGTAAATACGTTATTGACATTGACGTGTATTACTAATGCTAAAAGAATATTCTGCTACTTTTGACTTTTACTTTTTTCTTGCTCGATACGTTTTAAATACATCTTATACAATCATATCAGTTACTTGTTAAAAAAATATGAGACATTATTATGCACATAAAAAATAGGCGAATTTGTGATGAATGACGATTAATAAGGTGAGATATTTTCATACAAATTTAAATAAACGATATTACATAATGTTTCAAAAATAAAAACATCATTTGAAAACCAATATATTCCTCACTTTATTAATTAGTTTTTTTAGTATATTTTTTCGTAATGTAAACTTTTAATCATGTATAAATAAAAAAGTTGGGATTATGACGATAAACATATATCTATGGTCTACATTGTATGAAATTAGATTAGATTAAATTTATAACTATCATAAAATACCTATTGTATATTGTGTGTACTATAAATTCAGTTATTAAAATTGTGTTATGTTAATATGTTTTATAAATTATAGTTATATTTATATTATAATAAAAATGTTGATGTTAAACAGACTGTAAATTGAAAGATTTGGTTCTTATGCCAAAATCTTATAATTTATCTACTTTTTAAGGTCCTTAATAGATATCTATAAACCATACAAAATCACGAGGTTAACGATGGTATAGGTTTAACTGAAGTATAAATAATTTTTATGTACTGGAGCTACTATTTGCTGCCAAGTTTTAGTTTAACCATTAGGTGTAGCTAAATGAGAATACAAAAATTATTAAAAATATTTTTCACGTTGATTGATTAGTAAATAATACAATATTATATAAATAAACAGTTATAATTATGTGGCTCGGCGCGACGCAGTAACTGAAATCAATCCTGCAACGTAATTGACAGTAAGCAACGGTCGCTGCCACTAGTTCACCGATGGGTAGGTTAGGTTAGGTTAGGCTAGGTAACCTTGCCACATATACACGTAATATATGATTTGTTATGAAACAAATTCAAATGACCTCTATTCTTCAGAATCGTTTTTGTAATTCGTAAGTAATTATGTCTGTCCATCTGAATCTTAAAAAAAAAAAATCTAACAAATAGTAATCACTAATCAGCCAAAACTTCACTTGCCAATCATTTTTGTTTAAATTTTCATATAATGTATAATTATATAAATTGTAATTCAAAACTTTAATATAATAATAATAACTGTATTTATTTACACGCTTACAAGACCAATATTTTTGACAATATAATATAAATTGTTGAATCCAAAAGCTTAAGTTTGTTGAGGAGACAACGATTCTTATAGAAGAATGGATTGCATATTTATCTGTATTAGCAGATCCAATATTAACCTCAATTAATACATATATTATACACATATTATAATTATAACTAAAATAAAATACTAATATAAATAATTAACGAGATATGACAACGTGAATAATTTACAATATATTAGTATAATGGATCGTTGATTATAACTTATAAAGAAAGCATTACCTAGTTACTTATATCCTACTAATGTATACTTAACATGCTTTTATACAGATTTTGTAGTATTGTTTATACATTTCACCCATATCATGTTATTGTTCTGTATGTGTTAGAAATTCGTAATTATAATTAAAGTTGTAAACGACCAAAAATCACTTACCACAAATTTAACTAAGCAGAAACAAATCATGTAGTGACAGACTACTATAATTGTCTAATATTAATTAGAATTATACTAGTAAAGTTAATTTGATATCAATAAACACACTAGTGATAATTTTCTTTTGTTGTATGGAAATTGTAATTTTTAATGTTATAATAAAACCAAAAACGTCCTTAAGTAATTCAAATATTTTGAGAGGATGTTAAGTTTAGTGAATTAAAAGGACAACTCTAATATTTTACAATGTTGACAAACTTTTTTTTTATAAATGTATAAATTATGAGTTGCTACTATATAAATTAGTTTTTAGTTACAATCCTTATTTATATAGCGGTCAAGTAAATTGTATCAAGTATGTAACTTAACAGTTATTAATTATTATATTGTGTTTAAGATTTTTTTTAGATAGTTTTGTTTGTATACATTATCAGTCAGTGTAAAGAATATAATGGGATAAGTGCCTGAATGAACATTTCAGTTCATATTTTTTGATTTAAATTCTGTACATATTGTATTAGTCATCTATAGTTTTTAATTGAAATTGGTCCATATTTACTATATTTTTCAACGTTTGGAGATAAAATAAAGAAAATTTTCAAAAATTATTTACAAAATTGACAGTTTTGACAGTTTTTTAAATCTTAAAATGTGTAAATGAGATCATTAATAAATCGTTGTTATTTTAAATATAATACAACATTTTTTCAAATGTGATTGTCGTTGTAACCAAAACGAAATTTCCTACACTTTCTTTAATCTACCAGTCACTTGGCACGGATAGCTGTAAACATACCTATATAAAAGTTTCTGAATAATGCAACCAAAAACATTTACTCGATGCCCAATGACCATTGATATCGTCACGTTTTCATAATCTAGATAGTGTTTTAACGTCGAATGAATTTTCCCAAAATCCATTTTCAAACTATCGGCATTATAGTGTTATTGTTTTGCTCGGGGGCGTTAAATTGTTTGTTGTTTTGTTGGCCCGTGTGCCTTGTAGTTCGGAATTACTGTGCGAATTAATAATACGAAGAAAAAATCACTTCGATTACATTCGTGGCAGTATTTATTGTTTATGTATGAAATATCAACACGTATACAAGTTATATAGCTACAGTTAGTATGGATGGTGGCTACATTGCAAACGTTAAAATTACATTTTATTCAACCAGAAATAACCCATAAAACATAATTAAAATTGCAGATGTATTTAAAATAATAATATTTTAATCGTATCTTAATAATTATATTTCATATAATAAAACAATACTAAATAAATATCGGTAATAATTTAAAACCATATAATTATTAGTTAAAAAGTAGATATATATGGACGGAAACAATCTTTTTATTTTTTATTATGGTTTAAGATGAATTTCAGGTATTTTTTTTTTGTTCACATTTTCATAGTATTGTAGTTCATCGCATAAAGTAAAATACATAATTAAACTGAAAAATGTCCATAAGAAATCATAGGATCCATAGGATACAAATTCTGACCTTTAAAGTTTTGAATGTTGTTCTGCAGTTATTTTAATTTTTCCATTATATTTTCAAATTTCATTGAACTATATATGATATATATTTAAGTAGTGGGTATAACTGGTATAAGTTTCCAGAAATATTCTATAAGAACCATAGATTTAAGCATTGTGTATGTTATTAAATATTGACGGTTATTTCAGATTTGACCATATATGTACCTAATCTTCGCAAGTGACTATCCAGTAGCCTATATGCCAATATGAGAATTACTAATACAAGGGTTACAATTATTATGACCCATTAAATATGCTGTTAGAATAAATAATATATTTTCAGACTGGATAATAGAATTAACTCATTACCAAAAACGCAAATCACAGTGACATCATTCAATTTGATAAAATTACGTACATTATAAATCGATGAGCAATTTAATTTTAGATTTTGTGAACAGCAATTTCCTTTTCAATATAATATATTATAAAAACTTAATGATGATTGTGCATCGTACCTACATATTGTAAAATTATTCAGTTGGTGAAATTAGATTTAAATTGTACCACAAGGTCTTAACATTTATTACAATTTAACATAAGGTATTGAGTATATAATATGTCAGTCTATAGTTAAAACACTAGTTGAGTACCTATTAAAAAAACGTACATTAAATATTTTTTGATACCCAATGGCCATTGTTTCCGCGGAATTTCTATATTTAAAAAAAACATTCCTAATATAATTAACAAATAATAATTTAAAGTAATTATGCATTTATTCAATCGTCCAAACTCCAGAAGAATAAAATATCATTCACGACTTATTTTAAGCATATTTGGATTATTTTGGGATTATATTGTAAGAACGAAGCCAAAACTATTTCCCTACTTCGAAAACATTTCAGTCTTTTCTAAGCTTATAACACGTATCTCTGTGCGTATTTCATAATGCATATAAATTGTATTTATATATTATTTACCTTGTGTTTTCAAATATTAAATGTTATGACATTTTTGTTTTCGTACAACGATAAACAACATAAAAATTAAATTTTTAACATTAACACGGCTGTTGAACAAAAAATACTGGAGTACCTACATTAACATTATTTCATATTTGCATTCAATGTACTCACGTGGATTTTATACAATTAAACATTTAAACCTACGATCCTGATACTATGTTAGAATATAAATTAAACTTCAAATAGAAATAAAACAAATAAAATAATTTGAAAAAATATAAATTATGCATTTCAAAAGTTCTAATTATAACAACAAAAAGAAAACTAAGAGCATACAAAAATTGAATCAAATAATATTTTTACATTATTGTTGTGGGTATAATTTTTGTCATCTTTAGGTAAACTAATTTCCACTAGAATTCATTATTTGTTAGCAACGATTTATCAGTGCTTTCATTTTTAGAAACACGATCTAGTAGTTGATAGTTGTTACACATTAAGTTATAGAGGCTTTTTTTAGTTTGTAAACATACAATAAATTTCGATAAAATAAATACATTTTATTTGAAATTCAGAGAGTTTTTGGCAAACGTTCAATTTTATTACGCCAATACATAAATTTATATTTTATTATTTTATTTTATGCTTTGCTTATAGAATTAAACTAATTATAAAACTTTTTTGATATTATGATTTAAGCTTTAAAATAGCTGGTATTACAACTCAATTCAATAGTTTGATATTTAATTGAAAAAAGGTTAATGTCAAGTTTTTTTTAATAATTTAAAATACCATGTTAATTTTTTAATTGGAAATAAATATTCACGAGGTATTAATTGCATTACATTAAAATCTAAATCAAATTTTTGAAAAAAAGTATATAAAATCACACAAGAAAGCTTTTTCCCAAAACCGACTCGGTTCATTCACACAGTCAATTTGATCGTTTTTCTTGCACCGTAAAGGTATCCTTTTTTGGTTGTTTCAGTTGAACGAACATTTGACCAACCGATAATGGTCGATGTGATATTAAATTCTTACTTGCTTTATCGACCGATCAGTGAAACTGAACTAAAAGCTATAATTTACTGGTATTAGACAACATGACATATTGTGCTTATTTTTTATGAAATATATTTGAATTTATATTTATATGGAAAAAAAAGAATAATATGAAATTTAAAACAATTTGAATCTAAACGTGTTTATATCATATCATATGCATATCATTTGGATACTATTGATATTCAAATATGTAACTATACCTACTTTTAAACTCGTAGGTTTTAGTTTTATTACTGTAAAGATATTTTACATATTACATGTAGAAAGAAAAGTTTAAAATTAAAGAAAATTATATTGGTCCAGTAATATGATTATATAACAAACGTTAAAGATAAACGGAATGTCAAGAATTTTGAAATGCTTATATTGGGCACGTACAGGAAGTATGAAATATGAATCATAGCAATATTATGAGAAGACGAGATAAACCAATAAAAAAATAAATCAATAAAAAACCATAACAAATTATAACAATATAACGTATATGATAACATTTGGTGTTAAACCCTTGAGTGTATATAGTTTACAAATGTGGGATTGTACCACTATAAAATAATTGCCCTAAAAAAATATTACACCGAAAAACGTAGTTTTTTACATTTTAACAGTGATACAAATACCTACTTATGCATTGTGTGAACAAATATTTAGTGAATTTTCCATATAATAAAAAAGTTTCTCTAGCCAAATAAATTCCAAGCGCTTTTGTTCTGAATTTTAATTTAAATAGTACATAAGGAGAATCATTACAAAATACCAGTTAGTAGAATTTTCAGTTCGAAATGTGTTCTAATATTATATCAATTTGACTGTGTAGTGATCTACGAGTATCATTAGCCTAAAGTCCGGGTTTGTATCATTTTAAAACTTTTAAATATTATGATCCTAATATATGCATTACAAAAAATTTAAATGTTCTATTGTTATTTAAAAATATATGAACAAATATCTTTTTTATGCTAAAATATTTTCTGACCCTAAAAATATGCTTCTATATTTAAAATAATTTCCCCTTTAAATACTTCTGTGGCTCGTGATCGGCACACATTTATTATTCGGGTAGACATAGATAAATACAATTATATATATATATATATTTAAAAAAAACTGAAAATGTATAATTATTTATGTTTGAGTAACATGTTATTGGTTAATATTGTGGTAATAATATGCTCGTCATTTGAATGTTCAGAGAGTGAAATCAATATTAACATGTTCATCTTAAAAAAAGACATGATTGGTTATAATATATTATGTGTATGAAAAGAAATTAACGATGGTATTTTTAGATTTTAAATGGATTTTAGTATCATCTGTTTTACAGTGATGTATGATTGTTTTTTTTTTTATTTGCTTGTATCTTATACTCTTATTAGATATTCATATCGTAGTAAAATCGTGAATGATTTCTTAAAATAAATTACCTATAGGCCATAGAAGATAAATATTAGTAGAGAGGGAATAGTGTACCACACTTCAAATCATCTACTCGTGATAATAATAATATATAATTAATAAAATTAATAATAAATAATGAATAATTCATACTTTTAAATACAATTTTTCAAGTAATCACAAGGTCATTTATACTAAATTATAACGCTTAGTTACATTATACATATGATTATGGGTGTAAATTGTTAATTAAATTATTATAATAAATACCAAAAATCAATTACGAATCTTTTACCTATGTTTAAAAAAATATATTTTAAGATTCCCAAGTTTTCGAAAGTATCATCAATAGATGGATTCTTCATTAAAATTGCTCTTTTTATATCGCTCATACTCTTATTGTGACTGCTGGTACAAGTTGTGTATAAATAATAAAAGAATTAAAAGTTTTCCTACTTAATTAATAATCCATTATTTCTAAGATATTCAAATTTAATTTTTCCATGACTTTTGTGTAGTATAGAAAGTTTATATTTGTTTTCCGAATCGAAAAGCATAATACAGCTATATCGTGTGCTCGGAAAATATATGTGATTATTTAAAAACAAAAACCCGGACCCGAATCATTACTAAAAGCGTATTCGAGAAGACGTCACATACGCCACCACCAAAATTAACAATATGAATTTATATTTCAACAATACATAGTACTGAAATTCCTGAGTGCTTTTTAAAGTGAAGAATGATAATTGATAACTCCTTCAACAATTGTATGTGAAAATTGTAATAATATGTCACATGGGAATGTATTTAATCTAGATTAATTTGTAATATTTCAAAAATAGTGATGTCATTAGCTATCATATTTTACTATCGAATGAATAATGGTTGTTATAGTTATAAGTAATACTAATTGTAAAGTTTGCATAAAAATAAGTGTAAGATAAAATATTTTTTGTTTATTAAAATCTTCGTTTTAAAAGAAATATAATTTCACAAAAATATAAAATACACTGGACAAAATGTTTATTGAGATTCAGTAATTTTGTAGTCAAATTAAGTAAAGAATAAAGGTTTATGCTTGGATTGAAATTAAACAAAAAATAAATATATTTTATACAACTACGCCTTTTGTCATTGACAATTATTAATAATACTATAAATATTCTAACAAAAACTCGTGATATTATATTAATTATGTTGGATGATATTATATTAAATTAAAAATGTTAATATGAAAAATATTAAATGTATAATATAACTTGTATAATTCTATAAGTTGTTATTTTTCAAAAGGTTATTTTAGTGGGTATTATTTGGAGTTCTTGCGTATTTTAATTTCTATGTATTATAAACAATTTTTGCCTATTATTTAACGTATTTTATTGTTATCTGTGGCACTTTTCAACGTATTCAGTTGAAAGTTTGAAACAATACAAAAAAAAAATACGATAATAAATCTACATTGTATCTGGGTACTTAACAGTTAACGAACATATTTTAACTTTGTATAGAATACCCGTATTTAAACCCGTAGATTGGTCGTCTTGTGATCAATTTAAATGGCAGAAGGGAAAAAAACAGTCTTTATTTACCCGTTGAATTTAAGGTAGCTGTATAATGGAGTTCATAGATTATATTAATATACATGATTGGTAAGTGTTAAATCATTCAAACAATTTTCAGCTTATTGTTTCACCTATTATTTCTAGCTTCTATAGAGGATTAAAAATATATGTTTACAAATATATAGACTATCAATAAAGGTAAAAAAGTAGAAAATAATGATTTAAATTTAATTGTTGAATTTATTAAAAATGTTTATAATGGAAAGGTATTTATTATACTGTCGAATAAAAATGAATGTAAAATAATATTATTATATTTTGTAATATTAAGTTCAGTACAATAAAGACAATAGGAAATGAATTGGACGTGGAAAAAAATAATAATCAAAATCACTACTTTAGAGGAAAAAAGTTTATTTTTCTGTACTGGCTGTCGTGGAGAGTTTTTAATTTTTATAGATAATTTAAATTAGTAAAAAATACAAAAATTAAATATTTTAAAATGAAAACTACGCACAAAGATTTTTTACAAACTTAATCATCTAAATGTGCAAATTCACTATTATCTTTTAACCGTGTGCCGTCCAATAGTGTAGGCACTGTGTAATGCGGTAAATAGACGACAGAAGTAACTGAACAAATCAGATATTTTATTTTTTTACATTGAATTTAAATATTTCTAAATCGTATCAATCATAAATAAAATCCTTACTATTTTCACATATCTAAGGAGCAGATATTATAATTAATTATAACACTACGAAAATAGTTTTTTTTTTCCATCAATATAATATAGGTAACATAAAATGTATATAATAACTGTAACATACGTTTTACTTTATTATATTTTGTGGAGTAACGGTCGAAGGATCAATGCGGGTTCGTCGATCGCTGCAAAAAATTTAGAATTTAGTTATACCTACTGTATTAGGTGTACCTATTTTATTTTAACTCTTCGATAAGCTATGTACTGCGCTGTACAGATGCGTTTCACATAATAACCGTATTATATAATATGAAAAAAATACTACCTATGCGGGCAGTTACCCGAAGACTTCCCGCTGATAACTAATAACTATATATTATATTATAAGCGCCGAAGCAGCATACTGTGATCAAAAACAAACAGGTGCCATCTACATAATATACCCATTAGGTACGCAATAGTTTAAGTACTTTATGATAAAAAAAAAACTTGTGTATATTATGTATGATGTGTACTTTGCAGGTGTTTTTGCTTAACCTAATTTGTTGTGTTCCTAAAGCTGGTATCTAATATGTGTTGTCTTCGTCTTACAAACATAGTATGGTATACCAAATTTGTTTGCAACAGTTCCAATGTTATACAAAAACCTATAATAATAGAGATAATGAACATATTATCAAACTTAAAGGCAACAATATAGTACGCGCTTCCACATAGGATTTGTACAGTATTATAATTTTTAAGCAAATAATGAGCATTTTTAAATTATTGTAGTATTTGACATAATCATAAAGTACATACTCGCTAAAAAACTAAAATATCGTAAACAATCCGCGAGAAAGCACCACAGATAATATTCTTATTTTTAAATTTGATTAAATGTCAACTCATTATATTATTATTGAATTATACAACTCAAATTTGGAACTGCTAATCACAAATGTTCTAAGTTGTATGTTTGTAAGACGGAGACGACATATGTGGCCATGTGGGGGCGAAGTACTTTCAATCCCGAATGTTAATCGTATAGTTCTAAAAATAAAAATACTATTTAAATTAAAAGTGATATAAAATATTACTGATTAGTAATGTTATGCATAATTAAATGAGAGAGCCACGGGGTAGTTTGACACAAATTTCGAGAAGAAAATAGATCAAACGGAACTTGGAAAAAACTTCAAGGTTCTCGTTTTCAAAAAATGTGTCCCCCGTGCGGTAATATTTCTTTTGCATAATGGATCCACCAATTAAATTTAACAACTAAAAAAAATACTTTCCTCAAAGTCTAGTGTTTGAGTGTTGAAGCAATTTAGTATTATGTATTCACATTAATTATTATGTAGGTACTGCATTTTTTTAATGCTTTTTTCCCATATTGCATCATAATAATAATAATAATATTTATATAAATACTAAAGCTTAAATAATTTTTAACTAATTTGTAAAACTGTACTTACATGTCGTATTCGTTAATATTATTAAGCTGTAAGGGTAATAAAGTCTTCAGTTATTAATACATTTTATACATTGATATAGGTATGCTACATAAGAAATATTATTTACTCACATTTTATCAAAATTTATTCTAGAATATGTATTATGTACAGTTTAACCAAAAATGTTGTATAAAATGAGAATTTAACAACAAGTATGTGAAAACCTGCAGACATAACTGTAACCCACAAGCAATAATTAATTACTTACGCGTAAGTTATTTGATGAATTTACGATTATTAGCTATCTAATTTTCTTTTTGTTTTGGACTGCATTTATAGCATACCTATTGCAGTCGAAAAATTTATCTTAGTATGTGGAAGAAATCGTGAAATTCCGTTTACAGAAGCCGTTATTATACATCTCTAGTATCTATCTAATTATACCATTCACTGAAAATGATGATTTATGCAACGAGACGGCCGTAGTCACGTGCCGAAAAAAGTCGTCGTTGTCGCCACGGTCGTGTTCGGTCTTTGCATAACACCATGTTATATTATAATTTATAATATACAAAAACTATGCTGCAGTGTACACTTCGGGTAGAAGACTTACTACAATTTTAATAGAGTAATCGAATATTATCTTATTTTAATTATTCAACCCTAGTAAGATGCTCTGAATTTAATTATTAAGATTCCAACAATTTGATGACCGACCGTGGCCGCATCCAGGCTCGTTAGTTCGAAACGGAAAACAAAAATTATAAAACAAAGATTTTAACATGATTGTGTCATATTGTATACGATCTACATAATTTATTATCCACGCCAAATACAGACGCATGTACGAAACAGGGACGGGTGGGTTTTATCATCCACCGATAGTGGTGGGTGAATTGAGATTCAAAAATTTGGATGGTTATATTTTATGTCAAAATCAATATAATACCTATCTAATAATATGATAATACTGATTCTTATGACATAGACACGATAAATAGTCGAGAACGCCCCGAGGCATACATTAGAATTATTCACTTCATCGTTTTGTTAATAAATTAACTTTATTTATTTTTATCATACATTAACGTATGACTAAATTAATGCAATAATATTAAATAAAATATTGCATGACCATTAAAAAATTAATTTAGTGTACTATTATCTTTATAAACAGAAAATTGTGTAATTTAACATATTACGTATCACTTATAAAGTTTTAAGTTATAACATTATCACTTATTACTACCTAGTATTAAGCGAGTATATTTTATAATGATTTAAAGAATTTGAAAAATTATATTAATATATGTATGATATGATTAACCTAATATTTAATTTTGCATAACTTGTATGATACCTACAACGATTTATTTAATTATTTCACTTTTGTTTCGTTTTCAATGAAAAAGTTTTTATTTGTAACAAAAACTTATTTGAACCACTTGTTTCTCAACTGTCTGTTTACTTTACGCGTTTTATTCTTAATAGAAGCCTATTTGTGAAAGTTTTGATCATAAACCTCTCTATCCAGTATTAATATGATTAATTGCTGCAAGTTAGGACGGGGTATTAATCACATGGCTAATAAGTAGGTAGGTACCACAGAATCAAAATAAATTATGTAAAATAGTAAAAAAAAGGCAAATAAGTTCACATTCAAACAAATAATTGAGAAAATATAAAAATAAAGATTCCACAGAATTTTGATTTTAGATGATAGTATTATACTGTAACATATTCTATATTTCATTACGCATGCATAAGTTAGGTCATACTAAAATTATTTTATATCGAATTGTAAGACACTAAAAACATAAAAACTAAATAATTTTCACCTATAAAATATTTCTGTAAAAATGTACATTGTAAAATATTTAAGTCACCATAACTAGTTTACAATATTAAATTGTGAACAGTACATATTTTGTATTATATTAAAACAGTTAAAAATAATAAATATGAAAAAAAGTTACAATATTATTTTGAACATTTATTTTTAATTTTTACCGAAATAATAACTAACAAATATAAAATTACAGTCAATCGATCAGTATGTGTTTAGTTGGTAAATTATAAAAATATTTATACGAATAGCGTTCAATAAGATATAATTAACTGATGAACATTTTATAAAGACAAGTGTAATCTACATAAACAAAGTGATGTACCTGTTTTGCCTATACTTTACGCCGCGTCACAAATTATGGGAAAAAAATCATAATGCTAGAAAGCAAAATATGATGCTAACTCGTTTTGTGTCAAAACGCTAGAGGTTAGGTTAGGTATAAGTGTATAACATTTAATAAAAGGAACTTATTCATTTTTCGGTTATCAATAATACAAATTGTATGATATCGTATGCAATCATTTTGCAATTGGTTTTCTTTATTCTTATAAAAACATTACTTATACACAGTTTTATTATTTTCACTTTCAAAATTGTATTAAGTACCCCTGAACACTATATAAATTCAAAAAATATAAAACTGTTAGTAATTACTTTTGTTGTGTTTATTTGTATACAATTAAGAAATACAATTGTTATAGATTTGTAATATTCTCAATGACTTAAAATATGTTATATTATTATCTACTATATTTGATGCGTATTTGTAACATTATATTAAGTAATTAATTTTGTAAATAAATATATACTAATTACTCCCAATGGCCACTTTTGCTAAAATAATAACCAAAGGTCCAACCCGAATATTATGTAACACTTATTCATCTAAAATAAAGTATGTAATACCTTACTTATTATTAGTATTATGATAAATTATTATGAATGTTACAGATTTACAGTTAGAACTTCACTATTGTATTATATTGAAATGGTTTATAATAATTTTATAAATAAATAAATATTATAAATTTTATAATAAATGTTTATAATAATTGTATAACATGAATCATTAACATTTGAATGTCCCATCGAATGTGAATATTTGTATGAGTATCATTACGTCACTAACAAAAACAATTTCATTTATTTTCTGAAATTGAAAATTGATATAAAATGTTTGTATATTTTACTTTTGTAGATTCAATGAAACAAATATTAATATTTAATTCTATAGGTACCTCCTAGCATGCTCTAAATAAATATTAAATTACAAAATAAATATAGATACTTATATAGATATTTATGTTGAAGAGGTTTTAATATGAAAATTAAGTATGACAAAACAGTTCAAAGTTGCATGAATTAAAACTGTTGATGTTTTCTACATAAAACGTGGTTTATAAGCTTATTATATTATTTAATTTAAAATATGAATATAAAAAGACGTATTCTAAGTGATTATACTAAAAATTATGTTTTACATACAATTTACCTATTGTGTACCTATTTTATTTCAGTGAATATAAGTAGATTTTTTCAAAATATGATCATTTATTTTTATTATTATACATTTTTAATGATGTATAATATAATATATTATATATGTATTTAATATTGTTCAATTAATTATTCTTACTAATGCAAAATGTGAATAGCATTCAGTAGTATATATTAATAATATTTCATCTTAATTATACGAAAACGAAACGTTTAATTTATTGACAATACTTGAAAACACTAGAAACATTTATAAAGAATCGAGTATTTGATAGAATTTCAAGTATTTAAAACTTAGAATTATTACTTGTATTGATAAAAACATAAAATGAAAGAACCTAAAAATAAATATCATAGTTTTATAATATTTAATTATTTTATGTGACAGCGATATGGTAAAACTCAAATAGTTTTTAACCTTTTGGCTGGTCAACATAAAGTTTTCTGACAAAAGGTTGAACAATCATGCATTTTAAACATTTAGTTTATAAATGTTTTCTCGGAGTTACTGCTAGTTTCGAAAATAAGACTAAAAAAGAATCCATATCTAATTTTTACTTTTTATCCTGCTTGTTTATAAAGTGTAAACAAACAAAAAGTGTATTTATTTTGAACAAAAACAAAACAATATATTATAATAATTAAAAACAAATACATTACAAGAACATTTTGATGAAAACCATAGTATAAAAAAAATGATTGTAAATTTTTACTTACATAATATACTATAACCTATAAAAAAAGGTGGGTAAGTGGATGTCGCTCTGATGTACGGTAGGTTACAAGTGGGTCACTGTACTGGATGGTGTTAAATTTGAATTTAATGATATAATATCATTGTATAAGAAAAACGATTCTGAGCGAAAACGGTCAGTCAGCCTATGATATTACCAAGTATATTTGATGATAATATTGTTAATAAAGTAATATATTTATAACCTATTTACGTGGAGACTTGTATTCAATTTTCAATCCTTAGCTATAAAAGTTGAACATTTTATAAATATTTAACTACAAAATAATTATTAAATTATAAATTTGATAAATGTTGTCAAAATATGAACTTTAAATGCTTATAAAAAAAAATTGTGCCTATTTATTTTTAATATTTTTCAACTGCTATTGTAAAAATATATCAGGAGCCTTGTATTAAATTTTCACGCTTTATTTCCCAACAAATACAATTTTATTGATATTTATAGAAAAAAAAACTAAAAAAATTGAAAACTGTGTATAGAAAATGCTAATTTGTATAAAAATTCAGTAAAATTTGCAAGTATCTACAGTCATACGTTTTTTAATTACAACAAAATAAGAAAATCGTTACATGAGAAATCGAGTGAATATCAAATGCTGTAAATGTATGAATTTCAAATGCTCATAAAAATTTAATTAGACTTTCTTGTAGACATTTTTTTTTTGATAAAGGTGACAAACTTATGGATAATCTTGTATTATATTTTCAAATCTTAGATTTAAAAAGAAAATTTTTTATGAATTCTCAACTCAAAATAATTTGCTAATTTTCGTGATTTTTCCGCATTTTGTCAAGATTTGAACTTTAAATGCTTATAAATAAGAACCTTGACTAAGAATTTTTAATTAATTACCTAGGCGCCTTCTATTAAATTTCCAAGCTTTTTTAACCAACAAATAAAATATTATTACTTTTAAGTTTTAAGATATATCCCTTAATAAATTGTGAAGTTGAAAGAGATTTACAAATTGGTTATGACTTATGATAGAGTTTTGGGGTTTTTTAAAACTTAATATGCTTAATTTTAGACTAAATTGACTTTACATTTTATCTCATTGTTCAATTTTTTTTTTTGAGCTTTTATAATTTCAAGAGCCTAGTGTTCAATACGTGACCTGAATATTTCCTTAGAAAACATAATCTATTATCTTATTCTATAAACTGTAGAATGGTGGAAATTATAATACTATCCAACTAATATACAGCTATACTAATTTAACTGTGTTAACTGGTAATATTGATAAATTAAAATAATGTCTAAAAATAAATAAATTAACATGAATTAAAAATCTTCATAATATTATTATATTGTATGTTTGTTTAATACAATACATTGAAAATATAAATGGATTTTTTTCCACGCTTTAAAAGTTATTATTATGTATGAGACATGACTTCATAGGTATTCATAATATAATTAAATTGCATTTATTATACAACTCGTAATTTATTCAATATAATAGGTAGGTAATAGATACACAAGTAATAAAATACTATAATTAATTTTACATTATTAAAATGTGTTCAGAATAATTGTAATACCATTTCCATTCGTTTTTGATATAGGTACCTAACTTCAGATTCCTACCCATAATTAATTGATTTTTGTCTTATGTTCATTCTAACGAGATAAGATTATCATGTTTGACACATTGAATACATATCCACTATATTTTTGTATACAGTTAGTATTGAATTAGTTAAGTAAAATTTATTGCTTATAATTCATATAGCTTTGAAAATAATTAGTTATTGTCGAGCTGTTAATAGTCAGATTCCAAAGGTTTTAATCTAATATTTTTTATATAGTCTTGAAATTTCTAAAAATGTTGTAACTTATAAAATTGAAACTCTAATAATGCAGAATAAATAATAATTAATACCATCATTATTCAAACTTTTATAGATTCATATTCATTTTTATTTCACGAGTATTTATGCATTATGTGCACCTAGTTATATTATTTTTTTTACTTTTAAATTTTTTTTTTCTATTGTCCAACCAACTATAAAGTTAATACGAGTAGTCATAATTCATAAATTATAATATATTATTCATGATAAGAACTAATAATAATGAAAATATAATTCTGAAATTCACAATGGTGTGGTGCGTTATTATAATTACAACCACCGATCACGAACTTAAAGTCCTTATCATTAAATCATGATAATAGAAAATCACAACAATTTATATTTCCCATCAAAATATAAAATTAAAGTTAAGAAACTGTATTCTTTAGTCGTTAAAAATTTTAAATCGTATCACTTACATATTACAGGTAGATAAGTAAATACCTTAACTATATCGAGTACATTGTGGCCTGGTAATTATTTTTAAATGGCCTGCAAACATATTGACACTAG
This sequence comes from Sitobion miscanthi, assembly GCA_008086715.1. Taxonomy (NCBI): domain Eukaryota; kingdom Metazoa; phylum Arthropoda; class Insecta; order Hemiptera; family Aphididae; genus Sitobion; species Sitobion miscanthi. Next base: position 79,594,158 of record CM017797.1, on the reverse strand, counting down.
TAATTAAAAACTAAAACAACGCATCTGGAAAAATGTGTTAAAGTTTTTAGTTGAAATATAACTTATTGGAAATTTTGAAACAAATTATATGTGTAAAATTTAAATGATGTGTGTAGTGTTCGTGAATCGTTTTAATAAATACTTTTTTTAAGAGCTTATAAAATCAAAATTTCATGGTAAATTAAGCAACGTTGTTAATGTTTTTTTCATTTTTCGTAAGACTACTTAAGATTTACAAAAATAACTTCTCTTAAGTGCCACCGGTGATCACTTTGGAACTCGAAAGTGGAGCCATATAAAACTTTTAAAACACTTAACCACTTTAGCTGACCCAAAGAAAATTATTCGGGTAAAAAGTGCATTATTTTAAAACTAATATATTCTGAGATAAGCAAAAAATAATATTATAATGAAAAATAAGCATAACAATGTAACTTCCTCGTTTAGTTTAAAATTTTAACTGAATATTTATTTTATAGAACTAAATTAAGAAATACAATATACTCGTAAATAATAAAAATATGATGATACTAAAATAACCATTGGTTAAAGATGACAAATGTTTTTTGTCCAATCATGTGTTTAAGAAATAGATACAATTTAATACAGATTTATTAAAGGTAAAATTAAATATAATAGGTACCTTAATTGTTTTTGTTTGAAAAGAGGTTACCTTTTTGTAACTTTATACCGTTTTTGCGATCAATTATAAAAAAAAATGTATTTTGCTAAACATTAATATTATTTTGAAATATTAAATTTCCGTAAGCAAACTATTACATTATAAAAAAAACTGTGGCAACTTGTTTATAGGTTATAATTTAAATAATACTAGACTTCTTCACACCAATTCAGTCAAATATCTCGGTACCTATTCGTTTTGACGCTAAACATTTATTCATCTTTCGAATTATTTAAATTAAAAATAACCACGCTCTATGAATAATACGTATTTCTTTAATGTCCAACTCACCTTTAAGTTCCTATTTACTTCCAATCTTAGGTATAGTTTGGAATATGCTACAGTTATCTGGAACTCTAATACTTATTAAATGTATCTGTTTAAAACATATTTCTTCGTTTTATTAGTTTTAAGTTTAACATTCAAAGACCTCCTCATTCTGTGTAATAATAATATAACAACATTTTAAACTATCAATTATATATAAAGTAGATCAAAGAAATAATTAGTAAGTAACCCTTTTTATGTAAAACTAATTAATAATTAATAAAATAGATGGTCCTCGCCCATTAAGGAGTTATTCGCTTTATAGTTGATAATTTTCAGGTTTTTTAGGAATTCTTGTTTATTTTATACTCTTTATGTTATTCTCATAAATAAAAAAAACTAAATTATTTAGTGACGCTTCAATTAATAATTATTTTGGTTTCTTTATTCAATACTTTGTATTATTTGTTACTATTATTCTGCTTTTTTTCTGTTCATTTTTATATTAATTTTTAGTTTTTAAGTTATTATGTAATTTCTTATTCATATACCTACATTGTAAATTTTTATTATGTAATTGGAATTACATATCTGTAATCAAACATATAAATCTGTTAATACAATTTCAAACCTTTATTAATCTCAGTTAGTCCCCAGATATTGTGTCCTTCAAATTCTTGAGATTTATAATCCCTCCCCCCCCCCCACCATTTACTGTAAATAATCTAAGTGGATACTTTTTTTGAAAATGATTGATGAAAGATGAACTTGATTCAAAATTCAAATGATTAGTAGTACGAAAATCCCAAGAAATTAAATTTATGGTATTTAAGTATAAGTTATCAGTTGACCATGCTATATGAATCATTCTTTATGTAATATAAACTATAAATATCTTCAAAATATATGCAAATTAATGATTGTGTTATCAATATGTTATGTTGCAGCAGTAAACACTTATTCAGTCATTTATTTTCAGTGAATAATAGATTGGCTGTGAACACGCATTTGTAAGTATTTTAATTTTTTAGTACAGTAAAAAAACTTATATTTTTTAAAAAAAATATTAAATACATAATACGTTTCACCAAAGATTATGTTGCCTGGTATAATTGTTGAATCATGATGTGGGTAAAATTGATAGTTCTATATGAAACATATTTAAAATCTATAAATTTGTCAATTGATTGATTAATGAGTATTTCCAAGACTTATGCGAAATTATCTTATTAAGCAGATCTATTGCCGATCATTATAATAGGTATGCTACCTTTATTATAATATGACATTGTTTGAACACTTGTGTCTAAATATATGATCAGAAAAAATAGAATTTCATATCTATTTTGAAAAATAAATTAATTGAGAACTCAATATAATCTTTGATTTGCCCATGATTCAAAATAATTACACAACTTAATAGAAATAAATTAAACGTGATAAAACTAAAATCAACCGAGAGGTAAAACATTAGTGTGAGAGCTGATAGTGATGAGTAAACGTTATAGTCGTACCAATTGACCAGTGAAGATGAATGAGAACAATAATACACTATCGACGAAAGGTATGGGAAAACTCGAATAAAATACAAGCAGTTCCTGAAAAAGCTGAACAAATATTGTCTTACAGATAATACCGTTTTATTCAATTATTTGAACGAGTTAAATGAAATGTAACTAGGTTATTATTTTTGTTGTAAATAAGAATGATTAGGTAGAGCTATTTTTCAAGCTGTATAACGAGTATGTCTTCACAAAAAAATAACCGATAAGAATAAAGTTTATATTTTTTCATCAGTAGAAATATTCTAAATTGAATAAGTATTTTCTACACTATTTCTAAATTTACCTATACATGTTCATTCGTCCCACATACATAGTTGATCTATTCTGCTGACTTACTTACTAAATAAAATACTGTAACCAGTAGGTAATAATAATTAGGTGCCTCGGAAAAAACGTATCATAATATATTATAATGATGTTATATACTGTTTCCCATGAAAGGGCAATGGACGATAAACAATATGTGTGAGTACGACAACAATTAAACTACATGACTGCAATGAATTCAGAATTTTATGGTATACTAGTATTTATATGAAGGTGCGTTTCGACGGGTGGTTTTTGTATTATTATCGTTCGTTTGTGGAATTTTGATGTTTTTCTAGTCTCTATAGTCAAATGTGGCGGAAAGGCACTTATTTATATGTTCGTACTTGTTAAAATTATGAGAGCTCCTGTAGTAATATTAAATAAAAACTTGTGTTTATTTTCCTCGCATTTCAGCCACAAATTTTCCACGCAACAAAACATTTGAAATAAAATATGCCATTAACACTAAACAATAATGCTATACGCAGGATTTCCATTGCATGACGAACGTGCCCTTCATATTTACTAAGTTAGTGAGATAATATTGCACTTTAAGTATCTCTGTTTTGAATATGAAATAATTTTAAGAATTCATGCAATATAAAACGTGATAATGATAACATTTCATTCTTAATTAAAGTTTGATAAAAATCATTAATTATTTATGTTTATTATAATCTAAAATTTATAATTATTACAACTAAATACTATAACGTATAATGCATAAATATAGGAATTATTTTAGATTAAATACATTTTACTATCCGATGCTTATGATACGTATTCTTGTGACTTTACATTTTAAAAACAGTAATCAAGAGCTCACACCATTGTAATTTTCTTTTTCATCTTATACACGTGTTTTACAATGAGAATTTTTCTCCACTATCACTCATTGTAATTGAAATTCAAATTATATAACCTATCATAACAAAAATTATCAAGAATAAAATTGTCTGGGTTTGGTCAGCAGCTATTTTAAATATTTTTTCTTTCAAGAAAGTGATGAACGGTAATTTTATTATAAATAATTAAAAATCAAAATATTAAAAAAAGCTTCTAGCAAAAGTGCAAAACAGAGATGGTATTTTACTTTGTTAATGTTATAATAGATAATGGTACCTTAATTTCAATAATTTAATCATAAATCACAATAAGTGAAATACTGCAGAAGGTTTTTACTTTATTCCACGCGTGTAAAACAGAGGGAAAATGTTTACTCTCAAATGAAAACACATTCGTAAAATCAGCAAATTATTTTAATTATAATGCAGGCATGAAGATTAAATTAGTAAAATTTGAAATAAGATTATTAACCATATTTTCAAGAACAGTGGTTTTAAATATATTTTCCAAAGTTTGATACAATATTGGAATACAAGCCTTTGAAGTTTGAAGTAAGATCTCTAAGTTTTCGAGGACCAATAAAAAATATCATTGTTCATCTGTCGTATTTTTAAAACAAACATCTTACTTTCGTTTAAAATCTAAAGTACGATAATTAATAAGTTTGGTTTAAGTAGTCAGTGTAACAGTTAGTCATAACGCATTTAACATTTTTTTTTAAAATTAATTTAAAAGTTTATTCTGTCGTTACTCAAACTTTTATTTTATTGCCTTTTTAATATTTGGCGTTAGCGAGGGAACCAATAGTATTGAGAAAAAATATTTAACGTTAATAATAGTTGAATGAATTCAAAATTATTTAATAAAAAATGAATAATAGTAATAACACGAAGTACCTACTAAAATGTATAACTATAATTGTTAAATTACGGCAGTGATAGCAACATTTTTATGGGAGAATATTTTGAGGATCGCCATGCACCATGTAACGTATTACTTTTATTATAATAGATTCAATTAAAAACAAAACAGTTTCAACTAATTTGATGAAAATTAATTAAAAACGTGTACAGTGGTTATATGTTTTTGTACGGGGTGTCGAACAATAAAACTGTCCAGCGTGGCGAAATCGTCTAAATAATAAACGCACCTAGTCCTGATTTCCTGAAATACACAAACCGGTAAACAATACGATGTTAAATGAACCTACATGCTATACTGCATAAATATATTTTGACGGAAACGACACATAATTTATAAGCAATGCATTTGATTCGTGTAAATTTATGCTGTGCTATAAGTAATAACTAATAAATAATAGTGCACGCCCCAAGAGTAAATAACGTAACCTGGGCCGCCGCTTTCGAGTGACCGAGACGTTATTATTATTTTATAATATTGTGTATTGTTGTACCACGCTAATTCCCAAACGTCACATACTACATTTATCATTTTTCTGTGTACGAAGTGAAACGTCGTTAATATATATTATATATATTGACAGACCACTCGTACGAAGCATGATCAATGAAATAAGAACCAAATGACGACGTCTTTTTTTTTATTCACACATTCATATTGTAGTGCATAGGCACCGGGTTTAAAAAGAAAAAACTTGGTGCCAAATAAAAATATTACCCCTCAAAAACGAATTATTTATTTTTTATAGCTATACGCAATGTGCCAAAACATTGTACACTTAGAACGTAGTTTTTATCACTATATTACACCTAATATATTTCGATAATATTCTCATTTTATTAATATTATACTATCTGTTAAATATATATTTTCCAACAACACATTTTTAAAATTAAAATTGTATGTAAAATGTCACGAAACGAGGACTTATAATATATTATTTATTGTGTCTGAATGTGTGTGAACAAAATTACAAATAGTTCTTCAGTATATTATAATTATCATTCAGTATATTTGAATAATATTATATAATTTATTTTTGTAGTATGTATAGAAAATATTTATTATTTAAAAATTTTAAAAATGAACCGGTGCGCTGGAAGCTACCACACAAACTCAACTTTTACGACTCTATTGATTTTATTTACGTCATTCTAAAAAAAGGGTATACTTTGATACTTTTCTATAGTATTAAAACGATTAGAGATTTTTAAAAAAAATTGATTGAATTACAATATTGTTGAGATTTTCAAATCAAGATAAAAATAAATTATGGTTGCATTGTTGATATTCAATTTTAAAATGACATACCTGAAAAAAAAACAATAAGTTTTCAAAATACTTTGTTCAAAAAATATGTCCTTTGTGAATTATTTTTAAATAAATGTTAGGTAAGATTGTAGGAGTATACCTAATACTCAATCGAATACCTAATCTGTGGAAATTCCAAATCCCTACTGTTTAACTGTCATAAAATAATGGAATTTAATTTTCTTGAAAACAGATTATACTGGCTTACTATATTTCGTCATGACACATACTGTTATTCATAATTTCGCAGAAGTTTTTTATTGCGCTTACCGACAGGAAACCATGTATTGTAAAAATACGAATTGTTTACCTTTTAAAAACATTAATAAGATAACAAACAGACTTTTTAAATTTAAAAATATATCTTTCTGAAGTACATTTTGTAGTATGTGTTAAAATACCATTTGGATACTACACGAAAAAAATTGTGTTGTTTTTTTACCGCTCCAGAAAACAGGCACGCATCGTTATAAAACCAATACAGAACTCCTCAATCTTCATAATCCAAAACGCGTGCTGTGTGCTTGTGTATACTTAACTATATTATTTAACTTATTTTTAATACCATTGTGTACGGAACCTTTATATCAATACTTAATGCTAATATAAATTCAAGAAGCAGCATTTGTCTTTTTGGCCAAATCCGCCCAAAGCTAGAATAAGTTATCAGATCTAAAACGTTAAACGACTTTGAAGCTTTTTACCCTCTGGTGCACATTAATATTCGAACGTTTTGACTGTCTGTACTTATATAATCTTGCACAATAATTAATTCCTAAACTTATTGTGATTGTTAAATTCGAGTTAAACAATTGTTCAACAAATCCGATTGTAAATCGTTTAACAGTATCTACCTACCTACTCTACACAGATAAATTAAAAAAAATAAATGTTGTTTAGTATGTAACTATTTAAGTAAAATAGAATATTATAATATGGTTACAGATGCCTATATGATTAATTATAATATAGGTACAACAGTTTAATATAGGTTTTCCAATTTTCTGTGTCGGTACAAATATAATATATTAATCGGTTAAATTTCTTCCTGAAAAATGTCAAAAGTTAAACACCATGACAATGTTGTCAATTTAAAATGTTTTCTGATCTTCAATTTCCAGCACTTAAGAATTACTAAGATAAATGTTTTTGTAATACATTTAATATTTGTTATTTTTTCTTCATATTTCATTGGTTTTTGTACAAAAAACATCTCAGATAAATGTGTTCTTTTTACGTACAATTGCAACGTGACAGACCCAATACAATAATATTTTTTGTCAAAGTAATAACGGCACTATTACAACAATACGGGAAACATAATGTATATGCCAGTTCATTATACTTTGAACGTACGTACCCTCTACGGGAGATTTACGACGTATGGTTCGGTGATTCGTTAATGGACTTTCCATACCCCTATATACTTATAATAAGAAACTTTAGTTTTTAGTTCACACGATGATTTTATAGAACGCAGTGATCACCATTATTAAGAGGATTCCATTTGTCTTTTAGTTTTAATAAACGTTTAATACGTCGTAAATAGATACCTAACTTAGTGAATTCTCTTGTAAAAAAAAAGTTTTAACTGTATGCATAGTATTACAGAGCTATTGCCTCGATTCGTTCAGCCCAGTGCAGGGTAGTATTGTGTCATGATATTGTATTTTAAACTTTAATGCAAAACATTAAATTGGCTATAGCTTGGTTTGGTAGCTATATTTAATGACTACGCTGGACCTTCTGCAGTAGCCAGTAGTGCTGCAGTATTCAATATATAAACGAACTGCTTACATATGCATTTGATTTTCAAACGTAATTTAAAATATAATTTATTATGGTGCAAGTTAGGTAGAAAAACATAGATTAAACCTAACCTTAGGGGCAGTAAAAATATTTTGACTATCAACTTTGAGGGTAGTTTATGGTAGAAAATTATATTTAATAAGTACTTTGGGGGTCAAAATTCCTAGTACTTTTCAAAATAACCAGAAAATAAGTATAAAAAATTAAGAAAAACAGGACCTTAACGCAAATCCAGAATTTGACAAAATCAAGTTTGGTTTTTTTGGTATAACTCAAAAACAAATACCGTAATAGTATTTGAAACTTTCACTAAAGATGTATAACAGTATTTTCTATACATGAACAATTTTCACAATAGGGATATTGATTCTTTTAGAGCGATGATAGACATTTCACTATATTTAAATTGTTTTAGTCTATACCTAAATATCTATAAAAAAAGTTCAATTGGTCAAAAAGTTTAAAATTAAATACATTGTTCATCATAAGTTCTTTTTACTGTAAATTAAAAAAAAAGAGAGGAAGTAGCTTTAATACACAAGCATAATTTTTTTTATAAGTACCTATTTAAAGTTTAAATTTAAAATTTTGACAAATCACGAAAATTCAAAAATAATTTTGAAGTTAATTATGTATTAAATGTCCAGATTTTATAGCTAACAGCTAAGGATTAAAATTTTAATACAAGGTTTCTTACAAGTAGTCTTTAAAGCTAAAACCAAAAAAAAAATAATAAACATTAAAATAACATTTTAAGTTAAATTTCAGACTAAATTGGATATTTAGACTAAGGTTGACTATTTTGTTTAGTTTTTTTGTAATTTAAAAATATTATTCATATTGTTACTTGACATTTTAAAAGTATATTATTATACATTTTAAAATGCAATTGCTTCGCAAAAAAATTATTCAAACTGCCTACTGAATTAGTATATTACTATAATAGTATAATGTCTAAATAAAGGAAAAAAAACAACTTTGATATAAACAATAATATCATAAAAATATATACTTATAGACTGACGGACCGTTTTTGCTCAGAACCCTTTTTACGTAGGTATGCAATATAATTTTTATCATTGAATTCATACTTAACACGCCATACATTACGGTGACTTACTCTTCAACAACGCGGTACACTCGACACATTCTCTACGTAACATAGCGATTACCTACCTTTCACCTTTTTATTTTTCGGTTTGCTTGTTGATTGTATTTTTACGCCCTTAACTCGGTATTATACATCATATAAATTATGGATATTATAACGCATCTTAACCACTCCCTCGCTCCTAGAAAGTCCATCGATATTTGCATGAAAATCGAATTTGTGCGCGCCGAAAGTTTGCGTTAAAGTATGAACCTGCCGATACTTTACAGTGTGAATTGATTTTATTGACTGTGATGGGATTTTGATTGATTCGGTAGCGCCGGTGGCTAGGCGTTATTTATATACGCACAAGTGTGTATGGCGTATGCATGTATGGGCGGTGGATTTGCGTATTTGTATGCAAAATGACAGTGTACCTCATTAATAATAATAATAATAGTAGTAATAATAATAATAATAATAATAATAATAATAATATTGCTCGGTAAAATGAAATCTCTCGAGTCTCGATTGGCCAAATGGTGTGCCATTGTACATTTCCCTTGTCGCCAACAACACAACTGACCAAATCGAATTACCGATCACTTACCCATAGTCATCCACCTGCACCAGGACAACCGGGAAAAAATAGTATGATTTATGAGACATTTGAATGCGACAGTCAGTAATTAAATCAATTTGCCGTCTTGTGGTACACATTTTTATAACAAACGTTGTATAATTGGGATCCTAAGAAACTTTCATGACTAATAAGTTTAGAAAATATTTACATTTAAATGTATGATTTGGTTACACCATCATTCTGCCTAAACTACTTTTATCCTTCAATACTCGGCAAGTAAATTGAACTAAATTTGTGTAAGTTAATCAGCCAAAATTCAAATATATTTAAAAATAATGCATTTATATATTACTTTTAAAGTGCCTATTCAATCGTTTTCATTATGCATTTTTGAAATCTTATTGGAAGTAGACTTTACGTAAATTATTTTTATTTATATATATATATATCACTTATTGGAAATATTAATTGGCCATAGTTATTTATTATTTACTTTAAATGAGTTCCTATACCTTAAATTAAAATTTAAATAAAAAGAATAAATATGAAAACATGTAATATTTATGTATTCATTATGATTGGTAGGTATAAGTTTATATTTTATATCATCTAACTTGTCTAGTATATGAAATATGAAACAACATATTAAGTACAAGTACTCGAAAGTATCTTTTTATGTCACAGTTAATAGTGTTTTTTTTAATTGTATCTAAAAATGATGAACACAAACTAAAAGTAAATACTTTCTATGAGATGTGGATAATTTTTCAACTTTTTAGTTTAGTTTTTTTGTTCTATGCCTTTCATCTAATTTTATAAAACTCAAGTTGGATTAAATAACATAATTATGTAAAAAATAATCATTTTAACTTCACTTAAAAATATTCACTTTGAATAACAAACCTTTAAAGATTATTTTTGTCATATTAAAAAAAAATAATAGTATATTTGGTGAACTTAAATCTTTTATTTTTGCTTATTTTTTTTTACTTTATAAATGTAGAGTTAATAACTAAGAACACGAATACTCTTTTATGTGAATATAAAGTATACTAAAGAAAATATTAGTTTCCCTCAAAAAAACAATATTTCCTCGACAATGCAATTGTATTAAGTAAAATTTAGTTACGTTATTTTTATAAAATATGAATGACTGATATTTCTATACGAATTCAGTATTAAATACTTTGGAAATTTTTCTGCTGTATAGTAGGTCACTGTCGGTGTCGGTTTTTACAATTTTCCGATATTCTATACAATTTGAAAATTATATTTTATATTTTAGTTGTTATTTTAATTATAAAACTTTTCCACTAATTTACTGCCCAATACCTATTTCAATATAATTTTAGGGTGAGGGGCTTGATAGAGTGTATTTTATCAACAAAAATAACTTCACAGCCTCCTTGATATGTCAAATTTTGATAATATTTTTTTTTGTCTGAAATATGAGAACTTGTTTCTGGTAGAGCCCCAAATTTTTAATTTATTTTAAATAGTGTTAGAAAAATGACAACACTTTACTTGGGGATTTGGTTAGTTTTGATTATGAATTATAATTATATTTATTTAATATTTTTTCCTTTTTTTTATATATATATTTAGGTCGCGACACCATCTGTTTAGCCTGCGAGAAGGATTCCCAGGAATGGTTTTAGAATTGAGCGCTGATATAAAGGGATTTGGATGGTTTGTTAGTCGAGAATGGAAACGTTTGTATAGTACCTTTGTGGTTTCTTATATCTACTGTGTTTATTTTTCAATCGGTCTGTAGAGTGTAGAGTGTAGAGTGTGATTTGAGTTATAGAATTGGGAATTTGTATTTATACGAAGTGTTATGGATTGGAAACATTCAAATTTGTAAATGCTTGATTGTTTGGCTGCCCCAAATGCATATATTTAAGCTTTTATAATTAAAATTTTGATCATCGGGCTTAAATGCAACCTACAAAATGTTCTTTTCTTTTAAATAAAAAAAAATGAATAAACGAAATTTGACTATTTTACAGGGCATGGAGGTATTCTTATAAGACATGTTTTTGTACTAAAAATGAACCAGCTCTGACGCTCTTAATTTGATATCACTGGCTAATCAGTGATATGAAAACGATACTGAGCAGAAAAAATTTTTAAAAAACATATGAGAAATCCTGTACTCAATTTTCAAGTATAATGGTATGAATTTATATTTACAAAATAGTTGTAATATTTTTGTGATTTTGACGAGTGCCGTAAAAATTAGAACTATGATCATTTATATAAAAAAAAACAATTTTATTTATTTGGTTTTTTTCAATAATGGTAATTACAACTTATGAACAAAATTATGATGTATATCTTATATCAATTCAGTTTATAAGATTTTTACTCAAAAATATGAAAACCCCACTTTATCACACATAAATATAACTTAATACCTAACTTAATTAGAATAAAATATTTAAAATATTAAAAAAATTATATCAATGTCTATTAGTTGCTGATATGAATATTTAATAAAAATGTTAAGTCTCTAAAGTTAGTAATTTTTTAATAGCAAAAGAACTCAATTTTGCCAAAAACTTTTTTTGTAAAAAATGTCTATTTTTTCTTAAACCTCCCCCCCCTCCGTTATTTTTTACAGCATTACGAATATTTTAAGTTTTAACCCTGAAGAACTAACAAGATCCTATTTTTTAACGGAAACCACCCTTAAAGGTTGAAAATCGAAGCATTTGTCTCATAAAATACACAATATTTGACGTTATTTCGTTATTTGTATGTTGACAATACTTCTATGAATCACAAATCTCTTTTGAAAAAAAAAACGTCTCAATAATAGCAATGTTCAAATAAGACGATGTAATAAATGTAATTAGGTTTATTCAAATTGTCTATAGATACAATGTATGAATACAAATAAAAATTACGTTGTTATAGAAATATGATCCACAGTGGATTATCATAGTGGCGTAACAATATAACTAGTTTTGTATACTATTTGGTTATTTAATACATTTATTATTTTGTGCCATAAACGATGTTTATATTATCATTTAGAATATGAAAAACAGTTTAACGTTTTAATCAGTTCATAAGGTACATGAATTACAAATAGATAATATCCAAAGTTTGAAACTTCTTTTTAAAACAATTGAAAAACTGAATAGGCCACCTCTTCCATGATCCGGCATGATGTAAATCCAATAAGTATATAATATGTTTGCTTCTGTTAAAAGTTTAACGTTAAACTGAAGATAAATAAATAAAAACAAATATATATGTAGGTACATATTATAATGTAATTGAAACAGTTGGTACCTATGGCTTTGTTTCTATTTTGTTTTCCAACGAAATTATTTGTTTATTGAACTTTTGTTTCTTCTATCTATCATTTAATTTCGTCGTTGTTATGATATAATTTATTCTTAATACAGAGTTTAAGAAATTATTATTTACGAACCCTGCACTGATCAGTACCTACATAAAAAATTAAAGTAGGTGGTAAACATTATATTAAAGACATTCATATAATAGTATCTATGAATGATATATTACGTTGAGATAAATAACTACTATACTTTTATGTTTATGTTTATTTATTTATTTTTTTTATTACTAAATAGAATAGTCTGCGACGTCAGAGGCCATTGGACGTATTACATTAAGATACATTTAAAAATTAAAATTTACAATTACATTTGTGCATTAGAGAGAATATACATAAAGATAAAAGATATATATAATGACTTATTGTATATTTTATATTTTCTTCAATAGTTGGGTTTCTGCAAGGAACTGAGTGAGTTTGAGGATGCTGATGGGTTCTGGATTAAGTATTTCTGCTAGGTGATATGACATTTGGTACCTTTCTCTTTCCATTTTGTAGATTCTGCATTCTACATGTTTATGTTTATATTTAACCCAAGTACATTAATTATACATTAGAAAATTTACAAATTTACAATGTTTTTGAGATGTTGACCTTTTATCATTTAGAAAAATAAATATGACATATTTTTGGTTTCCAAATTACAATTTTTATTTAGAACTACAAACTATTTGTCTAAAAACTAAAAATATTGTTATTAATTTGTTTTTAACTTTGATGTATCATGCTTGAGTACCTATAATAGCTATAATAGCTAAATAGCTATAAACATCACTAATACTTACAAAAGATGTATTATGATAGTTTTAAATAAAGAATTAAATGGACATTTAAATTTTGAAATTGTATACATGTCTATCTAAATTACCAGAATGATATTTAAAAAAAGTCTATTAAGATGGACTCGTAGTTCACACCAGAGGAGGAAAGTATTGTAGTATAGTTAATTTGAAAGTAATGATAATTGATAAATCATCGCATTCGAAAAAACATTTCTGAACAAAAATTAGTTCAAATAATTAAGCTCCACAAATTATTTTTTAATTTCTTCAATACTTCTTATCTGTTTTTTTTTCTTACGGTCAGGGAAGCTACTGGGTAAGTAAAAAAAAAACTTTTTCAAACTACAAACTAGATTTGATTTTCGCCCGATTTCCAATAAAATATTGATACTTGGAATTTTTAAAACGATTTTTTTGCCGAAAATAGTGTTAAGAGAAATAGATAAAATGCAAAAACATATAAAGTTAAGAAAAAAATCTTTCTTTCAGGCTTCATTTAGAAAATTACCAAAATTAAATTTCTGAATATTTGTAAAAAAATATAATATTGTGAAACTAATAATAAAACTGGCACGGCGTAAATATTGGAAGTTTTCAAAGTGACACAGTTTGCTTAGGTATTTTTTTTTAAAACACTTCAATATTTAAAAACATCACTAATATTGACAGGTTTTGTGGCCTTAAGTATATTCTGTCCCTAAAAAGACCATAAAGTCGTTTGAATCAATAAGAAAAAAAAAACTGTAGTTTGTACAACAAAAATTAAATACATTACACGTACATTTTGGTCATTAAAATCAAAATACATATCCTTCATTTTTTAATAAATATGTATTTTGACTAAAAGGTTATCATTATAGTAGTGTCAAACACGATGAATTCAAAATTATTCTAAATATAACTTTTTCATTACAAACAATAATATAAAAGTTAATTTATTTAAAAAAATTTGTTATATTTTATTCTAAGTTCAAAATAATATAAAATCTTACAAACCAAATCATTTTTCGTGATAAATACCTAAACACCAAAGTCATTAATTCTATAAAGTACATGAAATCAGAAACGATATGATTTGTAAGATCAAAATAAATAGTTTATAACTTAATCATATTATATGAGGTTAAAATATATACTAGAAGTATACCTTTTTGTTTATATATTATTATTATATCTGAAGTCTACAACGCAAATATTAAATTAAGCCAATTATTCAAGTGCCTATAATGTCTATAACAAAGTTATGTTTTGTTTACGTATTTTTTTACAGTATGATGGTCATCGGAAATTGGTGAGTGCTATGACAGTGTTAACCTTTTTTCTTTTTTAAATTCTGAGTGGATCGTGAAATATATTGGTTTTTTAGCACAAACATTTTACTTTATAATATAAGTAAACATAAGAAGAAATTATTTTAGTTGATATTATAAATGTGAATTGTATCAGAGAGTAGGAATTTTCCTCTGCCAAATGAAAATAAAATACTGGTTGGTTGGTATAGTTAAAATGTTTTATCGTTAAAAAAAATTAAAAAAAAAGTTAGATATCTTTTTTTTACAAAAAATGCATATGCTAAGATGGATAAATAAGTGATAACTAAAAATAATTCTAAAAAATATTGTTTTTGTAGTTAATTTAAAGTAAAAGTCAAGATGTGACTTGGCGTCACAGAGATTTAATAATTTCATATAGTATATAATATATTATACATAAGTATACTAAAATTCCGTCACGTGATATGCAATTAGAAAATACCTTTTAATTCAAAATAGTCGAATTAGTAATTACACTTAATTTTCGGGGATGGAGTGGCCGAACGGACTAAGGCGTCGGTTGTGACGCAAACCGGCGCTGGTTCAAACCTCGGTCCACGGGTGGCATTTTTCTTCGTGCAAGTCACGGTGTCCGGAGAACAAGTACCGCCATCCCCCACCCGGTACCTACGGATACCCACTTAAAAATCTGCCAAAACTGCACACCTACTGTTCCCTCCCCCACAGTTTAAAAACCTCTCAATGTCCTAAGTTGCCGCGGATTAACTAATCAAAAAAAAAAACTAAATTTTCATTTTATTTTTAAACCGTATAGTTATTACAATGTAATATAAAATGTAAAAGTTAATATTTTAATGAGCATTCAAACAAAAATTGTAGAATACAAATAAATTATAAACAAAAAAGCGACAGAGTTAAATTTAAAATGTAATTTGTTTACTTTTATAACCGATTATTTTAATAAAATTATAATAAATAATTATATTTGAAGTTGTTGTATTAATATTTTATATAAATTAATTACTGAATACAAGCAAGACTTAAAATTTGCATTTTCGTGTCGTTTATGGAATATGCAATTTCCAAGGCGTTTTGCTGACTTAGATGCATTGCACATTCGTCTTCATGACTGAATTCCCATGTTGATACTTCTGTTGCCTTGTTGAGACTGAATAGATTCTTTTTATCTCCATGGTCTTAAGTTCTATAATGGTATAAGATATAGTATAGGTACGTGCATTTGCTATCTTTTGCAACGACTTTGCATTCTGCCGTTATTCATTATTTTTATGTTAATAGTTTATACCAATCACCTCTGAGGGTTTAATCTAATAATTTCATTCGTACTCCGTAGGGTTTTATGGGTAATTTGTATTTTCTCTGAATCCATAAATTCTAAACAATTTATTTTCGTAATCACCCTGTCAATATTTGGTTTTATTTTTTACCGTATTTCTGTGCATTCATATACATACTCTTTATAACATGATGTTTGGATCGATAAAACAAGTCCGTACATTATTAAATTAGCGTGAATAAAAATCGTTTCGTTTTACAACTTCTGAAATAATTATGGTTTGTAACTTCAATAAATCTTTAACAATTCGGGTACATTGTGGTAAATTAATTACACTGTTATTTTTACTTTGTAAATCTCGTCAGAAAGTAATTTTACAAATTTTACAGAACAAACCAACTAGCGTAAATACAGAAACATCAACAGATTTAAACCAAAAGTTATATCTTATCAGTCCATTGTAAATGTTGTTTTTTTTAAGAATTTACTTGAGTGATGCAGTGTTATTTTACATCATTATAAATTACAATATATTCCTCAAATATTAAAAGAAACACAGTTTTGTCTAAAACTATTGTCCAAACCTGATTGGATTCAAAAACGCTGCCCAAGTAAATTAGATCTAATGTGCAATTTATCCAATTCATTTTATTCGAGTAGCTCAAATAATTTAGGTCCAATTGTTATGCATTTCTCCATGTTTATCCAACGTATTAGATAAATATCGGATGAGCACGAGAAAATAATTAATTAGAGAGAGGTAGCTAGTATGTATTATTGTATACTTTTTGACGAGTAAAAATAAACGAAAACTTAGGCTATGAAATAATTACTCTGGACAATAAGAAGTTAAACTTATATTAAAATTGTATGTGTGACAAATAAAAAAAAACGAATAGGTAGGTACATTTTACCAAATCAAATCAACAGCAATCACGCAATAACCACGTGCTAATAAAAAAGTCATGCCATTGAAATGCATAAATACAATTAAAATTTAAAAACAAGTCCTAATAACATATACTTTAGTGAACATATACATGCAAAAAATAACATTCCGCCTGCGTTATCGAAAACCATGCTATTATTTTAACTATACGAATTTTCGAAGTTCGACCTTATTTGTTGTGGATATTCATATATTATTATTACGGCCAAGTTAAGACATACTATATAGTTTATACAGTTATTATACTTTATCTGTGGTCATTATTTGTATGAACAATAGAGTCACACTAAGCTTTTACCGACCGATTTCAGCCAAAAATCCTTTTCCGCATTGTGCTTGGCCGGTCTTTGTATATACGCTGCTCTCGTCGTTATTGACGACGGCGTTCAATTCTTCATACATGCACGTATATGCCCATTTTATTTTAACACAAACACTATGCTTATAGTACGGCATAAATTTCCACGATGGGTGCATGGGCCATTTGACGGGTAATGTACTGCCGTCACAACTAAGTCCTAAAAATACGCTATGCGCTGAGCGTTCTTAAGGCAATTATTTTCCTTTGTTGGCCAACCGTCAAGCGAACGATTAGCGCAGAACACCCATTTTAATAAAAAAAATTTTTTTTTCCCTTTCAATTCCCATTCTTATCTTGAGAAACTAATAAAATTACGTGACGCACAACAATGGTTTACGGCAAACAATCGAATAGGTAGCTAGGCAGTACATTATGAATACAAAAAAAAATTTTTAAATTACATTTTTTCCCAACATAAATATGAACAGTAAAAAAATAGTAAATAATGTTTATAACCTTATTTTTAAGGTTCTTGTATTTTCTGAGGTTTTTATCATCTGTTCGTAGAACTATTAAACGATCTCACGGAGATAGCGCAGATAGTTTTTTTTCTTTTACACATTTATTACTGGTGCGAATCGTTTTTTATGCCCTATTATTAAATGAACTGATCATAATAAGTTTTAGTAGTTCATTTTTTTTTGGTTAAGTATTTGTAGAACATTTTTAACACCATTTAAACCACATTGCAATATTTATA
Source organism: Sitobion miscanthi (assembly GCA_008086715.1). Classification (NCBI taxonomy): domain Eukaryota; kingdom Metazoa; phylum Arthropoda; class Insecta; order Hemiptera; family Aphididae; genus Sitobion; species Sitobion miscanthi. Next base: position 79,576,042 of record CM017797.1, on the reverse strand, counting down.
GGATTTCTAATTGTACTTGTTTATTGTAATATTAAAGACATATTTTATGGAAGACGAACTGTTTTTACTTTGTTTTAATATCATTCTATCTCAGTTAATTTTTTCTCGTGTATTTCATATAGGCAAATTTTACATTTCTAGCTGGTTTATTAATAAAAATCTATCCAAACAAAATCAATATCAAGCTTTTTTAGAACAATCTAGACTCTAGAACAATCAAAATTAATAAAGCTACATCGTAAATAAAAATATAGAATCTATCTTTACAAATTTAAATTATTTAGTCCCCTCCCCCCCCCCCCACTTATATTTCTCCACACTGCATTTATAACTAACTTATTCATAAAAAATTATGACAACAGTGATCAAAATACATCACTGTCATTACTCTCTTGGAATGGTGAGCGCTCTCAGTACTTACTTCGACACAAACGAAAATATAAAGCATTAAAATTATACTTAAAGTAATTGATATTGACATTGCTCTCTTGGCATCACTTTTAAAACATACTTCACCACACACAATTACACCAAGGAAATGATTTACAGTTACCAATCTTCCACTCGGAGATTGTCGAGAAATCAAAACATAAACCTTTCCCAAAAATATGATTTGTTCTTACTCAGTTTACAAGGTTTAACCTATTAGCCTTTTTTAAAGTGAATGATTTACCAAAAATTATTTATTTTTATTATTAAAATAAATCTTTCATAAAGTCATAAGTAATTTCTTTGAAATTATAAGCTCTTCATGCATACTCCCATAGAAATAAAACTGTCCATGCTTAATGAAGTCCTTAATTTAGGGTGGATATACAAGACGGAATCTTAAGGTTATAACTTCTTATTCCACATAAATGTATTATAGTCCCACGGTTGGATTTTTTTCTGGAGAATATCATTATAATTGTTACTTGAAAGAAAATGGAACTATCGATTTAATAGAGGATATTCTTGACTCATGAAATAGCAAAAATGAGATTATGATACTATGTGGTTCTGCTATGTATTTCCCTGTTTGCAATTTTAAAAGGTAAATATAAAATATTTTAATGGCAAATTAATAATACATTAACAATACCATTGCAACATAATTATTATCAATTACCTATATATTTTATATTTTAGCTCGGTAAAATATATTATAGTAATTAGAACATACAGAGAATCAGTTCATTATTAAAAAAGCGGGCAAATGGAAGTTGCTCAGCTGTACAGTAGGTTACAAGTGGGTCACTGTATTGGACGATGTTAAATTTGAATTCATTGATATAAAATCATAGTATACGAAAAATTATTCTGAGCGAAGACGGTTAGTCAACCTACAATTTTACTAAGTATATTTGATGCTATTATTGTGACTAAAGTAATTTATTTTACTATAGGCATTAGTACAACAGTAGGTTAAATTCATGTTTGCCAAAAAAAATACATTTGGAAATGTAATTGTGGGTATAAAATATAACAATATAATTTAAAAGTTTATACACCTGAACAATAATTTTAAATTACAGCAAATCTAACGTATTTTTGGTTTTAATACGTAATTTTGTCCAAATTTCAATTCAAAATATCTTTAAAAAAAATAACTGTGTTCGTATATTTATTAGATTTTTTGGTTACAGCATGAACTATTTATGAGAATTTTTTTTTTCATTGTCTATTTTTAGTTACAAAAATTGAACATTTTATAATTTTTTTAATTACAATAAATGATAAGTTTCGAGATTTTAATAAATTTTGTTAAAATTTGAATTTTTTAATACCTACTTATAAAAAAAAACCGTGCATATTGATCTTTAAAATATATCAACTGCTATTATAACATGCTATTATAACAATTTATATGAAACCTTGTATTATTTTTTCAAGTTTTTTACCCAACGAATAAAATTTTGTTAACATTTATAAAATAAGAACTAAAAAAATTACAAATTTCAAAATAAAAATGTTACCATGGATAAAAAATTAGAAAATAAACATTTTATGAACATTTCAAGCACCTACGGTTATTAGTTTTTGAATAACCACAAAATAAGGAAAACGTATGAGAATTTGTTCATTTACAGGGGAATATGTCAAGCTTCAAAACATCGTAAAAAATTAATTTTTTTTTCCGGTAAACTTTTGATTGTTGATGAATGTAGAAAAACTTAAGGAGAATCTTATATACAATTTTCAAAGCAAACTAATAATAAGAATTTTTTTTATAAATTTCTAACTCGAAATAATTTGCCAATCATCATGATTTTGATAAATATTGTCAACATTTTAACTTCAGATGCTCATAAAAAAAATATTGTGGATTTACGCTCAACTTTTTTTTTGAATTTCCACTAATATTAACTTATAATGATCGTTCTTTTATATTATTTAAAATATAAAATTTATATTTTCAAGTTTTTAATGGACCAGAAAACTATGTTTAGACAATAGTTGAAAAAAAACTGATAAACCTCGACATTTTTTTATGCCCACAAATAGCTCAAAAAGAGTCGCAATAATACGAAAATGTTAGGGTGCCTAGAAATCGTTAATATAAATATTCAGTGAACATTGTATTTATATTCTGATATTTTTGAGTTAATTAAAAAACTAAACATACATCATTGTAAAATCAAAATATTCATCAATCCTAAAAAAATATTTAATAGATTACGTTATGTTATTTTCCTTTATGGATAAATAACATAGGTATATATATTTTCTGCTGACAAGATAGGTAATTTAAGTTAACCAATAAATCATGATGATTATAGTTTGATTTTAATTAAACCTTTAAAAATATAATTTTATGTTAATATATTATAATTTTGATTCATATCATACATTTATAAAACAAACATTCGCAAAAAAGTTTAAACTTGGGTTTCTCGTACCCAAGGACCCACTACAGAATAATTACTTTTATAACTATTGGAACCCAAATTATAAAAGTATTTAATATAAACAATACAAAACTCTTTAGAATCATATGTTATGCGGAACGTGCGTACACTGTACAATGTAATGTTATTAATATTTTGGTCCTTTATGGTAATAATCATTAGTTTTATGCCTAAAACTTTCATTTTTTGTTCTAAAAGAATTATTCATGGATAAAAAAATCCGTTTTCTTGTCAAATAGGTACTTTTATCACTACATGTATATATTACATCAAAAGTATGCGTTAAATCAATTAACATTTAGACCTTTAGTAAATAAGATTTGGATGATGCATCATAAACATAATAAATCCAATTTTAAAATTAAATAATCTACCATCTATCTGAACTTATAATTGAATGCGATATTTAAACGCATATTTAAAAAAAAAATCAGTTTAAGTATCAGAATTTTTTTTTAAACTGTAAAAAATAAAGATAAAACATATTTGATAATACAGACAATACAGATTCAGTAGTACTTAAATTACATTGAAGAACTAATTAAAGTTGGAAAATATTGCTTTTCGGAACACTTAGTTTTAAATAAATTATGTAAAATATTTCTAATTTCTAATTATGTAATAGGAAACTAATTATTTGTTTCATATCAATTAGGTATAGTCAATATAGGTTGCATCTTACACGGAGAAAATGTTAATCTTTTTATGCGTATTATAGAATAATGTCCAACCATATTTAGGGACACACTCACTTTTTAATATAATTAATTATTTATTTTCGTAATTATGAGATGCAGTGAAACTTCAGTATAATGATCTTACATTTAATGAAAATTTCTTTGTAACGAGATATTTTGAGAACCATTACCAAATAAGCACCAAATGAAATTTATTTTATTCAACAAATTTCTCTATTATACGAATTTCTTTTGTTACTCATTAAGAATTAGGTAGTATAAAAGTTTCACTATACATCCAATTTCCAGGTTATTAATTTATCACATATTCTTATTTTATCATTTGAAATAGTTATATCAATATCATTCACAGTATGAGTTATTAAACTATTATGGGTCAAACTCAAAGATTCTTCAAAATTGGTTATTGTATCAGTATAATATTATGCTAATAAACTTAGGACATCATCACAAATCGTTAACGTTTTACTTGAAATTTAATTTAGTAAAGGGGAAGTTATAGCTTCTGACTTGTATTTATACGGAAGTTGAGGGTTGTTTCAGAGAAGTTTCTAATTTGGCTATGCATCTATCTATCTTCCTCCGCTTGTATAATTCTCCACAAGTGATGATATGTTATTTGACAAACCTATTTTCTTTTCCTAGGTGCTTCACAAAATGGACTTTAATGAACTTTTAACTCAAAATAATTTGCAAATCTTCACAATTTTTACGATATTTACGTATTTTATCAAAATTTGAACTTTTTTTATGAATTTCTAACTCAAAGTAATTTGCCAATAGTTTTTTTACTGTTCCAAAAGGTGTTGACAGAAACAAATAAAAAAAAACACACACACATCATTGTAAAATGAATACCTACATTCATCGCTCCTCTCAGAATCTAAAATCTAAACAAAAATACGGTAAAACAGGACCAACTAGTTTTCGACAATATCGATTTTATTATTTTTCTTGAGATTTTCACCAAATATTTATATTAGTATTTTGTAGATATAATTAAGTTTATAATAGTGTAACATATTAGTTGTTTAAAAAATTAAAAAATATCAAAAATACATAGTCATATTTTTTTTTAAAATACCTACATTTTAAGTTCAAATTTTGACAAAATACAGTACGCTGCGCTGACCATAATGTTAAAACTTTATAAATTATTTGGATTTTAGCACACTGTTTGTTTTATATCTCTGGCCCACTCGGAACATAGACAAGACGAATTCACGCAATATAATTTGCTTAATGTTCTTAGTAATCTTAAATTAAAACCATCCTTTTAAAAAAATATTGAGAATTATATTTTTGAGGATATGGCATAACAATTTGTTTAATTATTGTCTCAAAAAGAATTCATTATTAATTTTAATTTACAAAAATTATTTATTTTTTTAGTAAAAAATAATGTAAAATAATAATAAAATATAAGACCTAACCGAACCGATGTGACAAACCCTCAAAAATATTATCTCCTATAATTTTTGTAGCTAGTGATTTCACTCTTAGATTACTCAAGAATATATATTTGAAAAAAAAAACATTTTACGTGAATTGGTTTTATCTATATTTGCGCGTGAACCAGACATAGAAAACAGACAGACAGTGCGCTAAAATCCTCATAACTTATAGTTTTAACATTTTTAGGATATGAAAGAAAAAAACATAATGAGTGTACGTGACGGCCGGCATTGCTAGTTCTCGGATGGGTGACCACCCGGGATTTTTATAGAAACGAATCCTTGACACATATAAAAAAACGTGTTTTCAACCGTTCCTCCCCCTACTAACAACCTAAAAACAAACAAAAAAACCAATACAGCTAATGGACTAAATTGCCGGGCTCAAGCTCAATGAAAAAATATAAATAAATAAATAAATTTCTAATAGTAGTAATACTATAGAATATCTTGGCACAGTGGCATACCGTCAACATACTAAGGATAGTTTTTCGTTTACAATGATTTATCATTAAATTCAAATTAAACACATCCAATAGAGCAGTGTCTTGTAAAATAACAAGGTATAAACTCTGAAAACTTACTAAATATTGCGTTTACTTCACGGTGCACACATTGTAATTATAAATATTTTATGGATGATTGTGAGGTGTTTTACTGTAATACATAATATATAATATACAATCATCATAAGTCTAAAAGAAAATAAACCATGATTTCTTAAACAAAATATATAGCACCAATTTGAATTTTGTCAAAAATTATATCGGCAATTCCGTGTTTACGGACAATATTGAACAATTAAAACATATTGTTTTAAAATATTGTAATCAAACAAAAACACGATATATTTTAATCTCAATAAATCAAAAAGTAACTTTGATTTTACATATTTTATAACGGTTATTTTACGTGTATTATACGACAATTAATGTATAATATGAAAATATAAAATGTTATGTTATAAAATTCTGTATTATTTTTATTCGTATTATTAATGGTTTTTTTTCACTATAGTTGGTAGTGTCGGTAACACTGACTAAAAAATAAATGCAAAATCGTTGAAAACATTATAGTGATGTAACGTGTACTATGTATATAAAGATAAATAAATAAACAAAAAAATGTAAATGACGTAGATAAATATTCTATTTAGATGTACTCGTATTATATTATAATATATTATAGTTTGTATAATATATTCATTTCTCCAGAGAAAATATAAAATCTTCAGTAACTCGTCAACGGTGTAGAAGGAATACAAAAATCGATCGTTGCCCAAATCCACTACATTTTGATCGTGGATAGAACTAATATGGCAGAATCGGTTATACTTAAAATAGACGGAAAGAAGAATCTAGCTATTTATCGAGATAAAATTATAACAATCCGGTAACCAGTTCACGTCCACGTGAATTTTATACGTACCTACCAGTATATTATATGATTGGTACTTAAAAACAAAAGTGTGATTATTTTAACTACCTACTCATTTTATATTAACATTAAACGCTTATAAATAAAACACTATCCGTTCAATATTTTATATGTATACTTATACAGTTGTACATAATATTTTTAGAAAAGCATTCTGCTTTAGATTTATAGTCATGTAAGTCTATTTAAAATTAAAAGTCGACATAAGTGTATGCGGCCTATATAGGTTAGTAAGTTCAGCAACAAAAATAAGGATTACTAAACTAAAGGTAATATGAAATATTGTCTTAAATATTATTCGATATGTATATTTCTCAATAAAGCGAGAGTTTACTTTTAAGAGAATTATTCAGTAAAAAATGCAATTAATACAATATTTCAGCTATCCATCTTAATAATTTAAAATATTATATATAAAATATAAATTTATAGAGGGCTAAAAAAAGAATTCACGTTTTATTTTTATTCATTAAAAATACGCCTTATAATACTATAGATTAGTACAGACTACAGAGTATTTTACAAACGATTAATAAAACTATGAAAATATAATAAAGATGATAACATAATGCAATCGTTTTAAAACCAAATTAAAAATCTTCATGCTAATTTTGAGTGCCAGCAAATTCTCTTAAAGTAAAATTGAAATATTGAATAATTTCAACTTTTCATAGTACAATATTGAAGCTTTGAGATTTACGTATTATCATCCTATAAAAACATTTTCATATTTATTTAACCGATAAAATGAAAAAAAATCGCGGAAAATAAAGTACTATTGACCAAACATACCCATGATTTTATTTATCCTATTGAAATAATGGTGTATATTATTTTACATAGTTAATTTTTTTTTCATCCAGAAATAAATCCGTTTTCGAAAATAAATGCTGATTCTTGACTTTTGTTTGTGGATCGTCATATTTTAAACATTATGTCCAAGGAAATCACGTAGGTACCACTCTAATTGGCCATCTGTTAAAGTGCTCAAGTACAATCGTTTGGTTTTAAAATATAAAAACAAAACGACATAATCGGTTTATCAGATAACGGAAATAAAACCAACGGATGGCTTATAAAATTATTTTACCAAAATCAGTGGAGACCATTTTTTCTTTATCGTCATTATCTGTTTAAGCGGGCCATGCCGTTTTTAAACTCCTCAGCCACAAAAGATATGCACTCGACATTTTGATTGAATGAGAAACTTTCAGTACGAAAAAAAAAGATAAACTATTTTACGTTCTTTATACCGTCTAATTGGTTTTTAGATAACGTGTGTTAATTATAAAGATAAACTGTTTAATTATCCGAGAGAAAAACAATTTGTTATTTACACTTCGTCACCATTATTTTGGCGAAAAGCTGCCTATAAATTACGTAGTTGTATGCAAAAAAATTTTATTTTTAATTTATATAATCACTCAACATAATACTTAAACCCAACCACAACATATTTGAAAATCCGTTCACAAAAAATTATAGTTCAACAAAATTTAGAGCTGATTAAAGCAAAGTGTATAAAATACGTATTTTGCTTTTATGTTAGGTATATTTTTTTTATAGAGTCGATTTAAATGATGTAAAATTCTACGTGTAGGAACATAAAATGTTATGTTATCACGTAGTTTACTAAATTTTTTGAACCAATTATTGAAGTGACTTTAATTTAACCTGATACAGTGATTCACTACTGGAGAAAAAAATATTGATTATTATCGTATAATAAATTAATATGTTGGCCTATCGTTGTGTGAAAAACCAATATATAATATATATCAAAGTACCGAACTGCAGGACGAGTAGTGGTCGTTTTTATATTGGTAATTTATTAAGTTTTGGTAATTAAATAAAGGATTTCAATATGTACTGTATATAAAATATTAAAATACACCAATCAAAACCTCGGCCTAACCCATCAATAAAAAGTACAATAGGTATACCTCTACAGTCTACACGTAGATATATAGTAATAATTAATACTATAACAATCAACGATTATTTAGTGGGTATTATTGTGGCAATATATATTTTATTTCGGGTCGGTCGGATATTTAGAAGTGTGTTAGGTTTACACAATATTTTCCGCACTGCGAAAAAAAAGATATTGTGGACCACTGGACGTAAATTAAAACTAATGGCCCGATAACGCCAACCGTATATAGTGACCGATAGACGTAGTATGTAGCTTCTGTATTCTCTTAGTCCACGTATAAAATCAAGGACCAAAGTTTCACTACTATATTAGATATTTGAATTTATTTCCGCTCTCACGAGAAGATGGATATACGTCAAGATAAAGTATTTATGGCAGGTAAATAATAGTTAAAAATAAGAATAAATAAATAATAATAATGTTGGCCACCTTAAACCGAATCCAGGTACTTCATATATGCTATTTAGATACAATACCATTCCAGTACATTCATATCCGATATGTATAAAATATATTATAATATTAAAATATATTAGAATTTTAGATTTCTGAAAATAATTCTAAGACAAAAATAGGTACGTTATAATAATGTGTAAGAATATAAGAAGATCACTATTCGAAACTTTGTAAGTTTAACATATATTCACGGGGTGCCGCTACTGGGCGACTTCCCCTTCATGTTAATCAATCATCATCACATTTACTTAATGTATAACTTGTAAATACAGATTGTAAATACTATGTTTTGTCCGATAAAAAAAAAAAAAATCATATATTATATTTTATACTACTTATATATTTATGAATAATGAACATTTGTTGAATACATTAGGTATAAGATTTGCCATAGCGAAATGGTACTAATAACAAAATAGAATACATTCATATAACTGATGTATCTTGAAACAATTTAAAATAATTTCCAAAATTAGATGACATAATAAGGAATTTAATAACTATGTATGATAACAGTAGTATGGTAGGTAGGTAGTAGGTAGTTATTAATAGGTATACTATTGTTTAAGTTTTCATAATTTTGTTTATATTTTGTGATCGTTTTTTAAGTATTTTAAATTATTTTAGAAATTTGTCATATTCAACTATGGTTGCCAAAATCATAAAAGCTATTAAATTATTACAATTTATAACACTACACAATTTAGAAGACCCAATTCCAAAATTAACTCAAATAGCTGTTTTACCTAAAGTTGAAAAACTTGTACCTTATCGCATACAACCATTTTGGAGTAGGTATCCAATTCCCCATTAAAACTACTTATAGGTATAAACACGACGTGAATAATAACTTATCCAAGCCAAAATACTAAGTACAGATAACAATAGTCACAAATTAAAACGATGTACACTCTAACGTAAATGTTCTCGATTTCTCAAACATGTATGTATCCGGCATGTTAAAATTACCTAACGAGATGTCATTATTACACGTCTATAGTTATGTCGACGTTTGATATACAAATAGTGAGAATTTATTAATATGGGGAACATTAAAAGTAGGATATTGGTCATTGATATAACAAAAACAACTGCCACTACATCACCACAAATATGTCAAAAACTTTGAAAAAAATTGTTTAAAAAATGTTAAACCAATATTGACCATTGGTTATAAAGGTACCTGGAAATGCATCAGCTATTATACTTATCAAGTTTATTTTAGACAACAAATCGAGAGAAGGAGATAAAAAATGTAATGCTTCGAATCAATATTATTTATCTATTTGTTCAACAGAGAAACAGTTTTCGCTGTATTTGAAATTTTTTGCCAAGACCAAAGTTTTTCAACATTCTCAGAATTAAAATTGGAATAATTAAAGTGTACACAACAACATACATATTTGAATACTTTTGTCTTTTATACATCAACCACCTGAAACCTCAATCAGTTCAACCATACACCAACTTTCAAAACATCGAAACTTCTACGGAGAATGCGCGTCAATTGTATACATCTGCCACTGCTATTTCTTCTTTGTCTAGGAACTCTTTTCAATCAAGTACAGAAGAATACATTTAAGTTTTTTTATTAAAATTTGTAGTATACCCTAATATTTTTTTGGTTTTATTTATTGTTAGGTATTACAATTATATTGATGTTTTAAAGAAATAATGAACTGTCAAGCTAGGAAGCACTTTATTTTGTTAGGTTTCAGAATTTATACTTTAATATTATTTTTATGATTTTCTTTAATATGTATCATTTAGTATAGATTATTTAAAAAAATAGGTAAATAAAAATGGCATAAAAAAACTATTTTTTTCACAAGATCCCAAAATTGTAATCACCGTCGTAATCTGGTTCGACAGTGGGCAGACCGACAAGAGCTGATACCGTCCGAACCGACAAAACATTTTTCTCGACTTGAGTTCACATATTATTTATGATCAGTATTCAGTAATATTATATCTTGTCGGGCCATGCCGTGTCAGTGTGAATCAGGCTAATTATGTTGGCATCAAATCTTAAAGGGTTTCAAGCAAAAAAAAAAAAAAATACAATAAATAATTGTAGTATAACCATGCACCATCAAATATTTCTAACGAAAATGTTGCTAGAAATATTACACTTTTTAATTGCGTATATAAAATTGAATATAAATAGAATACTACCTATTGTAGTATAATATACTTAGTGGTACTTACGTAGAACAAATGCATGAATGTATGCATGAACATGAATAGGTCAAAGGATGTTGTCTCCACTAACACATTGTTCATAATTATATCATTTTAAGTAAGGACTAAGCACTAGGCACTATATAATATATATATACGTATATTCTAATAATGACTTCTCAAAGCTGTCGATATATATAGTTTTAGGTGAAATTTTTAAAAATAACAATATTTTTTGTCTCAATCCTAACCTAACCTGTTTAGGAAAAAAAGTTTATGTAGGTATCTATTATATTTTACATTTTCATTAATATCAAAAATTATGTTGGCATGTTATAACAAAGGCTCGAAACTTAACAAAAAGATTTATTTCAAAAGTTAAAATTAATTTTCAACTCTTCACTTGACAACAAGAATTATACCTACCACATAATATGATGTAATTATAACCGATATTATGTACACAATTTCAAACTAAATACTAAATATTATATAATTTTGGGATAATTTTTTTTTTAATTTATTACATGTATTGCATAAAACCATATATTAGAATAAAATGTTGTTAAATATGTCGTACGCAAATATATTTCCCTAAAAAGAATAATGATAATCTCCCGTGCACGTAATTTATTCCAATTAAGAAAAAAAAGAAAACTAATATACAAAACATTTTAAGCTTAATTTTCACGAGGAAAATAAGGCTAGTACAGAATTTAAATAAGTAACATTACATTTTATCACGATAGAAACATTGTTTTAATTTTATTACAAATATAATAATATACATTTGTATTAGTTTTTTTTATTATTTTTATTACAAATATTACAAGGACCTTTTATATCAAAAATTATAACATTTTACAATTTTACAGTTTTTTAATATGTATTATAATAATAGTAGATGTTTCAACGCTTTAACTAATAAGCCAGCAGGAATAAAAAATTGGGTGGGATAATATCATATAAAGAGTTATGGAGCCACAGAGTAGTGATGATTCGTTTATAATACTCAAAGAAAAGAAAAGAGAACGGTCCGTGTGACATAAGCTGCTTACTTAGTGCCAAGTACCTACAAGAAAATGTAAGAATATCTACTTAAATTTTCAATAACTAGTTTTAATTAAGTATTATTATGTAATTGTATTAGTGTGTAAAGCGGCTTTTATTAAACAATAGGTTGCCTTTTTCAATTTCAGTGTAGGTACCACTTCAGTACTTCACATATTTAATCAATTAATTATAATAAGTTGTATTAAGCAGATTATCAGTTTTAATCATTGATTATAATATAGGTACTACTTGTATGTACATTTTTTATATATTGTCGTAATTTCCAAACTAGATCTTATGTTGAACTAATATTGTGACCTAATATTTTTGAATTAACCGCTGGAAATTTCACTAAAGTAACTGCAACCAGAATCTTACTGCTAACAACATTTTTAATTTTCATAAAAAAAATGTCACTAAAAAATAAAAAACACGGTATTTTTAAATAAATTTCAAGTTCCATTTTGTCAATCCGTTGTTATTATCAAAAACATAGGTATTCTTACCATGGCTTAAACATTGAAAAAGTGGATAAGTGGGTAACGTTTTGCTGTACATTATAGGTGTCTATAGAGTCACTGTAATGGATGTGTTGATGTGAATTCAATGATATATAATTGTATACGAAAAACGATTCTGAGCGATAAGCGTATAATATTATTAAATAGGTATATATTTTATGATGTTTGCCTCAAAGAAATTTATCATACTATTAGGTATAAGTGGCCTATAGTAGTACAGTAGATTAAATTGATTTATATCGGAAAAATTGCATTTTAAAATATTAATGTGCGTTTCTTATCTTGAACAGAGTACATATAAAAAAAAATGTGTTTTATATTTATGTACTAATATATGTTTGTATATTTTCTGGTTAAAGAATCAACTACTAACGTAGATCCTCGTTTTAAATGTTCAATCCTTAACTATAAAAATTGCATATGGTATACATTTTTAATTAAAATATAATTTTTAAAATTTTCAATATGATAAATGTTGTCAACATTTGAACTTAAAATGCTTAGGTATAAAAAAATTTAAAAAAACATAACTGTATTTTCAATATTTTTATACTGATATTGTAACAATATGTGATGAGTCTTGTGTTGAATTTTCAAACTTTTTTACCCAACTAAAAAAATGTTATTGACATTTATAGAAAAAAATTGATAAAATAAACATTTGGTATTTTGGTATAAATTTGAAGTATTTAAAGTTATTCGTTTTTGAATTACAAAAAAATAAGAAAATCATTCCATTAGAATTTGAGTGAATATGTTAAAAAACTTATGAACTTGAAACGCTCATAAAAATGTAATTTGACTGTCGGATATATTTTTTTAGATTCTGAGCGAAGCGATGAATGTATTGATTTTACAATGATGTGTGGTTTATTTTTTTTTTTTTTTTTGTGTCTGTCATCAACTTTTGGGACAGTAAAAGTGCTTGGATTTTCTTCAATAGTAACTTTTCTGATAGGAAAGTGAATCTAGTTGGTACTTTAAGGGGTCAAAAGCGCCGTGAAAAACAAAAGAAAATGAAGGAAAAACGGGAGTTTTTACGCAAAATCTGTTTTTGAGAAAATCGATTTTGATTTTTGGTGCAACTCTAAAATAAATGACCGTAGGTACATGAAATTTTAACTGTTTGTTTATATTAGAATTTTCTATACACCATTATATTTTCCAAATATTTTGACTTCTTTTCAGCTGTTTACGGACATTTTCAGTTTCCATTTTTTTTAGTTTTTTTTCTACAAATATCAATAAAATTTTATTTGTTGATTAAAAAAGGTTTCAAAGACAGATGAAAAAAACTAAAAATCCTTAGTCAAAGTTTTTTTTTTATAAGCATTTAAAGTTCAAATATTGAAAAAATACGAAAAGATCACGAAAATTAGCAAATTATTTTGAGTTGAGAATTCATGAAATTTTTCTTTTTCAATTTAAGATTTGAAAATGTAATACAAGAAAGTCAAATTTTTATGAGCGTTTGAAATTCATATTTTTACAACATTTGATATTCACTCGATTTCTCATGTAACGATTTTCTTATTTTGTTGTAATTAAAAAACGTATGACTGTAGATACTTGAAAATTTCACTGAATTTTTATATTTTTATTTTCTATACACGATAAAATTTTAAAAATAATTTGACTCTTTTTGAGCTGTTTACGGATATTGTCAGTTTTCAATTTTTTTAGTTTTTTTTTCTGTAAATATCAATAAAATTGTAATTGTTGGGTAAAAAAGCGTGAAAATGTAATACAAGGCTCCTGACATAATGTTACAATAGCAGTTGAAAAATATTAAAAATACATAGGCACAATTTTTTTTTATAAGCATTTAAAGTTAAAATTTTGACAAAATTTATAAAATTTATAATTTAATAATTATTTTGTAGTTAAAAATTTATAAAATGTTCAACTTTTATAGCTAAAGATTGAAAATTTAAAACAAGGTTCCACGTAAATAGGTTATATATAAATTACTTTATTCACAATAATAGCATCAAATATACTTAGTAAAATTGTAGGCTGACTGACCGTTTTCGCTCAGAATCGTTTTTCTTATACAATGATATTATATCATTGAATTCAAATTTAACACCATCCATTACAGTGACCCACTTGTAACATACTGTACAGCAGAGAAACATCCACTTACCCACCTTTTTTATAACATACCTAATTTATGTATAATACCAGCGTATAGAAGTGGTTTTTTAATTATCTACAATTATTAGTTGTTTATTATATGTTAAATGTATTAATACATTAATTTATATAGTTCTGAGTGCGTTAATTTATTGTTGTGTAAACAACAGGAATCATCATCAACGTAGTTTTTTGACAGCGTGTGGGGATTCAATCGTCAGACCTCTTGTGGATCGATGGACGGTCGGCACAATACCTAATTTAACGTAAACACAATGTATGGTGTACTGGTGTTCTTACAGCAACGATGAAATCAATAGTTTTTATAATTATTATTTTAGATTCTTAGCCGGGCTATGAATTTATTAATTTTACAATGATATTTTGTGCAATGTGCATGGTGCATGACAATATTTTGCACTTATACTTTCACGAGGCCAAAACGTTCAATATATTTTATTAAGGTTTGGTACGACGTATCAAAAAAGTTGTTGGTTAATATTCTCCATAGGTCCCACATGACCACGATCTTGTTCATCAATCATTATCCTGTTGTAATAAATAAAATCGTACCTACTATTTAATACAAGAAATAAGAAATAGCATTTTACTGTATAAAAAAAATAATTTTATTACTGAATATATAATAAAGCAATAATAAATTATAATATAATAACAATTTTACTATATAAATTATAATAATAATTTGAATACAGCAATAAATAATATCAAGTATAAAAATAATATCATTGTCAAACACCGTAGTTTATAATTTCGAAAAAAAATAAACAAAAAACACAAGAGGTGTGAGATAAATGATACCTAATTCAATAATATTATAAATGATATATTTGATATATATAATTAACGAGCGAGTGCTTTACAATTTTGAAACATTTATGCCGAAAAATAAATAAGTAACACAAAGAATAATTGCTCAATGTGGCAAAAAAAAACAGAAATAATAATTTAAACAAAAAAAAAGGTGCTCAAAGTGGCCTAATGAATATAAGTGTAAAAAAAAAAGGCATCAGTCAAAACGAGGCGAGGTGGGGGGTACGTGATGGCGAGTAGGTGGTGGTGCAGATGTTAGCGGTTGAACAGTATATGGCCACTGATCACCTCTACATCGTTCCTGCGGCCGATCCTGCGGGGGGATGAGAGTCGCGGGCGCGTTTGCTCGGGGACGCGATGACGACCATGGAAGCGGGCGGAATCCGACCACAACAGCTGCGAGAGCAACGATGACGGTTGGAGATGATTGGCTAGGGCGCGATGTCGTGCGCTAGACGGTACTGCGCAGGTGTCAAAGACGACTATGGCGACGGTGACGACGGTGACCTGAGCTCATCGGAGCTAGTAGCGAAGACTATATGGGTGCTGCGGAACCGGCGGCGACCCGGATGCGTTGCGACTCGGTCGGCCGGACCACTCACACCAATGGGTGAAAAAGGGAGAGGATCTAGGCGGACAGCACCACAACGCGTCGCTGTCCTGGAAACTCTCCAAGGTTTTTGACCTAGTCTGGCATCCCGTCGGCGCCGTGTGTGTAGCCGCATCCGAAGTCCTCGCCATGGAGTCGCGCACCGCCAGATCCTGAAACTTTTCGTATCCTTGGATCTGGCGCTGCTGACGTCAGCGTTCCTGGCCACCATAAAATAATAATTACAGTCGTCCGTTACTCGCCCGACGTGTGCTCTGCGGTTTCTGTCGCCACCGTCGCGAGTCGTCTTCGTCTTCTGCAGCAGTCATCGTCTGTGGTACCGTCGGGACGGCGTCGTTGTCCGCGCCGGTACAGCTAGCCAGCGACAGGATGTGTGTATCTACGCCAAATATTCCCGTGCGTCCAAACTCAGCTGGCGAGAAACCTACAGATATTGGTTGGCGATCAACGCCAAATCTAAAGTTTTGTCAGGTCACCAGTGATATACAGCGACTGGAATCATCGGAAATTCATGATTCCAAGTGTTTGCTGGATGGCAGGCTTTGTACATCTACGACGAATATTCCCGCGCATCCAAATTTAGCTAGTGATGCTACAGAGTTACAGATTTTGAAAACGACGCTAAACGCGGATAGAGGGTCAGTAACTGTGGTCAAACAAAGACGTTCACATCGTTCGTTTTGGCGCCAGACGAAGAAATTCGTAAGGCGGTTGTTTTGCTGTTGTGGTTCTATTGACATGATAGACCAGTAAATGTATATTATAGAGTTTAAAAGGTTTTTTAACGCCCCCTCCCCTCTCACTGTTATCTCACTCCCATGTTCCTATTGTGTCCAGCCAGGATTCTGAAACCGTTTATTCGTTTTCTCCATTGTCGTTTGTACCAAGTTAGTGTAGGTTCTGCCCACGTATTTCATGCACTGTACGTATGTACTACCGTCAGATTTTCGCCAGCTGTTATGTGAAGTTACGAGGTCGTATGTCTTAGAGCATATAGAGTACATACCTTGTAACTTTACTTTTGCGCTGAAATAATGTCATATTGTATATTGTATATTTGTATTTGCATATTCTAAGTTAATAATTTAAAAATGTAATAATGCAGTACGCCGTTCGTGTCGTAGACCCACATTATATGGATATACATTCGATTTTTTTTCAACCAGTGAAAGAATCTCACGAGGAACATTTGTATTGAATTCTCAAGTTTTTGACCAGAGAACAAGAATTGTTATCAACAGGTTACATAGAAAAAAACTAACACCTCTGCGATATCACGCCAAAAGTCATGATAAAAAAGGTGGGTAAGTGGATGTCGCTCTGCTGTACAGTAGGTTACAAGTGGGTCACTGTAATGGATGGCATTAAATTTGAATTCAATGATATAATATCATTGTATAAGAAAAACGGTTCTGAGCGAAAACGGTCAGTCAGCCTATGATATTAATATATTACCAAGTATATTTGATGATATTATTGTGGATAAAGTAATATATATATATAACCTATTTACGTGGAGCCTTGTTTTCAATTTTCAATTCTTAGCTATGAAAGTTGAACATTTTATAAATTTTTAACTACAAAATAATTATTAAATTTTAAATTTGATAAATTTTGTCAAAATTTGAACTTTAAATGCTTATAAAAAAAATTCTGCCTATGTATTTTTAATATTTTTCAACTGCTATTGTAACAATATATCAGGAGTCTTGCATTACATTTTCACGCTTTTTCACCCAAAAAACAAAATTTGATTGATATCTATAGAAAAAAAAACTAAAAAAATTAAAACTGATAATGGCCGTAAACAACTCTAAAAAAGTCAAAACATTTTCAAAATTTGATGGTGTATAGAAAATAAAAATATAAAATTCAGTGGAATTTTCAAGTATCTACAGTCATACGTTTTTTAATTACAACAAAATAAGAAAACCGTTACATGAGAAATCGAGTGAATATCAAATGTTGTAAAAATATGAATTTCAAACGCTCATAAAAATTTAATTTGACTTTCTTGTAGACATTTTTTTTTTTTGATAGAGGTAGTTAAACTTATGGACAATCTTGTATTACATTTTAAAATCTTAGATTTAAAAAGAAAAATTTTATGAATTCTCAACTCAAAATAATTTGCTAATTTTCGTGATTTTTCCGTATTTTGTCAAGATTTGAACTTAAAATGCTTTTAAATAAAAACCCTGACTAATATAAACATTCAATAAAATTTTCAAGTATCTACGGTCATTTGTTTTTGAGTTGCACCAAAAACCAAAATCGATTTTCTCGAAAACAGATTTTGCATAAAAATTCCCGTTTTTCCTTAATTTTTCTTTTGTTTTTCACGGCGCTTTTGAAAACTACTAGAAAATTTTACTTTCGACTCCCCAAAAGTACCAACTAAATTCACTTTCCTATCAGAAAAGTTACTATTGAAGAAAATCCAAGCACATTTACTGTCCTAAAAGGTGATGACACGAAATAAAAAAAACAACACACATCATTGTAAAATCAATCATGATCATCGCTTCGCTCAGAATCTAAAATATTAAATTCAATCATTGATAAATAACTATCGTCTTACCCATTTTTATAAAAATCAACTCTTAACAAGCTTAAAATTCAGCCATTGACCAATAAGGCTATAGTTATAAAATTATAAAATTAAAAGATTATATAATCAATATATTTTTTTTAATTTCTTGAAATAAATTAAAAACTATTATCAATAAGAAAAGTTGAAATTAAAATCAAATAATTTTATTTCGATTTCAAGGCCTGATTAAATATATTTAATAAAATACTTAATGTAGATAATTACGATACGATAATATACAAAAACAAAATCTAATCAGCAACTCTTCAAAAAAAATATTACGTAAATTATTTTTGTGTAAATCACATGTGTAACGTTATTAATGAATTATTTTGATAAAATACTCGTATATTGTTAAAAGTTGATTGCTATAATTTATTATCATATCTATATATTTTTAAAAATCTGGCAATATTTCCATTCTTATTATAATTTATAAATTTTAAATTTTCATCGTATCCTATTTATTTTTATTTTATTTTTAACTTATTTTTCGTTATTATTTTCGTTGGGTAGACATTTTCTGATTTTTCTTTTTATACACAACTATGACACTTAAAAATGGAGTTAGAACAAACGTTAAGCACTCGAGTGTGTGCCGGTGCTTTAGGAATACCACTTTACAACAGCCATATATACGAGTTCTATACAAAATACTTCTCATGCTATTACTTACTATAGTGACTAGGATCATACACAAGGAATCGACCCGATGACAGTTTACACTTCACATATTGTACAATAAATATGATAAACCAAGATATTGTACTTGGACTGTTATCAAAAAATATTCAATATTCGTTCAAAAAATACTTTTTATAATTTGTTATACTTTTCGTTTCAAATAGGAAAATCTTAGATTCACTTTCCTATCAGAAAAGTTATTATTGAAGAAAATCCAAGCATTTTTACTGTCCTAAAAGGTGATGACAGACACAAAAAAAAAAAAACACACATCATTGTAAAATCAATACATTCATCGCTTCGCTCAGTATCTAAAATATTAAATTCAATTATTGATAAATAAGTATCGTCTTACCCATTTTCATAAAAATCAACTCAAGCTTAAAATTCAGCCATTGACCAATAAGGCTCTAGTTATAAAATTATAAAATTATAAGATTATAAAATCAATATATTTTTTTTAATTTCTTGAAATAAATTAAAAACTATTATCAATAAGAAAAGTTGAAATTAAAATCGAATAATTTTATTTCGATTTCAAGGCCTGATTAAATATATTTAATAAAATACTTAATGTAGATAATTACGATACGATAATATACAAAAACAAAATCTAATCAGCAACTCTTCAAAAAAATATTACGTAAATTATTTTTGTGTAAATCACATGTGTAACGTTATTAATGAATTATTTTGATAGAATATATTGTTAAAAGTTGATTGCTATAATTTATTATCATATCTATATATTTTTAAAAATCTGGCAATATTTCCATTCTTATTATAATTTATAAATTTTAAATTTTCATCGTATCCTATTTATTTTAATTTATTTTTAACTTATTTTTCGTTATTATTTTCGTTGGGTAGACATTTTCTGATTTTTCTTTTTATACACAACTATGACACTTAAAAGTGGAGTTAGAACAAACGTTAAGCACTCGAGTGTGTGCCGGTGCTTTAGGAATACCACTTTACAACAGCCATATATACGAGTTCTATACAAAATACTTCTCATGCTATTACTTACTATAGTGACTAGGATCATACACAAGGAATCGACCCGATGACAGTTTACACTTCACATATTGTACAATAAATATGATAAACCAAGATATTGTACTTGGACTGTTATCAAAACATATTCAATATTCGTTCAAAAAATACTTTTTATAATTTGTTATACTTTTCGTTTCAAATAGGAAAATCTTAGATTCACTTTCCTATCAGAAAAGTTATTATTGAAGAAAATCCAAGCACTTTTACTATCCTAAAAGGTGATGACAGACACACAAAAAAAAAAAAAAAACACACATTATCGTAAAATCAATTCATTCATCGTTTCGCTCAAAATCTAAAATGGGACTTTCAAACAAAGATTTTGTTTTGAATACAAGTTCTAACTTTACGATTGTATAGCTGGAAACTTGTAACTCATATTTTCAATACAACATATTTTTCATTAGATATTTTGAATTAATGGTTATTATTCTTATTTGTGTACAAATTTTTTTCTTATTTGCAGTTATACTGATTCTTCGTCTTACAGTTGACTGTTTTTATTTATATAAAAATATATTTCTGTTATTAATTATTAAAATTGTAGCTTATAGCTGAGAATGTTTTATTTTTTTTATATGTACAAAGTTTTATTATTAATAAGATCAATTGTCAGCTTCTTGAAGTTTATATAATACAATTTTTAAATTTATTTGACCTAATTGTTCTTTTTGATCGTTTTATAAAACTAACAACTGCGTTGTTACTAAAGTAATACTTTTGATTTTATCACTTTCAAAGTTTTTATTTATATATAAAAAAAGCACATAGCTATATATAGTACATAAGCCTCAAGTCCCAACACTTCTTCTTATAAATTATCTATAACTTTAGGTCTCATAATTTTCTTATTCAATTTAAAATCTAAAACTATTATTTAATATTGGAATAAACATCTCTCCTCGTTTGAATTGAAGGGTGTTCAATATTCTTAACAACTAATAAGTCAAGGCAAAATCAGTGAGTCAATTTTTCCTAGAAAAACCAGCCTTCGCCACTTAATTGACTTATAAAAAAATATATATATATATTAAAAATTAGATGTAAAAAATCTATAATAATATTCATGTTATAAAAATATTTTCAAACACGTCCAAAGTTTATGAAATAATTAGTGTCTTACGTTAAAATTAATATTTAATATCCAACTGTCATATTATATAATTATATTATAATTATTATATACCTATCAAATATACTCTCGTATTAAACCTATTAAAAATATTTTTATTTTATTGATAATATATTACGCACTATCACTATATAGGTTCATTACTAGTACATACAGCATAATATACGTATTTATTAGCTACTATTATTATAGAATGTACATAATACTAATAACAATAAAAACTGAATGATCAAGATTGACAAGGATTCTAAATGACAAAACCATAATATTCTAAAATAGAACAATCAAGAGAAAATTATTAAACTATTTGGAGCAACCAAATCCACGAAGAGCAATATTACACATTGTTCTTAGTATGAAAGCGCAGTGTTTTGGGTCGTTTTCGATTACTTTGTTGATAACATTAATTTTTGTTCATTGGTCGAAAATCTTGAGAATCCAATTCAAGGTTTCTCGTGAGATTTATACACCAGTTAAAACAAACCAAAAGTCCAAAAAGGCAATATACAATATAATAATATTAATAATTTTTATTTAACGCAATATAATTCCAATTTAATTTTAAATATATAGTGTGGTACAGTCATACAGTCTAAAATATACATAATTATAATATTTAATATATAGATTAACAATTAACAGTTTAAATTAAAATATAATATAATAATATCTATAGACACAGATTTCACAAGCCACATAATGAATTCATTTTACACCAGCGTGTTGACGCGTTTCTTAATATTATACTATATAATAATATATATATTAATGAATGTATGTCTGACTGTATGTGTGTCCATATTACCATGGCAACCATTTATATATTATTTTCAGATTTCCGATGGATTTTTTTGTAGATAAATGGTTGCCATGGTAATGTGTAAAACATATTATTCATATAGAGTTGGCATTTTTAATGGGCAATGAAGTACAAGGGATCAGATATTTTTATGTTTATATAAATAGATATTAGACCAGATTTGGGCAGAAGATAGGCTAATTTAATAAGGGAGAAGACCAACCCCGGGAAGTGCTCAAACAGGGATTTTGTGATTTACGATGGAACTTTTTATTTGTACAAATGGTTGCCATGGGTTTTGAAGCTATTACAATATATAGGAAATAATTATTGATTGCCGGGTAACGAAGAGCACTAGATCGGCTAGTATCAAATAAAAACCAAATAAATAACATATTAACAAACATGTTTATTAGTGTATAAAATATCTACATTATATTACGGCAGTATAGCCATATTTATAATTTATAGGCATCATTTTTTACGTAAACATATCTTTTGGTTCAGTGGCAGAATTCTGACCACAGTAACTGCAGCTTACCTTAGGCGATCAAAAGAAGGTAGCGGAGGGCAGCAGTATCCGCTATTTCCACAGATATTCATATCATAAGATCTGTGGCTACTGCCGACCATTGACTATTTGCACAGAGGATCTGTGGCACAAACGGGACGATACTGTCTGGTCGGTTATATTACCACTGCGCAAAAGCAAAGTTAGTACATAGCGCGTATGACCAGGGAAAACACACGACCGTGACGTGGCACAAAACACGCCAAAGAGCCGACCGTGGCACGGTACACGAAACACGTGCGGAAAATCTGCAACGGCTGCAAACAAGAGGACAAAAAACGTCGGACGGGCGAACGCAAACAATGGCGAGCGAAAACGGATTTGGACGGATTGTCCGGCAAACACAAATGGCGTCCAGCCGGACGCATAAGCGCGAAGCGAACTCGGGGCGAACGCGAAAAATGGCGTACACATTAGCGCAGAACGAACTCGGGACAAACGTTAACGGTGGCGAACATAAACGGACTTGGACGGATTGTCCGGCAAACTCAAACGCCGTCTAGACGGACACTTAAGCGTGGAACGGACTCGAAACAAACGTGCACGGTGGCGTATTACACAGGCGCAACATAAAATTTTGATGGGAGGGGGCAAATTCTGTTATCTTTCAAAGCCTGCAGCAACGTTTAAAATCCAATGCCCAAACACTCCTTAAAAAAACGTTACAAACTCTATACTTGACGGTCCATGTCGATAGCGCCGCAACAAAACATTCACCGAGTGAATCTCTTAGTCCGGCTACACAGTGAGCGACGTCTAGGACTGACCGCGGTTACTGTCAGGTCCGTTCCTACAGAATCTCCGCGACCGTTACCATGTCCTGTAAACTAGCAGTCTCGTGTAGTCGTGTTCCGGCGGCTTTGTCGAGCCATTTTTTGACTCGCAGTCAGCATCACCAATTAACTGTGTTGACATGTTCTGTGTTAAACTTAACTGCTGCGCGTCGGATTCTACCGGCTGAACCGGTGACAGAGTTAACGAATCGGATAACAGAGTCTCAATGTCACTAACACCTGTGGCGGCAGGTGTCGTTACTGTTCTATTAGTCGATTCGGTAGACGGTGAATTCGCCAAAACGTTCATTTCCGTGGATGCGACGCGAACTACATCGCCTGCGGAATTTGTTTGGAATGCCATATTGGGCGTATAGATTTACATCGTCTTTGCGCCTGTAAATTCTTGAAATCGTTACTTTTCACAGTCACCCGGAGGTCGCTGAATACTTGGATCATTAAATTGGTTGAGGTCTGCAACAGATCTGAGGAGCCTCGCCAGCGGAATTTGACTGCAATGCCATGTTAGGCAACGATTTATATCATCTGTGCAGCTGCAAACTGGTGAAATCACAGTCTTCCAACCATTTTGGGCGATTTTCCCGGAGATCGTCAAACACTTGAATCATAATTTCGGTCTCGGACTGTATCTTAACATCGGACGAATTCTTCACTGCTACGAAATTTTACATAATATTGATCTGAATATCTGGTATAGAAACGGTCAATAATCAATATATCATACGAAAATTAGGTACGTTATAATTTTCACACTGTATTATAATTAATTATTCTACTGAGTACTGACTGATACAAATTATATTTATTTCGAAGAACCTAAGCTGTCCATAGAGAATGTATCTAGATTTTTCAAAACCTGTTCAGTGGAGTCCATTATCTTTTTGAAAGAATAAATAAAAAAAACTATCGTGTTACAAGTACAAGTGAAACTTCTTTCGCAGTTGATCGTATGATAGTTGTGTCTTGTGTGTAATAAAACATTGAATCTCATATTTGTACCTACATATTCGGTGTGAGTAGGAATACCATTTTTTCTGTCAATAATTATACAAATATTGTACTTAATTATTATGTATCTATACGCAAATACCATAAGCGTAAAAAGTGTTTGAAATTTGGTGGGGCTGTAGCTCAGGTATATACTTGATACTCTATGATGTTTTTAAATTATAGTAGTGAAATCATTAGTTTTTGAGGGGGCTATAGAAATTCTAAGGGGGCTAAGCCCCCCCCCAGCTCCCCACCTATTTGCGCCTATGGCAAATACACTGCTTGAATGTAATTTATTCAAAAAAAAAAATGAATGGTCTGACTATTATTATTCCATATAAATAACAAAATTAATAGTAAAGATGTCAATATTGTGCTATTGAATACGAATACAATTTTTTATAAATAACTTTATGTATTATCAATTGAACAGATGCTAAAAAAAAAATGTAATCAAAAATTTAGATGACTTTGTCAGGAAGACTTATAGATAAAAAAAAAATGCAAATACACGACAATTTCTGTTATTTTGTTAAAAAATAAAATATTTTTATTATTTATACCTAATAATATTATATATTATACGAAAATACGGTGGCCATCTATGATACATTATAAATTATAATAATAATAATAATATGACGATGGTTCTAGGTACAGATTTGTATATTTGAAGTTTTGTTTTTAAAGATGAGAATTTATTTTTTGAAAGTAATAAACTTGACCCTCCACAAAGACCTAGGTATAAAAACAGTAGAAGAAGAAGCTGCTATTTTCTATAAACCATTTTATAATAAATTAGAAAACCATGAAAATCCTCTGATAAAAGGCTTACATATTCTGTCACTTCCTGGAAATCCCCGTCGCAGGCTGAAAAGAAAATGGTGTAGGGATCATCTAACTTAATCCTAATAAGTTAAATCACATAATAAACAAGCTAAGTGCTACTGATGGGTGGCTTCTTTTTCACGTAACACCATAATGTTTGTTACCCTAATCTCACATATACTTATTGTGCTTAATTGTATAGATTGTATATTGTTTGTAAAAAGAAAAAAAAAAGAATGTTGAATGTTTAAAACATTTTTAAAAAAGTACAATAACTACAATAATAATTTTTACTTTCAAATATAATTTAAAAAGTATATTTTACGGTTGTTTTATACACAATAATAAATAGTCCCAGTAATATTCAGTATACATTTAGCGTTCCAAATCCCAATTATTGCATGACCTTGTTATTGTAGGCCATATTATATAGGTAATACATGGAAATATTTATGACTTTATTTTCAAATCATTTATTTACATTATTCATTTGATTATAGATACATCATTAAATTGAAAATATATTTCATATTCATATCTGTTTTTGCTATTATAAAACTAAGATTTAAATACAATTATTTATTAAGAAATTAGGTTTATGCCTAAGATCGTTAGATTTAATATATGACATCATTTAAAAAGCCTAAATAAAATATGTCGTAAGAAAAATAACATACAAGCACCAAAAATACACATTTTAAAAATATCACGAGTCAATTCAATGTAACAATAATTATTCTGCAACAATAACTCCTTTAAAGATAATTTCCATAAGATTTTTAAATATCTACATTGTTGTAGTTAGTTATGTTTTAAAATATGTTAAATTAATTTACAAAAAAATGGTTGTGGAGCATATTTTATTTGAAAATATTAGTTTTTTATTAGTAAACCTTTAACATGGCGCTGTACCGCTGTACGATTACTGATTAGGGTCAAACTTGTATTTGATTGTAGGTAGTTGGCCAAATTGGGTTTTATGTAGATGCTCTGTAATCTGTTTTACGAAGCGAACTCAGAAAACAGTTAGTAATCGAATCTAAAATGTATATTGCGATGTAGGCACTGAAGAACAAAACGAGGAAAATATGATGACCAAATTGCGTAGAAATTAAAATAATAATTGTTACTGTCAAGTTAGTTTCTTCACAAATTAGAGTTTCAATAAAACTATATTTTAATAAGTTTTCTTAAAAATATATACTACATTCCTTAGAGTTATAGTAGGTTGTTTTTTGAGCAGGTCTTTAGTGTGAAACATTATTTTAAGTTTCATTTAAGCATTTGCACTGATGTTAAGACAAAAATAATTAATTATTAGACAAACCCGTAAACTCCCAAGTAAACTAAATACTGTGTAACAATAACATCATAATAATCCTACATTCTAACTTTTTAAGTTTTCAAAGATTTATGCTACATACAATGAAACCCGTTTTCAGCTGAAATTGTTTAGGGAAAAACAAAATTGTATCTACCTACGATGCACGGAATACATGCCACCATAACATCATATTATTCTACGTTATAAAATCGTGACCACAACAGCATATTATTAATCGAAACTTGACATACTGTTTCCAAGGTGCTAGTATTATGATTATTAGATTGGTTGCATTTGACATAATGACATTACATACTATGTCGGATATCCAAGTAAAATTAAAAAATCAAATCAAAGGACATTAGGTTTAACATTTGGGGGAGCTGAAGTCCACTAAGTTATTAACAGAGTAGAGGGGAGGCTAAGGAGGGTATAAAAAGTCTAAGGACCATGTATGATAACTAAATAATATATAACTATAGTTAAATAATATACCCTTGGCATATTTTACAACTATAATTATTAAGTTATTTATACATTATAATATCACGAAATTATTTTATAATAGCTAAAGTTCGCATAAAAATGTCTAGAAAATAAATTAATAATAGGTACAATTAATATCGACTATTTTAAAGCAATGTTTTTATAAAACTACTTTTAGTTAAACCGTGCAAACAAATTGTTATAACTTATAGGCTTATAGCTGTGCGAATAGCACAATAAATTCAAACGCTACTATACACCGTCTATTAATATAAAAACCTTGTCGACGACGAACAGGCCAATATAAATTGTTGTGTGCGAGTGTACACTGCATGCAGCGATTATTAGTGGATTTGTTACTAAACCCAATAAAAAAAAAAATGGCGATATAACTACTTAACAATACATTTTTTGAACTTTAAAATTATTCATCTTTATACCGAACAATTACATCAGAAAAAAAATCAAAAAAAAATCAAAAAAAAAGCCAAACATATTTATTATAATATAAAATATTGGTATATGAGTATTGATGATTATAACGAATTTCTTTCATATTTGTATACCATTGTGTAGAAAATGCCATCTTTTATGCATTATTATAATGGATGGTTATCTTCAATAATCTATACCATATGCAAAGTGTATCTACTGTGAATACATGAAAATTATTTTACTTTATGTACCTACCTATAAGAAATAAGAATTAATAAGTGAGTAGTTTTATTTCCGTACAGTACATAAACAACGATAATAAATTGTGTTCAAACCATATCGGTGAGAACTCAGAATTACATTATTTTTGTATATACATTATAGTATTATACAATATACAAATAAGTAAGAATGTTTTAAGTGCCTATATAGATACTTTTTATTGAACTGTATGAAGTTAATTATACAAATAAATAATAATTTCTTTTTGTTGGTTACTTTAAAATTATAATACCACATTTTTGTTTTAAAATGGTTATGTACCTATTGATAAGAACCATTCTTATTTATATATATTATATTCATTAAGGTTGAAAAGTTGATTAAGAAAAATTGTATTGACATAGATGTTATTTTGTATATGAATAATCAAAAAAAAAGTTTTATCTAATTTATATAGGTAATTGAGATACTAGGTATATAAATAGCACACTAGCTCTATTTACTATAGGTACGTATGTAAGTTTTGCTTCATGTGAACGATCCTTTTCACTTTTCAGTAATGTGACAATTAAAAACGTGCCTGGGAAATTCGATGACCGAAGATAGATTTTCAGATCTATCGTTGTTCAATATGAAAGGGATTTAGCTAATATTATTGACTCAGAAGATGTTCTTAATAAATTTTCTCAAAAAAGTTATCGTTTCAACTTAACATTAAAATCTACCTTTATAACAATATAAACAAAAATGTTTGTTAACCGTCACAGTCCTGGTCCCGACTTTGACGGTTAATCGAGTTTTTACTGTACTGGTCTTTTTTATACTTAAACAAATTATAATATTTATTTTTGTTCGAAATTTCCTTTGAAAATTATAACAGATGAAATAATGTTCCTCAGTGAGTTATTTTTATCAATCAAATAAATTGTAAATAAAAATGTATAGTTTAATTTTATCTTTTATGAAATACACAATCAAATCTACTTCCTACAGCCCATTTCAATTTACGCGGAGGTACATTTGAATATAAAAATAAGTTAAACTTAGTAATTATAATTTATAAATAGACATTTTCCTTTAGAATAATTTGTCTACCGGAGTGAGAAAAGGTTTTTAGGACACTTTTTTAAAATACAATATGTTGTTTATCCGAAACATTATTTGACGATTATAGGCTGCTATAACTCCCGTTAAAAAATGTTATACCACATGTCCACATATATGATGCTTATATCCCTCCCCCCACCATAGTTACTCGAATTAATGACCACGTGGAAAACTAGCATTATAGTCACGTAATTCCGACATTTTGGTTGCTTTATTTTTAACAGGTCAAACGGTATATCTTGTTTGCAAATGTTGTAATCATAGCAATGTATTATAACTGTCGATCCATCGTTAATTGTCAATGACATACATTTGTTTGACGAAGTATGCGTCTAAATTACGTAACAGCTGGACAGCGATGCAAAACATTCGGTACCTACGGCCACGTATGAGGTTTATGCGCATCGATACACCTCGATATTACGATTATTATTGTTCTATGATATTACTGATGCCGTATAATTATTTGTATACCTACGTCTATAATTGTGTCCGGTGACCTGGACGCGAAGTCCCTTTAATACCGCGGAAACTCGCACAGAATAAACTTGACGACCAAATGTCAGTGTCGGTATTTATGTTGTATTTTTGATCCGTCTGTATGCGTGCATTTGTACAATGTGCATAATTTCAAGTGCATCACATTATAATATAAAATATACTCGCACGCGTCATGATTTTACCACTACGGTATAAAATAAAATTGATTAAATTAACATAATAATAGGAAAAACGATGTCGTAAAAAAATATGTCGAACACAGTAATCTATGAATTCTGATCCCAATACGATTCGCATTTGTGGTTTCAATGTGGCGAATCGTGTAAAATAATGGTATGACGCACTGAAACCTGGACTTCGCCCACACCGGAGACGCCGCGCGCCATCTATTACAGGATAGGGAGGGGTGAAGGTGGGGTGGGTTCAGTCAGCGAAAGGACAACACCCAAGGGTACCCTCACAGTTTCTTAATTATTTAACGGTAAATACAGAAAATTCGTATTAGCTAGTGCTGGTCATTTTTATTGTTTTTGAATTGATCGGTTACTGTTCGAAACGACAAATGCGACAAAAGTAATTTAAATAAGATAAGGTTATAGGTTATTACTATTTTTGATTCTAATAAACGGTCGATTTTTTTTACAGTTCAGAACTGCAAAAGGGTATACTCGCAGTATATAATAATATTGTATATTTTCCTGCAGTTCTGTGACACGCCAACTTACAGTTATATTATAGCGCGACACATACTCGGCAGAATATTCTCATTTGTCGTTCGGATAAAAGGTGTCGTCCTGTGCGAAAAACTCGCTGTGATATATACGCCGAATTCCGGACGGCGGTCAACAGCCCAGATTTTGGTAGACTGCTTTCGTACTACCTTTATAGAAGTAATTTATCACCATTGATGGTGGCCATCGTATCCCCACGTAGTAATTATCGCGAGACGTTTTTCGTTTAAGAAAATTCGTTTACAGCGTGTCCCAAAAAATCGAGGCTTAGGGCATGTGAAAGTATAATTAATTCTGACCTATATAACGCTTTAATTTGCTAACAAATATTATGAATAATAATAATTAAACTCAATTCATGTATAGTACCTACTATATAGTGCTTTCGAATAATTAAAGAGTTCTTTTATTTAGTAGTTGTTCGATTAGAAGATAGTTGAACAATATTATTATGAAGTTAAGGAAGAAAGCAATATTCACGGTTAAAAGTCTGATGCTGTTTGATAGAAATGTTTTACAGACCATAAATGAGCCATTCATTTGTGAGCATTTCCTGGAGCAACATAATGGCTACTCGCACAATAAGTCAGCAAACAAATCTATAGTTGTTTAAATGTATAAATAATAAACCAATTATACTTACTTAATATGGTAATACTACTGAGTACTGAGCACTAATATTAAAATGATATTAATTAGTAGCCTGAAATTAGTGGTAAGAACCTTAATGACGGTATCGTGCATAAAAAGTTTCGAATAAAGTGTTAAAAATATAATTTGTTCAAAAATTGGTGTTGGAAAAAGTTGCACAACACCTTTATAGTCACGCAATATTTTTAAAATAAAAAGTGGAACAAAAAACTTAAGAGTGGAATTTACAATTTAAATTATAGATGGTCTAGTTAAAGCTTTATTTTTCATGTCTTACTTTTAATTTATTGTTTTGATAAATTATAGGTATAGCATTATAGGTATACCTATATAATAAATAGTAGTGCACACGGTGTGAAACTCCACATAATTTAAATTTATAGTTATTAATTTTAGATAAAATGAATTACACATTCAAAAACCCTGTTCATGGCCATGAGTAAGCATGGAAAGTTGTCAAGAAACTATAGAAGAAAAACGAAAAATTAAGTTTTAAAAATGAAACTAATATTCTTACCTTTTACGTTTTATGATAAATTGGTAAGTTATCTTTAATGTTTAAGATAATAACTCAAAATTGGTTCTACTGAATTCAAATATTATACGTCGTACGTCTGTGAAGTGCATTCAAAACATGTATGGGTGGTGTCCTCTTAAAATATCAACTAAGGTCCATTAAATGCAATAATATTGTGCTATATTCCAAGTTATGGAGGAACACTTCCTCCGCCTGTATTATATCCGTCCCACAAACGAACAAAGAATAATATGGCAACATTTGGTTCAGTAAACCAATGCTGTGTTGTAAGCTTTAATATTTGGGTGAATTGATCTAAATATTATTAACAGGACCATACATTTTTATACGTATCTAAATTTTGAAGTGAGTTGTGATCATTTTAAAATTGAATTGTGTTTAACATAGTTATAGCTCAAAATATCAATAAAAGTTTATGAGATTATCTACCTATACAATATTATATAGGTAATTCCCTTTGAATTTGATAACAGATCAATTTACTCTAACGTTAAAACTATAAAAACACACTACTAATTCTGCTGATCAAAAATTGATAAGATGTACAATATTTGTAATAAGTAGACAATACATTACAATAAAATGTATGTTACTCACCTGGTCTCTATACATTATTACTATTTTTATACTATGCTTCATTTATTTTAACACGTTTTATCAACATTTAATACTAATTTGCAACGGTTTTTTTTTTGATAATTAATTTACACTCAGCCTTTTTATATAACTCAAGCAGCGGTGGTGGTTAACGGTTTGCCAAACTTTTCAAAAAAATTATATTTGCATTACTTTTTATTCGAACAAATTACATTCATAAAAATTCGTATTGTTGCTTTCAATACCAATGTAATGACAAGTAAAAATACAGATTTTTTTGAACAAGTCTAAAATCCTGATGATTGCTTTAAATACTATAATATTAAATGCATTTATCATACATACATATCTAGAAAATGTTATTCAATTTTTCTAATACATTTTAAATAACGAACTTTTAACAAAATAATATCAAATGGATTTTAAATTAAATTTTTTGAACATTTTGAATACAATTGGACTGGTCGAGTAAGTTAAAACCAAAAAAAAAAAGAAACTTTTGATTTTCAATTGAAATACGGAATTACTATACTTTAATGCGATTTGACATCCCTAGACCCAAGACTAATAATTCTTTGAAGATTGACAGAATTAATTTGCATAAATATTCAATTTGGTACATTCTACTGCAATACTTGTTTAAAAGTTCTTGGGTGTACCTATATGAGAAAATAAAACTTTAAATTAAAAATTGAACAGTTTATAACTAAAAGTAAGCCAGTTATAAAGAAGAAAATATTTAGAATAGAAAATTTAACATGAATTATTTTATCAATTTTAAATAGGTACTATTGAGCGTTAATAATTATTTGAAATTACAAAAACGACATTGCTAATAATAACTTTTATATACTTGGGATATTGAATAACTGCAGTTTAACCGATTATTAGTTTTGAATATATTTATTTCCTTGCAAAACAATTTATTTATTTATCTTCACTCATAAACTTACCTAGAAGTTCAAACATTTTATGCTAGATTTCTCATACCTATTTTGAATTATTTTTTCTGAACTGTCAATTCTCTCCCTAGACTCGTGTTGACATTTAACATATAGATACCGTAAGCCGGCCAATGTCAAATCTTGTCCAATTTACGTAAATCATACCTATTACCTACCCTTAATGTGACATCGGGATTTGGATCGTAGGTGTTGTGTAACTAAGAGATTCGGAGGGTATTCAAAGATTTATTTTAGGGTGGTAAAGGTTCGGATTTTATGACACCCAAAAATATTGGGTGTAATCTTATAAAATGAGACCTTTACCCGATGGTGACGACATAACCGTTTTTGTTATAAGAGACATTTATAAGTAAGCAAATACCTTTTTTTTTTTTTAACTTGGTATGAATTATTTTATTTGCTTTATTGAACGTAGCGTAGTTAGGAAAAATATACTCTTGTGATGTGTATTACATATTTTTCCAGGTTTCTATATGTTATGAGAGAACATGTTGTATAGTATTATAAAATTGTATAACCGGCTGGACGATAATATAAATTGTACCTAAAGTTAATAATAAGAAAATCTTTTAACAATATGTATTGCGATCATTTTCATAGTAAATATAACTGATATATAATTAAATACCTATTTCAATTATTATTTATTTTAAATTTAATTATTTACGTATTTCATTTTGCTCTTTGCATCTTCTTTTTCCGATATTAATAATCATAATGAGTTGGACATTGAAATATTTCATGTCTATCGATTGTTATTGCATAAATATTTTTGAATCGATGATAATAAACCATAATAATTACAAATACATTACTCCATTAGGTATATTTAAAATAATAAAACAATAAATAGGTTTAATTGATTAATAAATATTGATATCGGTACCTAATCAAGTTACCTAATCGTACGGATTGGGTGACACGGTGTGGGCATATAATAGTTCTAGACAATTTATAATATAAACTTAAGAACTGATTAAAATGCACTTCTTTTTAAAATGCATGGAAAGTTATATATGTGAGAGAAATACCACCCAGACCATATCACATTTGAATTTCTCAGTCAAGGAAAGTAAATTTGTTACTAAAAATAGTTTAGGAAGTTATTCCTATGCTTCGGATATTAAAAAGTATTATTTTTGAAATGTGCAAAATGCTTCATACTCCAAAATTTGCACGCTAACAAAGTCACAATTGTTTATTCGCTGTTTCCATAAATAAATCCATACTGTCTTGTCGATGGAAACATGTCTCTTTTGATTAGTAAGCAAAATGCTTCACCTTTTTCTACTGACGTTCAACGTACATAATCCACACAAAATCACCTAAATCAAAGCAACGTTAGGCATCTAATGAATTATGGCACTCACACACACGCGCACGCACACATATCATTTTAATTTACACGGTTTTTATGGTATAACTCTGAACTTAATACAACAAATAACAATGTAAATAAAGATTTAAACAGATAAAATGTATATTATTTATTGACTAGGTAACTTAATTTCTGTTATCTTTGAGTTAAATGACAAAATGTTTTTACATGACTTCTATTATTCTAGTTATTTGATTTATCGCCGTATTATGCAGTGGGTATAATAATAATTATTCTATTTAAGTATCATCTAAAGCAGTGTTCTATTTCCTTTAGGTACATTTCCGTGTTTTTGTAAAAAGGTTGTATA
Organism: Sitobion miscanthi; assembly: GCA_008086715.1. NCBI lineage: Eukaryota > Metazoa > Arthropoda > Insecta > Hemiptera > Aphididae > Sitobion > Sitobion miscanthi. Next base: position 79,541,143 of record CM017797.1, on the reverse strand, counting down.
TTGGTCTTGAACGTTGGTTTCCATACCATATATACAATTCATTTTAAATAACAATTCTATAGTAATATCGTAAAATACATAAATTTAAATTGCCAAAAAATTACACTCACATTGAAATTTGAGTACAATTTATAAATTATAACCATAATATTAATATAACATAATGTAACTATAAATAATACATTTTTAATATTATATTTATTTATTTATTCAATTTGAAAAAAATCTGATCCCAGCATAATAATACCTTTAAAATACAAAACTGAATAAAATGCATAATATAATATATGTGAAATTCAATGAATAATTTAAATGTCAAGTATGAGACTTAATTACCAAGTCTGATAATGGTGTGAATAGATGGAATCTTTTTATAGCTTCCATTGTGTATTCCTTTTTTATAATTCATTAATAAAACTTTTAAAAGAAGTCCTGTTAATTATAATCGAAATCTGAAATTCCAGACGGAGCTTTTATTATCCATTGTATGTAAAGACGAGAAAAAGCATGTGACCAAATCAGAATTTGAAATGAGATTTTGAATTAATATTATTTTAGATTTTTAGATTTCATCAAATACTAATTTCTATAGCTTACAATTTCTGAGATACTGTGTTAAACAGTATTCTCATCAAGCTGTAGGATAGTATTATATAATTATATTACACTTGTTGTAATTAAAAAAATTCTACAGATAATTTTGTATCTTTCTGCACTTTTTATAATATCATTTAGCTACCATACAGGATTCTTTTGAACAATCACTATTAAACATGTCATGTATTCAAAATAATATTCGACTAAAAAAAATCTATTCCATTCTTTAATATGTCACTTCTTAATGTGGTCTAACGCTAATAAGTAATAACTGACAGTGTAAAATGTAAACTGACTATATATATTATTAAACATTACTATAAATATATTTTATTCAACGTCCAATCACTGAAAAAAAAATAAATATTCTTGGTTGTATAATACACCCGTAAGGTTTTTTGATGAGACTATTTTTTACTACGTTTTGCTTTTTACATAAGAAGATAAAAAACAATATTTAGTCAACGATGAGTTTTGTATTGTAAAACTCGCTGTCTTAAGATTACATTTTATGATTCAGGAAAAACAGATGAATAAAGTTTCAGTAAGAATTGAAAAATAAAAGTGTGGATCCATCAAGATTGTATTTTGTCAATATTTCTTTGTCAAAACACCATTGTTATATTTCGTATAGAACCATTTTATTATCCTCGTCTGTACACTTGTTGAAATAATAATTAAGCAGAAGCTCGGCAGAATGCAGATATTTTCATATAGTATATGCTCAACGTTGTACAAAGATAATACTTAAAATTGTTATCTAAATAATAGATAAAAGATAACAAATTTTATATAGATAAAAAACAGGTACTCACATAATTTAAGACTTGCACATGTTTAAAATAGCACTTTTTCTATAAATATAATAATATATAACATACATTATACCTATAAGTTTAAATTTTTACCCTCATAAACTCATGTGTTTTTTTTTACGATTATGCCCATTGGCGTTTTCAGAGAATGAACAATATACCTACTACAAAATAACTACTGTAGAACACAAGTAATAAACATACATAAAAGAACTAAAGCATAAAATAAAATAAATAGGCGTATATACGTTAGAAAAATTAACATCTGACCCGCAAAAAAAATTGTATACAAAAATAAAATTGAAAATCTCGTCACATAAAAATGTCATCTAGATAATTCACAACATTGCCGTTTAATCGGTATTTTTCATCCGTCGAAATTGAGACGCCGTCATTGTTCGTGTGACAGATATGGTACAGCGGTTCCATATTTGTTTACTGTTATGGATACCTACCGAGTGTTGAAGATATCACGACTTACGCGTTCGGACGACGTGTTTCGACTCACCGTTATCTATATTATAATTTATAGAAATTTCTGCTATATGTCTGCTGCAGATGTATTTATTTTTATTTATATTGTGCTCTTTTTTTAAATTTTCAAACGAAAAAATATCTCCTTTTCCGCTCAAACACCAAACCACAATAATGCATTATATACTCACTGAACTCTGTACAGATAGTATACAGTTCAGTGAATATACTATTATACGCAATAACGCATATAGTATACTATTAACCGTCAACTTTGAACCAGTGCTTTATTTACGCGTGTGATTTGTGCAATATATAGTATAATATGTCTATACCTATTCGATGCCATCGAAAAACTATAATGATTGGTCATATATAATATAAGTAAGCTGGATTATAGCTCTATGGACGACGACGACAACTCCTGCTTTCGATGACGTCTTTGGGAGTGGAGGAAGATAGCAGAAATCATCGCCCAGAGCTTTCGTTTTTATCTTACTATTTATACGTTCATAATTTTATGGTTTCGTCAATGATGATATTAGCATGACATTTAAGTTTTAAACTCTACGGGCAAACCACGGTTTTAAATTATGTAGGTGTACGTGTCTATTTTGTATTAATGTCGACATTGTTGTGAAGCTCTATTCCAGCCGTGGCTTAGAACTTTGAAGCGATACTGGGCGATGAGCTCTTACGATTTTTACATTTCTCAAATTCTATATCCCAATGTGAGTTTTGATTATTGCCTGTGTAAATAGTTTCATGTCAGCTTTCATTCGCCCAAGCACGTAATTTAGTGAAGGAGTTAAGTGCGCGTTCGTGCCGATTTTTTTGTAAAAACACTCTCTTTAACCATCAAAAATAAAACGCAAGTGCCTATATTATGTGTCTTAAATCTGATGCTGAGTCAGAATTTCGTATTTCGTATTTTGAATTTTTTTTGTTTTCAAATACATTTCTTACTGTGGTTATTTCGACAATTGACCAACAACTACGAAGATAGAATTGATGTGATATATATAGATAATATTATATTATAAAGAACAAATAATATTAAAATTTAAAAAGACAATTTTGACATAGCACAATATGTTGTGTCGTTTTTACAAATTTGAAACACGGGATTTGACATATACTACAACACCTATGCATCTTGTTTTGTACGTAGATACTTGATATATATATTTTTTCATAATAATATTATACTCAATACTGAATTCTCATTATATTGTATTGTTTTAATCGATTATAAAATAAATATAAATATACGTGATTTTATCAAAACCCCACCTCCCCACACCACTTATGCCAAGATGAAGTCTAATTATACGTCATCGCCAGGTTTTAAATGAGTATTTTAGTGTAATAGTAATAATAATAATAATATGGATATGTTCGCATACCTAGACAGTGTCTAAACGACACCATTGTGGGGAATTTTCTACTTGCAGTCGTAATCTTTTTCACCGTGTATACGATAATTAACAACCCACACGCATCATAAAATATAATATTCTACGGTAAGAGTTTATGCGGTTGTTCCGTTCGAAGGTTCTATACACAAGGGGACGCGCATGCGTCGTAGCATATTATATACCTACGTATAACATATATTATCATAGTCTACCGTCGTGCACGCCATACAACAACATCACGTATTATAAATGTATAATATATAAGTACGGGGTTAAGTCGAAAAAGAATTCGACGGTTTCGGCGCCAACTAAAAACTGTATCACGTCATCATCCACACTATCCTCGCGACACACACGATTTTCGACGACGAAAAGGGTGTTTTATCCGACCGACTATACCGAACGTGACTGCGCGTCGTCGGACGAGCGCAGCGGTTTCCGATTGCTAATCCCGGCCGTGCTACATATTATTATACATATAGGCGTATCGAAGCTTTTTTCGACTTTTGCAGCCCTCCGGTAACGGGTCCCCCCGGAGAGGGTGTATAATAATAATAGTAATATATTATAATGCGCGCCAGGAAAGTTACCTGCAGATTAAACACACCCGCGGATAGCCCGCTGCACCATCAGCACCGCGACGATGCATAATATTATATCTTGTTTATTTATTCAAATATGCGGACAATGAGTCCTAGCTATTGCGATTTGAATATTATATAAGTGCTAAAAATTAGTTCCATTAATATATACAGTAACAATATCAACATAATTATTTATTTATTTAACGGCCATAATGCCTAATAGAACAATAAGACAGTGTACACAGTAACTACACAGTAGATTGCAATTAAATAACACGACGCAGTTAAAGAATTAACAATAGTAATTAAAGAAAAACAGAATAAATAAATTATTAATGTAGGTAGCAGATGGCAGTAATAACAATAAGAAGTAATAATAATAATAATAATAATAATAATAATAGGAGAAATGTAAAAGAGGCTTAGGTGCTCATTCCCAAGATGCATCACACTGTAAATAGGGTAGTTCCTACCATAATAAATTAGCTAGTGAAACGGGACAACAAAAGAAGAATTGAATTTATAGGAACGACCTGCACAAGCATCTATATGCCAGATAACAACATTTAAATGTTATCTGTCAAATATTTGTTAACGTTTTTAAAAACAATACAATATTGTACAAAACAATTAATTGTCCATAAGCTTATCAAAAGTCTGCAATACTTTTGTATATTTTAATTCCAATCGTTTGGGATACTACCGTACGTCGTTTCCACGTGATAATAATTCGTTTGCGAATTTTAAGTTTTCTACTTTGTTCCTCCAGGTGAGAGACCCGCTCGTGCACGGATGGAGCGAGGTAACGGGACTTCTGGAGCGGGTGGCGGTGCCGCGCACGTCTCTCCCTACTGCGGTGATCTTCTGGTCGACTTGCACGACGTGTACGTCCACTACCATGGTTATGCCAGCCTGTTGGTATGCGCGTTTGGTTCGGTTGCCAACGTGCTAAACATCGCCGTGCTGACACGAAAGGAAATGGTCTCGCCCACCAACGCCATACTCACCGGGCTGGCAGTGGCCGACCTATTGGTCATGGTCGAGTACGTGCCGTTCGCCTACCATATGTACCTCCGGCCAGCCAACTATCCACGCGCCGACCGCTTCTCCTACAACTGGTCTCTGTTCGTCTTACTCCATTCGGACTTTTCGCAAGCATTCCACACCATATCCATATGGCTCACGGTCACCCTGGCCGTGTGGAGGTAAGTTTAGCGCTCGCATTTATAATATAATATAATAAGAGCACGCGTGGATTTGAAAGTGTAAATTGTATTTTTTCCCAAATATCCTGAAATATTGTATTCCGAGCACGAAATTAATTTCGTCCACAAACGATAACTTAAAAATGAAATTTCTATTTTTTCTTTTTTCTTTTATTTTTAGAGCATTTTTCGTAATTTATAAGGTATTTTTTTAAAAATGTTTGTATTTTTATAGAAATGGATATAATTCGATAAAAATGTACTATTAGACTATATCAATTTATCCCACTCAAAAGGAATAAAGAAAACTGTAATATTATTTATTTCGCTTCGTCGTAATGGTAATTGGTAATATATTCGTATTTTCAAATACATACCAGGTAAAGGTGACAAATGCTACACAATAGTCTGAGAAACAAAATTTTAATATTGAGACACAATTATTAGAGTCCATAACGTGTTTTAGCTTCCTTAAAATTTAAAAATAAAATACGTACTGTAAGATTGTTTAGTATAAAATAATCAATTTATAAAGCTAATTGATATAAATGTTCAAAAATTGAATTTTTAATTACCTAGGTAAGTTTTAAAGTTTAGGCAGGAGGCTAGCAAAAAGCATTTTCATAGTAAGTGTGCGTGTATGTACGAGGGCATAGTGAACACTTTAATTATATATTTATATATAAATACAGACAGGATAACAATTTAAAAAAATAAAAAAGTGTACAAATATTTGAAATTATGAAAAGAAAATATTATGATAAAACATATATATTCTAGTACCTGACATGATAAGTGGATCACTTTGTAAATAAAGAGTAGACTCTCAACATCTCACAAGTCAAGGGCAAGTTAGCCCTTTATTTTATTAAATAGAAAAACTAATCAATGAGAAAATTATTTCTTTCAAGGTAATGAAATATCAATATAATAATATTATTATTGTGACATTGAAAGTCATCAGGAGTCCAATATAATTATTATAGTTGTTTGAGACGTATTTAGAGTTTTGCCCTAGGTAAAGTTTTGATGATGCCATCCCTATGCCACCTTAAACGAAATGTGTCACTGTAACTATTTGGACACAAAAAGTTAGCAAGAACTTAGAAACACTCAATATTTGAGACGTGCATGTCAAATCGTCCGTTTTCTTCGTCATAAAATATTTGCCTAATTTAGGAACATTATAAATAGGTAATAACAAGTGCAATTTTTTTCATGGATAATTTAACAAAAGCTACACAACTTAACTAATTATTAATAATTTACCATTAATTTTAATATGCTATTGCTTTTATAATATTGAAAAATTATCAGATTGTATCAATCAAAGTACAAAATAATAAAAAAAAATTAGTATAGCTATAAATAATAACCATTGTCAACAGATATAAACCATAAACCACAACAAAACTGAAAATAAGATTTAAGTATATAATATTTGAATGATTCATTCAATTAAGTACATCTAATAGATGATTTACTAACAAAAACATAAAAGTGAAAAATAAAAATGATTAAAATATGAAATAAAAATGTAGAAACCACTAACTTTTAATTATAAATTAGATTAATACAATTTAAAAGATAATTTCGATTTTCTACTTACCAGCGGTACATCAGCAATGGGAGTCTGCTGCCGTGTTAACCGTAAATCCATACCACAGATTTCAATTCACATATAATAGTTTTATAATATGAGATAATATCAATAATATTTTAACTGGCATTATACCAAAAATAAAATTACACAATAAAATAATATTGATTTTCACTTAAAATTGCGATACTATAAACAAAATATTTATGAATTTTGATTGACAAATGGCCATGGACGATGGCTGTAGGTTTTGGACAGTAATATATATATTATACTTCCAATTCTAAATCCCTAAAAAAATTGCTGCCCACGGAAGTAGGATCACTAAATGTAAATTACACTTGCATATATCTACTTCAGAAACTATTAAGGATCAATTTATACCTCATTTAAAGTTTCTGCGTACTCTGCACAGGGATTGTAAAATACCAAAGACATAAGTATCCTACTTCCCATGTTACGGGAAAATAGTAAATACGAACGACAATGTACACGTGGTGCAAATATAGCATTCGTTAAGTCCGAAACGCTCTGGGAGGCTTACCCTAGGAGGCTTCGACTCCGAAGTATCGTTTTTAATCACAAAATGCATTTGATTTTAGTATTGTTCTAACTTTAAGACCTGCAGAGGTGGAAAACAATTGAAACTCGATTAAAAAGAACCTACTGCGGGCTACGGCATAACCTACAATATACAACGCGTTTAATATATAGGTATACATTTTATGTTGCTTGCGATAGACTTCCAAAGAGACAGATGTACAGAAACCTTTTTGAATATATATGAATCATAACCCCAGTGACTTATTATTAAACCTATAACATTTGCACAACATTTGGGCCAAAACTATGAGCATTTCTATCCAATAATCCCAAGGGTTTTCAAACCCTATACAATCTGCCAGTGTCATACATTTTTGGTTTATGTATTTATTTTTGGACAATTTCCAATATGATATACTATATTCTCCCTCTGACCTGTGTAAAGAAAAATACCTAACTGTTACACGGTTCGCTGATTACTAAATAAGTGTGCTAGTCATATAAGATCAAATGCTCCAAAATTATAAGACAACCGCTAAATGTGTAAAAAAAAACTTAATAAATTAAATCACATGAATCCGTAAAATCATATTAATTGAAGGTTTTGTCTGATGCTAAAATACAATATACGTTTTACTTATATTATCGATTTCTGTTGAAGTCGATGACAAATCATTTTTACATCACAACAGGTACTATACTCTTATACAATTTTTCTATAATTCGGTAAAAATTTTCCGATTTATATTTTTTTAATTTTACTTTAATTTAACATATAATTATGCGAATAAGCAGAAACTAAATTACTTGGAAAAAACAAAAATGAAATAAAGTAGTTTATAACTAATTTATATAATCTCTCATATATTTCAGAGAAATATTGTCAGAATTCATATTGAATATAAGCCCCCAAAACAAATTAAGGGCAAGACCATCAACATTTGAATTTTGAAACATCACAAAAGTTTATAATTTCAACTAGTCTGTATAGCTCGCTTCAGTTTATGAGCAATTAAAGTTAAATATAATTAAATTAATTATGTAATATAGGTATTGTAAAGATAACTGTTTCATTTTAATGATAGAACGAAATTAAAAATATAACCAATTATATTTACGAACTTTTAGTGGACAATTATATCTATAGGTCATATTTATTTGAGTTAAATTCGAATTTTAAATTAATATTGTAATTTATTCAATTATTCAGACTATGGCAAAGTTACTCCAGGAATGATTTCTATAGATTCTATTCTCTATGAATACTGGAAAAGATTTTTCTCTTTTTTCCGTAGTGAAAAAAAGTCAGTGTTAACTTGGATTTACGATTGTAGAATCCTTTAACTATTTTTCAACAAGGTTTAGTTTTTCACGGGCAATTTCATTAATTTTTTCGAATTCATCTAGGATTTCAACGGACAATGGCAATTTTTTAAGGGTTTGCATTTAAGGTCGAACATATACGTGGAAATCGTGATACGACCGAAGGTGACAAGATTAAGTGAGTTGTATCGATAGGCCATAATTAACTGTAAGAGTAGGTATAGTCATTGATTGTTTCACTTTATCATTGAAGTCGATTTAAAGTCCAGTGGAGTACTGCTTTTTTTTCAATGGAAAAAAAATAAACCTACACAAATAATAGCAATAATCAATATTATACTCTCCAAACTCAATTTATATTTTTACACTTAAAAATATACTACTGTTTATATGTACCTACTTCAGTTTATATTTAGCTAAACATTTATATTTCATAAATAAAATCAAGAAGTTATATATTGTAGGATGTATAATTATTTATAGTAGGTACCTGTTAAATTAATATGTAATACAAAAAAGATATTTTGATAAGTATAATATTTCAAAGCAATTTTGTTTGAACGATTTGTGCATTTAATGATACCAATGATCTATATAAATATATGAATAGAAAAAATCACATTATTTTTATAATTTAATATCCAATACATTTGAATAATAAATAATATAAACTGTAAATCTATTAAAATCTTATTACCTAGTGGTTGAAGCTAAGTTTATTACAAATAATAATAATAATTTATAATTATGGTTTATTTTTTATCGATGAAAATTATTAAAGGTACCGGCGCCTTAACAAAATATAACACTGACAGTACCTAATAATAAAAGTATGTTCTGATACATATGAAAATATCTTTAAAATTTACTTGAGTAGTATACAATCCAAGCCAGCTGTTTAAATATTCAACATAAAATAGAATTTTAATGATTAGCAGTTCAAAAGTATCTATTTAAAAATAAACAAATTAAACATGTTAAATTAATTGTATTATTTAAGTTGAAGTTTGTTTAGAATTCTTCTAAGAACATATTAATATGATGATTCCTACACAATTTATGATGTCGCTTTATATTATACCATTGTTGTCTATTGATCGCATCTAGTTGATTCCTCCACGGCGTAAAGTACAAACTACAAAGTACTTGTTCTCTACTGATTTTTGTATGAAATAAATTAGGATTTTAGCAATTAGGTCAAAAATATCCGATAACACGTCGCGTCAAACCAAACAATTTAACCTCATATAAGTTATTTATATCCAACGCCCTTCTAAAGGCACGCTCAAGCTTTAAAAAATATATACTTTATATACGTATTTTTTAACATCTTAATTTGATAAAGAGTATTACATATTTCGATGTCCCTATAAATAAGAATTGTTTTTTTAAAATAATCTAATAAATAATGTACAATAAATCCTTAATATTTTAGTAATACCTACTTCAAAATGTACATTATGTAGGTTAGCTACACCTGCCCAACTACCTACTTAATTTTTTTGGTACACAAATTCGAGAATTTTAGTACATAATGTGTAAACAATCTTAATGTGAATTAAAAAATTACACACTTTATACAATTTGGGCCAATTTATTAAATTACGATAATTCAAAATACATTACGTATATTGGACCAATATTTGTATTTCATATAGGTACCATTCGAACATTCAGTCAGCAACATATTTCTATAAACGCATATACACGAGTTTATAACACATAACCCCGACAAAGAAAAGAAAACATTTAATTCAAGTCGCGTGCATAAAATGTGAAAGCTTTTAGATTTCTTGCAAATATGTGACAGACGTTACATCTTTAGAACATATAAAAGATACGAAAATGAAAAGACGTCGTTTTATTTCATCCACAAAAAAAATAAAAAATAAATAGATTAGGTTATATAAATAAAATATTTTTTTAAGAGTGGAATAACCTACTTCCGATTTAATGTGTATTTCTTACAAATTAAAAAATAATTTATGGGTTATAATTATTGAATAATGGCATATTGTATAAGATATAATTACTTTACCATATTATTATAACACTTTATCTTGTGTAATTACTGCTAAACTTTTTATGACATTTTGAGCCCTTTTTGAAACGATGAACTTATAATGTGTAAAGCACGTACACTTATATATATTAAATTTATGAGTTATGAGTTATGGCATGAATAAATAAAAATTGATTTTGAAATTGTACCTATACATTTTTAATTACAGAAAATCAGTCTGCTGAGCAACATTGATGATTACTGATTAGTATACCTAGACAAATTTAAGATTCCGAATTTATACGCAATTAGAAAATTGTAGATGATTAAAGCTCACAACATCAAGACATTAGTAAAATAACATCTAGATAAATGTATAGTAATTTCTTCATCCCAGATTGTTATGACCATTTATTATTTTGCAGTAGTTAAGGTGTTCGATATTAATTAAACAATTATATATTAAGTTCTTAATATTAGGATTGAAAATTAACTATGATGGACTATAAAAATGTACATAATATAGTCCGATCGTTTACACTTCATTATATACGTTTTGTTTTAAACATTCTTTTCTACAAATTATTTTGTTGTTTTCTATTTTCTGTGGGTAGTTTTAATTTAGAGTAATAATCGATTTTTCTTTGCTATAATTTATAATAATAATTTGATATAGTAATGTAGTATTCATATTTTATATTAAAAACTATTTGAATCTGGAAGTATTCAAGTATATCCTATTCTTAAATATTAATCATGTATATTTAAAATCTAACTCATTCCTTTTTACTTTTTTTCTGTTATGGATAATTTAACTCACAAAAAAAAATAATGACAATTTAAGTAAAATTTTATGAAGAGTGTTTCTCATTAGAAACAAGTATAAGTAATTTTGTATTTTTATTTGTAAATAATCGATTGATAACTTATTGACTATATTATTACAGTAAAATATAAATTAATAAGTTAATAATAAACAAATTTTAGTCTGCTGTTAATTAAAATCGATTACTGTCTATATCATCGCTGGTAAAATACTATATTTTAAAAAATGCGTTAAAATTACAAATGTGAATTAACTTTGGATGTGGAATAAAAATATTTATAAAAACATAGGTATTACAATTTTTGTTTTACTTGAGATACAACTTTTATAATAATTAATCATAATTGTAGTAATAATTAGGAAAAACGTACGTAATGAAAAAAAGTACCAAACTCCATTTAGTAGATGAATGTTATTTTTACATTTTTTTGTTATGATCTTTCATTTTTAGTAAAAAATATCGTTTTAGTAATTATTTAATTTCTTAGGTAACAAATTAAATAAAATGTATTTTGATTTATGTGATCATTATAATTAAATTTTAAGCAAAAAGTTGTTTTTAAAAAAAATACGATTTTAGTCTTATAATTTATTAAGTGCACTTTAAATATTAGGTATACATGTAGGGTTAAAAATTAAAATTGTATGTGACAAAAATTATGAAGGCAGCGATCCTAGCCACTTTTACCACTTTTAGCCACACATACTCTGTATTAATTATACCTATAGAATCACAGAATTCGATTTGCTCAATTTGGTACAGGATAGTGTTGTACTTCACTATTAAAGATTTGAAAGCTAAGTAATAATTCATTGCGTTTGAAAAATGATTTGGAGCTCAGAAAATTAAGTTAAAATCATCGTAGGTCGGTCGATTTTCGTCTAAATTTGACGATGTTATTTTATATTTTTTCTTTAAGTTTAGAAAAACTAATCGAAAAATTACCTCTTCAAAGTAGGTACCAAATAGACTCAATTCCCAATTTAATATTTATAGGTATCGTCATTTGAAAGTTTTCTACTTTTTCTACTCCAGAAAAGTGTTTGCAAAATAAATATTAAATGATAAAAAATAACACATTGGATAATATCAATACATTCCTCACTATACGTCATAGTCCTTACTACTTATATAGTTATATCTAAATGCCTTATAAAATATTAAAAATTCGTCATATTTCAAACAACTATGGAAATATTTTTTACAAGTATTTCTATATTATATAGTTTGAATAATGTATGGTGGATTTTTTACATCATTTTAAAATACTGTAATGAAAACTGCCCATTAAAAAAGTCTTAAAGCATCTTATAAGTATCTAAGAAATATCAGTTGATATGCCTAAAACTTAAATATGTCAAAGTTGTTTGATAACTTACTTTTATACATGTACAACATTTATAACTTAAATATAAGATTATTGAAAATAATATTTATTAAATATATATTCTGAATGACTAAATTTAAAAATTTAAAATAAATTACTCTATTAAAATATTCTGTCAATTTATTACGTTTAATAATTAATTATAAGAATTCCAGCTATGCCTAATGAACTTTTATTACGAAAATACACGTATGTAGCTTAAATTAATTTAAAATACTATACTTATAGGCAATAATATAACATTTACGGTGTCCTAATCGATCAAATTATGTTTCCATACAAGTTTCGTAAATACACTATTTGAAAAATATATATTATTATTTTTCAAAAGAAACTGCTATAAATCGGCACCTTACTTAATTTCGAGTCTCTTAAGAACGTTTCTTAAAAAAAATGAATTCCAATAACAGTTTGCGAGTAAAAAAAAATACTTTTCAAAAAAATAAAACTTCAACCACAGAATAATAATCGAATACGTGATATGTAATTCTATACAATATTATAAATGGACAATAACGTCTGAATAAAGAAACACACATGGTCAGAATTGCGGGTAAATCTGTTATCGTCATTATTATATGTCTTGTCGTTGGGAATAGTAAGGTCCTACACGAGAGTAAAAGATAAAAAATTGCATACCTACGCTTATTCCTATAAATGAGATGTTTAAGTAAGCAAGTACCCACATGATCATAAAAATGATTTTGTTAATTCCTATATGATGCAAAAGTACCTATTAAACAACCATAACATTATGTTACTGCTGAATTTTAAAACTAAACATTTATAAGTATAATAACTTTTTACGTTGTCAAGAATAAAATATGAATTTTAAATTTTTTAAGATAATTGTATGAATAATTTGTATTATTAATACTTATACTATCATAACATCTATGTATGAAACTTAAATATTACATTATTTTTTCAACCGTCTAGGAATTAACCTGAATAATTTTTCTACCATGTAGGAACTAATATATGAATTTTTTACCATCCGTTATAGGTCTCACGTAGGAGCACCTTAGTTGCGTCCCGTAAAAATGATATACACGAATTGCATCTCACAATATTGGTCGGGGAGTATAATTTTTTTGTTTTCGTTTTCAGAGGTTCCCCGTTGTGTATTTATACGAGGGTCCTGGGCTCTGATATAATATACTAAATTTAAATAAAAATGGGTGGGTTGTTTTCTCGATTCCTGGTTAGCAAACAATAATAAGCAAAATTTCATTCATCGTTATCACGGTCAATAATAACTCGGGTCAATAATTATCCTCTACTATCGATAAATTGTTTAATGTGTTTATATATTATATTGTATATATTACATAATATAAGTATTAAGGTATATAATATTTAGTATCACTGTTTTGGATTTATCAAACTGGTGAAAAATACTTGATTAGGTAAAATGTAATCAGATTATAAAATAAAATAAAAAGGTTATAAATTGTATATGGTTTATCAAAAAGTATAAACACTATAAACTTAATTTTTAATGGACTTATGATTATATTGGTATTATATACTAAGTTATTTTATTACTTTATTGGCTATATTGATTTTTTATTAGATTCAAGTGATTTGACGTACCTATATTTACTTTTTTGTTACATTTGACAATTACATTTTTTCGTTAACTTATGATTATATTTATATTATTTATTTATTAGTTTTATTACTTATATTATATTATTGATCACATTGACTCTTAATTGAATTTAACGTATACTTATTTGCTATTTTGTTACATCGTAATTTTACATTCAACAAACATATTTTAATATAGGTATTATGTATTTAATTAATAGTTTTTTATGAACTACCGATTAAAATACAAAAATTGCTTTACTGATCCAGAACATATTTTTTTTCTGCCAAAAAACCAGTTCCTCTGGTTTAAGCGTACCATATTCTACATATTAAAACCAAAAAATACTATACCCAGTTCCACCAAAGTATTTTTATGAAATGACGCCAATTGCTTCTTGAAAATCTTATGTTCTAATCATTATATATCAGTAATATCACACAAGTATCCATTATATACCTACTTATATCGATTATATTTAAATACTTTTATATGTCAAGTACGAATATAATTAAACTAGTAATGAAGTAAATTAGTATAATACAGTTAAAAAATCAAACATCCATTATATTCAATATTTTTTAAATGTCATGATAAAAATTTAACTTGAATACTGTAATATAAACCAAAATACTTTTTACAAATTCCATTTAACAGCAGTATTTGCTATTTAGTGTTAAGTAAATAAAAAAAATTCCCAACTCACATGTCAACGGGATTCGGAGCTTTTTAATTTGAACAGAGAAGGGGCTGTGCTGGTAACGGGTAACACCCCAGATCTTTTGGAACACAATTCATATAATTTTTTCACAATACCACTTATGTTCGTCCTAGTCATTAACTATGCTGTTTTGTCCGGATTTCCGCAGGTACGTTGCCGTGGTTCATCCTCAGATCAACCGGATATGGTGCCGGATGGAGACCACTCTTTCGGCGATCGCGTTGGGCTACCTGGTGTGCCCGATCATCTGCATACCCAGCTACCTATCGTTCAACCTGTTCTCCCGAGTGGAGACGTTGGACGCGAACGGCAACCGCCCGGCATCGGCGCTGCGGTCAGCGTTGCGGCGGGCCAATAACGGCACCGATGTCCACACCGGTCATGGCACCGGCGGAGGAGGCTTTAGCATAGGCGCCAGTGGTGGCGGCGGTGAAGTCGGCGGAGGTGGTAACGACGGCGGCGGGCCTCTGCGCAACGTCACCCTATACTACGTCAACGTTAGCGACCTGGCCACGTCCACGTATCTGGCCGACATAAATTTCTGGGTGTACAGCGTCGTCATCAAGATCATACCGTGCGTGGCGCTCACCGTTCTCAGCCTGCGACTGATATGCGCGCTACTGGAGGCCAAACGCCGCCGTGCCAAGCTGACGGGCAGTGGCCGCAAGTCGGCCGACAAGGAGCGGCAAACGGACCGGACTACCCGGATGTTGTTGGCCGTGCTCTTGTTGTTCCTCATCACCGAGTTCCCGCAGGGCATATTGGGCCTTCTCACGCTGCTGCTCGGCAAGCGGTTCTTCCAGGACTGCTACCAGAACATGGGCGAGGTTATGGACATGCTGGCGCTGGTCAACTCGGCCATCAATTTCATATTGTACTGCGTGATGAGCCGGCAGTTCCGCAACACGTTCAGCCTGCTCTTCCTGCCGTCCTGGATCTTCAAGGCCGAGTCACAGGCTCTGTCACACGGTAACCCGACCACCACGCAAGTCACGCAAGTCTAAGGCGGCGGCTTCGACGGTGTCGTTGCGACGTTGCCCCCCGTTAACTCGTGGTCGTTGTCATAGCGGATACGCGCCACCCACCTCACAACACCCACCACCTATGGACCTCCAACTCCGATGGCGGTGACGACAATGATACTATTATAACGTATATAGGCCACCGTTTTCACATCAATAATGTAAATTGTTTAATTTGTTCAAATTCTGATCTCTGGAATTTTCAGGTAATTTTTAGGTATTTTTTATGCTGAAATACTCAGATTTCTCATAACTTTTGATGAGAAGTTACTGTGACGGTGCCAACTTTTGCTTTTCAAATGAACACCGCCCTTTTTACTGTAAACTATTTAGCAGATGATTTTTTGTTTTTGGAATTTTCAATGTATCCATGATATAATAAACTAGGCATGATGGCAACGAACCAATTTTTGTATTATGTTGCGCAAAGATGGCGACGGTCTTTCGCCACTTTCCATTGGTTGAGAATGTTTAGATAATATTATCATGATAAGAAATTTAAAAACGGCGAAAGACTAGCGCCATTTTTTGTCAAAGTTATGGTCGGCGGGTGAGGAGGATGCTTATCACGATGTGTTTATCATACCTAGTTTATTATATCATGAATGTATCTAAATACTAAAATTGTACCTGAAATGGTTAAAAAAACTAAGTATTTGAAAATATGACCTTTAAGTATTCGTAAAAATCGCAAAAGTCAGAACTTAAATAAATGCATTATTAAAGGAAAATAGAGAGTGGTAATGCTTAGTGAATCACCATGTTTATAAACATTGTCTCGTTACGTTTTGGCCGTCTTTAAGACTCAGAATTCTAATACTTAAATGTTAATGATAATTACAAAGCGACCACACAGGGTTATTGTTTTTAATCTACACGCTGTTTTTAGCACTAAACAATTTCACTGTTCATGTTTCGAGCCTTTTTCACTATCCCGTTGGTTCCAAGCTTCGTATTCGTACCGAATTTCGTTCAAATCCCTTTACATCACTCATTCAAGTACTATCCACTTCCGAACAACGTTTAAATAATAATTTACTGGCGCAACAATTATAGTCCATATTTATAAACATAAATAGGCAATTCTAGTCCACAGAATACAACTAATTTATAGATCAGCATTTCATTAGATTATCAAAATAATAATAATAATATATTAACGTCTGCCTTTGATCACCAAGCAAAACTTTTGTTTTAGATTTTCGGTATACATTGTATTGTTCTGTTTTCAACAAAATATTTCGATGATTTCATATGTCCATAATTAATAAGGAATAACATTACCTACATATTGTATTCAAATTGTGTAAAATATTTATGTAAAAAAAATCATTTATTTCCGTTTTAGTTTTAGTCATGTAGTGATTTCAGCAGTGTAAGTCGAACAAAAAGTTCTAACCTCTAGATGTTTTTGGTTCCTTAGTTTCCATGAGGTACCTATTATACGAACAATAATTCTATTGCGATTTCTAATGAAATAGATTTTAACAACAACTTTTTAAAGTAAGATGAATGTTTCAACATATTCTGCGATGATTGTTAACGAGTTTAAAATATTATTATTTTAATTTGTACAACTTGAAAGTCGAAGATAACCAAACTATTACGCACACGAAGATTGCATTGCTATAATGGCTTATAATTATACTACTACAATTATTATAGTAAGGTCTATGGAAATGTTGTTATACTTAAACGTAAGTATTTAGCAAAAGTCAAATCAGCGATGGATTCACTTCGTAATGAGAATCATAAAAGTGACTAACCTTAAAACCATGCGATTGTGTTGGATTTTTAATTTAATAATACCAAAATGAAATGATGAATAAAATTAACAAATTTTTATGTTAACTTAAAAACTATGTTAAATTTATAAAATCCAACTATTTATAAATGAAAATAATTTATTAATTTGGCATGTTGATTTATATATTCAAATTCTATTAAAATATTGGATTGATTTATGTGTTTATTGTTAAAAATCACAATGAATTAAGTACCCAATGTTATATATTAACTATATAGTTGAATAATTATTGTACTTGTACATAAGCATAAACATTAAAAACATTTTGACATTTATATTAATCTTTATGATGAAAATATTGTTATATTAAAATTAATAAAATTAGAATATTCTGTAAATTGTTAGTTAAAATATAAAATAGGTAGATAGGGTTTTAAACTGTAATTTAGTCTTTAGGGAGACTACCTATCAGATGTTATATTTTTATTTGTTCGCGTTTGATAAGTGTTTTTGTAATTAAGATATTATTAGCACGAATTTTTATTGAATAATAAAACATGTTGTATTCATTTATAGCTTTTGAAAGAATTTTTGATCATATACATTTCAATGTTTTCGTAGATCGTAGTTAATTAATCGTTTTTCTAATTTTTTTGTTTGTAAAAAGAACATACAACATTTGATGTATTATAAATTATAATTATGCATTATATTTTATGAATTGTCCAATAAAAAAATTATGTGCTTTAGTTTGGACTAACTTTATTTAGAAAGTTAACTTCAGTATTAATTATTCCTCAGATAATCCAACTCTTCAGTTTAATCGTAAATGGCCTAGATACTTTTCATTGGTTCAACCTTCAAATAAAAAAAAATCCTAAATTTAACTAACATTTGAACTTTTAGTAATGTTAATTACCATCTCCTTCAATCAATCCATCCTGTCGGCTGTCGGTGAATCTTTTTTTTACGTATTATTAATTATATCTAGTGTGTACAGATTTGAAAGCCGTATTACCTTTTTTTATATTACAAATACCAAAAGAAAATTATTCTTCGAACGTTTAATTATAAAAGTTGATAGCTAGCTTTCTTTTTTATCTGTTGAAAATAAAAAGAGCTATTATTTAAATGCAGGGTTTGAAATTAATTTCAACATTTATTTGAAATATCGATAAAAATTATTGTTGTATGTATATTTTTTAAGAAAACAAAAGTAATATTAAAATTTAATTAATTTATTATATTCAAAATTTATTTTGAAATTAAAAAAAGATGGGTAAGTGGATGTCGCTCTGCTGTACAGTAGGTTATAAGTGGGTCACTATAATGGATGGTGTTAAATTTGAATTCAATGATATAATATCATTGTATAAAAAATACGATTCTGAGCGAAAACGGTCAGTCAGCCTATGATATTACTAAGTATATTTGATGATATTATTGTGAATAAAGTAATTTATATAATATAACCTATTTACGTGGAACCTTGTTTTAAATTTTCAATCCTTAGCTATTTTTAACTACAAAATAATTATTAAATTATAAATTTGATAAATGTTGTCAAAATATGAACTTTAAACGCTTATAAAAAAAAATTGTGCCTATGTATTTTTAATATTTTTCAACTGAAATTGTAAAAATAAATCAGGAGCCTTGTATTAAATTTTCACGCTTTTTTCCCAACAAATAACATTTTATTGATATTTATAGAAAAAAAAAATAAAAAAATTGAAAACTAACAATGTCCGTAAACAGCTCAAAAAGAGTCAAAATATTTTTTAAATTTCATCGTGTATAGAAAATGCTCATATAAATATTTAGTGAAATTTTCAAGTATCTACAGTCATACGTTTTTTAATTACAACAATAAAAGAAAATCGTTACATGAGAAATCGAGTGAATATCAAATGCTGTAAAAATATGAATTTGAAATGCTCATAAAAATTTAATTTAACTTTCTTGTTGACATTTTTTTTTTGATAAAGGTGGAAAAACTTATGGGTAATCTCGTATTACATTTTCAAATCTTAGATTGAAAAAGAAAAATTTTTATGTATTCTCAATTCAAAATAATTTGCTAATTTTCGTGATTTTTTCGTAGTTTGTCAATATTTGAACTTTAAATGCTTATAAATAAAAACCCTGACTAATATAAACATTCAACCATTTGTTTTTGAGTTGCACCAAAAACCAAAATTGATTTTCTCGAAAACAGATTTTGCGTAAAAATTCCCGTTTTTCCTTAATTTTTCTTATGTTTTTCACGACGCTTTTGAAAACTACTGGGACATTTTTACTTTCGACACCCCAAAGTACCAACTAGATTCACTTTCCTATTAGAAAAGTTACTTTTGAAGAAAATCCAAGCACTTTTACCGTCCTAAAAGGTGATGACATGACACAAAAAAAATAACACACATCATTGTAAAATCAATACATTCATCGCTTCGCTCAGAATCTAAAATATTAAATTCAATAATTGATAAATAATTATCGTCTTACCCATTTTTATAAAAATCAACTCAAGCTTAAAATTCAGCCATTGACCAATAAGCCTATATTATTGTTCATCGTTAATCAGTAGGTAAGTATTAAGTAGTAATACTAATATTTTGTTTTCTCATGCCTATTTCACAGCCTCGGGAGACAACGCGTATGTAATGACCGAATGACGATAGAGAACGTAGTTAGATATAAATCAAAAGTAAAATCGTAAATATTGTAAAAGTGATTTTTACCTAAACATAAAAAAATAATTTTGGTGACGGAGTGGTCGAGCGGACTAAGGCGTCGGTTGTGACGCACACCGGCGCTGGTTCAAACCTCGGTTCGCGGGCGGCATTTTTCTTCGGGAAAGTCACGATGTCCGGAGAACAAGTGCCGCCATCCCCCACCCGAGCATGGTGTACGGGTGCCCACTTAAAAATCTGCCAAAATTACACACACGTGCTTACCAACCAACAGTATCCTCTCCTACAAACAAACAAACAGCTAATGGCCATAGTTGCAGGGCTCAATGAACAATAAAAAAAAAAAAAATACTAATAATTTTATAATAAAAATTATATTTAAAAAAAAATATATACCTAATTACAAATCAGAAACAATTAAATCGATACTATGCAAAATTATAAAATTATAAGATTATAAAATCAATATATTATTTTTAATTTATTGAAATAAATTAAAAACTATTATCAATAAGAAAAGTTGAAATTAAAATCGAATAATTTAATTTCGATTTCAAGGCCTGATTAAATATATTTAATAAAATACTTAATATAGATAATTACGATACGATAATATACAAAAACAAAATCTAATCAGCAACTCTTCAAAAATAATATTACGTAAATTATTTATGTGTAAACCGTGTAAATCACATGTGTAACGTAATTAATGAATTATTTTGATAGAATATATTGTTAAAAGTTGATTGCTATAATTTATTATCATATCTATATATTTTTAAAAATCTGGCAATATTTCCATTCTGATTATAATTTATAAATTTTAAATTTTCATCGTATCCTATTTATTTTTATTTTATTTTTAACTTATTTTTCGTTATTATTTTCGTTGGGTAGACATTTTCTGATTTTTCTTTTTATACACAACAATGACACTTAAAAGTGGAGTTAGAACAAACGTTAAGCACTCGAGTGTGTGCTGGTGCTTTAGGAATACCACTTTACAACAGCCATATATACGAGTTCTATACAAAATACTTCTCATGCTATTACTTACTATAGTGACTAGGATCATACACAAGGAATCGACCCGATGACAGTTTACACTTCACATATTGTACAATAAATATGATAAACCAAGATATTGTACTTGGACTGTTATCAAAACATATTCAATATTCATTCAAAAAATACTTTTTATAATTTGTTATACTTTTCGTTTCAAATACGAAAATCCCAATTTTTTACATTTTTTTGACATTCAAGAAATGCCTAATGACGTAAACATATTTCTAATACGATATGTGACCTTAATAATTTATTGACTACTGCAATTAGAAATATCAATATATTATGTATAGTTAATAGGAATGAATATTCAAAATATTTCAATTTTAAATAAAACCTAATTATTATAGGCATTATACAGTAATAACCTATTATTTACCATATTAGTAAATAACAATAAATATAATTATAAACAATATTTCATAATATGATATACAAGTAGGTATAGCTACGAAAAAGTATTTTTATTTTTAAAGTTTATAGTCAACAGCATCGATATATGTACTATGTAGGTAGCCATTATATTAATTTTAGGATTCCCTTGGACATTCGAGTCCATAATATTAATTTTTGACACCTAGTAAACTCGTGTAAAATTAATATTCTATTTGACACATTTTCATTATGTAATCGATTAGTGTCAATTTATAATTGAATAAATGTTTTGATAACGACATCTAACATTTCTTATAACACTACATACAGATTGTCTTTAAAATAACTTAATGATGTGAATATAATTTTTAAATCAATATTCCCATCATAAATTAATAGCAAACTCGTGAGCTCCAGCCAAAATAACAATATATGCTCTCCCATTAACCTAATCAAAAATGTTTTTTTAAATCCATAAAAGATTATGGGACAGCATTTTAAGCTGCAGTGTTTATTTAGCAGAGTGGAAGATTTGGGTCAATCTTATTTAAGCATAGAATAATACTCTATTATAAGTACGTGTCACTATGTGAGTTCAGCTTAGAATAAGGATTGATTAATAATATTTGTCGATAAGTATTTCTTTATTAATTATATAATACCTAACCATTAATTATGAATACTATTATGGTAATACTTATTATGGTACTAGTATTAGTAGTATTAGTATTATTATACTAGTATTCATAACCAATGGTAATATATTAATATTAAGGCTTTAAACATATAATTTCTTTGATTAGAGCCAAAAATACACTTTCCATAAGCATAAGAAAGTTATTATGCTGCTTGGTTGGGCACTGTCGTTGCATTCAGTTAAGAAACGTGTTCTTAATTCAAACACCTGCCGGTGTCACTAGTTCCCGGATGGGTAGCCACCCGGATTTTTAGTGACAAATCCTTACCACATATATACACACGTGTTCCAATCCAACCTACCCCCTCCTACAAAAAGCTTATGGTCATATAGTTGCCGTACTTAAGATCAATAAAAAAAAAAATACAGTTTTTATTATGTAAATTATCAACTATGATGAATTTATAAATAATTCTAATACCTACTTAATAAAAATCTTATACAAAATTCAATAATTTACACATAGACTTAATTCTTATCGTTATGTTTTTTTTTGATTTAAAATTAACCTTAGATTTACTCTCGGAAAAAAATTCTGATCGTACCTAATTTAAAAGTTAGTATTATTTATAATTAAAAATGATTATATTTATTTCCGTCCACAAAAATGTTGGCAATAAATGGCTTATGGTTTTCAATTATATAATGGAGTTTTGTTTTTTTTAATTTAAGAAAAGCGCTACAGAAGTTATACTTTGACTCTTTTTGAATTGAATAAAAATCACTGAAACTTAGTTTATATTATTTTGAGAAAATTATGTAGACTTTTGTTATTCATGAAAGTGTTTATTTTACAGCTGCTGTTGATTTACATATATGTTATGAAACGTTGAAATGTAAAACTGTTTTCGTTGTAACATATGTGAATCCACATTTAGTAAAAATGTATTTGACTGAAAGGGTTGATAATTCTGAAACGTAGATGTATCGTGTATGACTAATTATACGGAGTCATTCAGAAGAAAAAAACATTACTCATACATGGTTGACCAATGTCATGCAAAAATATATAATGTTTTCTGATTAATGCCGTACATTACAATATTAGCATACGAAATAAATATTTCATATTGTGGTAGTTTTACGATATTCACTATGATCACTATTTGACCTTAATATTTAAGTTTGGATTAAGACGACGAAATTGTACTAAAATTAAGCTGGGTCATGACGTCATAGTTATGAGTTTTGTTTCTTGTAATATAAATGAAACTATTTGAAAAAATGGTTGTACTTGTAGTGGTGTTAAACAAATATTTACAGTTCACTTTAGATCAATCAAAGTTACGCAATATTTTATGTTAACAATGGGAATAAATATATTATATAAACGAAATACAAAAACACTGAACAAGGTGATTCTTTTATCACTAAACAGTTATTCTCTCGGTAAATTTATATTTAAAAAAAACATTTAAACGTAACATGAAATTATAAAAACCTTGTAAAAAAATGTAGTATGTTGAACAATAAAAAAAACGCATAAATTAACTTATTGATAACTGTTAAGTGACATGGTAAATTTTTTACAAGAAACAATTCTGAGTGGAGACAGTGTGACATCTTCTATTTCTAATATTATCTTATAATTTATTTATATTAATATTGGTAATTAATTTCCTATTAATTTATTAATTTATCATAATATGATATTTGTATATTTTGGAGATTGGACTAATTCTTTCCAAAAATATATCATATCATATCATATATTATTATTTTTTAACTAATAAGTCAACTAGCTGACCCACCCGGTGTTTTCCAATCTATAACCATAATATTTTGAATTACAACAAAATAACAAAATAACAATAAAATGCATTTAAATACCTAATTTCATATATCTATAATTGTACAACTTTAACTTCAAACAACTATGAGCAAAATGTTGACTATGAATATTCAATATTTTTATTGTTTTAAAAACCAATTATAAGAAACATTTAATAATATACATCAAGCTTTTTGACATTGAAACAAACTTTATAAACATAAATCGAAAAAATGCTATCATTTCAAAAGTCTAAAATTAATCAAAAAAAAACAAGAAAATTTTTTTAAGTATATTTTTCATAGACAATGATATAATAAATATTTGGTGAAAATTTCAAGTCCCCAAAGTTATCTATTTCTTAATTAAAACTTGGAAACAAAATCGATTTTGTCAATAATGTCAAAAACTCCTATTGTTGCGAAAATATTTTCGTTTTCCACAGTATTTTGTTAGTTTTTCATAATTATTAAGAACATTTTTGACTGAAACCATCCAAAATATTGGAGACTGAAGCAAACAGTCAGGTAACATGTCAGACTAATTATTTATTCGAGTACCATTTCCTAAAGTGAAACGAATTCATGTAACATAATTCCAAACTGTATTAAATGCAGACTTCTGACTTGGATAGTAAATTGTAGTCTATAAACATAAATGGGACAAGTATAATCCACATCATCTAGTTGTATCTAATTACTCTAACCCAAAATTGATTAATACAATTATTGTAAGAACCTTTTGAGGTGATAACAGTAAAACCACAATCAGCCTCAGAAAAGATGCATAACATTTGGGAACAGCTCTAAAAATACGTGTGCAATAACGTTATGAAAGAGAAAATCAAATTTACTATAGGAACTCTTAAATTAAATAATGATAAATTGAAGAAGGCGATATGTAGTTAAATATTTAACTGTGACAATGTGCTGTATAATTATTTCAATAACAATTTATTTTAATATTTACAACCACAGATATATTAATATATCTCCCGATGTTTGTGGAATAGTGCATGAATAGGTAACTAGTACCTGGTTATAGTTATAGCTTGAAGTGTACAAAGATAAAAATGTTAAATGAAAAATGTACCAATTCATTTGTTAGTATAACCAGTAAATATAAAACATTATTTTAGAATAGGTAACTTTATAATATTTTTGTTATTACGGGGGATAACGAGATATTTAATGACGAGTCTTCTGCACACTAAAGCTGTTGTTTTGCCTATAATTAACGCCGTGTTCAAAAATTATAAATTACACATTTCTAAAAAAAAAATGTATTCTTGTAGTAATGAGTTTATGACGTATTCTTGTGTCTTAAAAATATAACTTTCGAGTTACAATCAATAAATTGATATGCAGCGTTTTCATACTATTTATTAATTAATGTATTTAGTTTTAAACAAAAATATACATACATACAATTAATAAAATTAATTAATATTACAATGTAGGTACTAGTTTTAACTAAATCAAACATGTATATTATATTATTATAATAAAATATACATCAGGCGAAGTGAGTTGCCACATCTGTTATCATCGTTGTCTTATATTTTTCACTATGCGTGTGAATGAAAAAAAAACCATTAATGCCTGGAAAGAATGGGTTGTGAACATTTCAAAATATTTACCACCTGTTAGTGTTTCACCTTCACCATCAGCAAGGGATTTAAGAAAACCTTTTAACGCTATTATTATTTCAAAGTAAAGTAATAAAACCCAAATGGTCATACATATTTTATTATACGTCGTGATTAAAAAGATTAGAGAAAAAACAATAGTACTTCGATATTAATTTTGGCACTTTCATAGATTAAATATAAAATTAAAATCATTTTTATTTGCTCGTATTTCGTGAAAATATTTATTATTTCAGAACTGATTTCGCCAAAATATTGCCTACATTTTCAGAAACTATAGCTAGAAAAAAATGTTTGCATTAATAATTTAATTTTTTCGTAAGTATAATAATTTTATTATAATACTTAATATGATAAGTTTATACTACAAACATCTGGGACGGAGTGGCCGAGCAAACTAAGACGTCGGTTGTAACGCACACCGGCGCTGGTTCAAACCTCGGTTCTAGGGCGGCATTTTTCTTCGGGTAAGTCACTGTGTCCGGAGAGAAGTGCCGCCATCCCCCGCCCGGGCATGGCAGATACCCACGGGTGCCCACTAAAAAATCTGCCAAACCAAAAAACACACATGTTTACTAACCTACAGTTCCTCCCCTACAAAACAAAAACAAAACAGCTAATGGCCATAGTTTCCGGGCTTCACGGTCAATAAAAAAAAACATCTGTTTTTAAATTGTTTTGATAAATAAGTAATTTTTATTAGTTGCGTTAAAAAATATAATACCGATCACAAATTATTTAAAATTATATGACAATTTCTTCATAAAACGCTGTTTGAAACTAATGGATAGGTACCTAGTTAGTAACTCAATTTTAACAGTCCGAGAATCCATCCATTATCATCACCCTTGTAATTCGGTTATTTGAAGAGACATTCCTTGACTTTCATAAGAATACGTCTGAATGCTTCGTATTTCGTTTTCAGTTTGTACTTTCCTTAGTTAGTCTACGAAAGTACAATACTAACCCACTTTGGCCAAGACCCTAATCCGATTTGTATGGGTTGACGACAGCCATCAGCTAGAAAGTTATGTATATACATAATACATACAACATACAACATACAACATTAATGTATACAAGTATATTGTATACAATTAAAATACATGTTCTGAAATATAAATGTAATACACTTTTCACAGAAAACTCGAATTTTGAAATTATTTAATAGAAATTTTATATTATAAATTAGTATACACTACTGAAAGAATAATGCACAACTCAAAATTTTCCGATTTTCGAGTTTTGATTGATTCTAATATTTATTACTTTGCTCTATCTTTTAGTCAACTTGATAAAATCTGGTAAGTTCACTAGAACTGACATAAGAACTTTGATATGTCATTATATATTCTCGCGGAACGTATTTATTGTTTTTATCACTTCCAAACGTGAATAATGTCACAACTCAAAATTCTTGTCCAACTGTAAGTTTCATCTTTAGCAAAACAAAACAAACTAAGTTTTGGTAGAGTACCTATCTTTATGGTTGTGAATAATATAAAATTATATAAATAGCACCAGCCAGTAGTCAAATATTCTATTATTATCATGTAATAATGTAATATAATGCACAATATTAGTGGATACGTACCTTCAGGCTTCGAGAAATATACATCAAATTAAAAAATAAACAAATTGAGTTAATTAAAGAAAAGAAAAAACGCTCACCTTCTTGGCTTGTACATAGGTAATTCACTCGTGTGTGACAATTATATTTTATATAATAAGTATAATATATAGTATGTGGTTAATTAATTTACACGGCATGCGTAGACGAGTGAAGAAAAACCAGCCGACGGAACTCCTAAAGTTAGTTTACATAATCATTAATTACATAAGTTACATTTTAGATTATAAATTTACTCTGCACCAATTCAATCGGTTACAGGTAATAGAAAATTTTTGAAGCGGTTATCGCTTATTGGTAACCTGTACTCTTGAAGATAGTACGGATAATAGGTTACCGCCATATTATACTTGTCTATGGTTACCGATTTAAAACCGCTAACCGGCATCAGTTTGAAGTATATAGCACAAATAGCACAAAGTATTGGTGCCAGTGTTAAGTTGTACATAAAAATATCAAACAATATCATATACATTTTCTAAATGTTCTAAAAGTAAGTATCATTATTCATAATATACATTTAAACGTGACTTGCTTACAGTGTTATCTAACATTTTATCACTTACATTAAATTATAGAAGAATTATATATGGCTTGCTAGGTACAAACTGACAACTTTAGTTTACTATGCAACAATTATAATTTATCTTATTTGTTATCGTATTCATTAAAATGTGTAACCACTACCCAGGGGTAAACCGTAAACGATTAGATATATTCATGGGAATAAAAATTATAATAACGTACCTACATTTTTTTTATTAATATTTGATCTTTTTACCTTCAACTACCAAAGGTTGTTATATCTATAATTACTATTAAAAAAGGGTTTTTCTATTTACATTTTTTGCTTTTTTTTAATGGTTGATCTTAATGTTCATTTTGATTTAAATCAGTTTGTTTTTTAAGTATTCCTTGCTGTTGCCTGTTTTTCATGCAGGTTGGTCTTATATTGTTATTTATATTATAATATTTATTAACATTGTATACCTATTATTAAATATTATTATGTGTTTACTCGTTAAATTTATACGACCTTGTAATAAAGGTAGATATTAAACTGTATTTCAAAGTCTTAAATTCGTTATTTATTATTAATAATATAGGTATACCTATTATACTTATGAGTAGTTTAAGTGTTATACATTTCACATTCAATATATTAATTATTATTAACCTACTATATTTGCAAATTATTCAATAATTATCACACAGGATCTACAAAATCAATGACTAATAAGACAAACCCAAAGTAATATATTTAAACATATCCTGTAAAAAATATGATTCTTAACCATTAGATAAGACGTGTATAATATATTTTATTACGTTATAATAAAAATGTAATACAAAAATAGTATATTGAGACATTGGTTTTTTCGACCACAGGTTATTTTCACTGCAATTTACAATTAAATTTTATATATTTATACCTACTAGATATAAGTTTTTCATGTCGTTAAAATACTGTCACCGTTTTTGCAAAGAAACTCGTGTGTAATATATAAAAATATAAAGAATTTACAAAATAATCTTTTATACGAAAATGTTAATCACATATATTGTATCTACCTTTAACTTAAATTAAATTCGTCTTCCATATTATGTTTACGTAGATTTACTAACGTTTTTTCTTTTGTAACATTAATTTTTTTTTCCGTACATTCAATGATAAATTATTTATAAAGAACAACTTTCTTTTTAACTTAATCATTCGGGTTTAGGTACTCGGACCTCAGCCTACTCTCAATCTAAGTACAGTTATTACTTATTTAAGACTTATTTATTTCATAATAATATTTCATAAAAAAAAACTTTTCAACCTGTCAATATTTTACTATTATTTTTGGAATAATATATATGTACAGTCGATATTTATAATAGTTTCTAAAATAGATTTTTTTTTAAGAGCTTTACATAAATCTTTCTAACATACTGTCATGCAGAACTTTATTATTTTGTAAAAATAAATAAATTTTATATTCACTATGCAGTATGGAAATTGAATGTCATAATATTTATTACATGACTGTGAAATTATAAATATCCAATTAACTATTGGAATTATATATTAAATAATATATTGATAACAGGTCATTAAAAAGAATATAATTAAATAAATATGAAAAAAAAATAATTTACTCAATTATTAAGCTTAAAAACATATTTCCGAGTATCTAAATTTTAATTATTGGAAATCATCACATTTTTGTTTGAAATTAAATGAAACTATAATAATTTAGAGGTAGTTCATAATCTAAATTAATATATTTACTACACTAAATTCATTTTAATTTTTTTTCATTTAATTTTAATTAAAATATCAATATATCATTAAATAGACTGAATTTTCCATGTTTACAACTAATTATGTTGAAAAATGTAATACATTTAACCTATTGGATATTGGTAATTTGCATTGAAAAATTATGCTTATCAAAAACGAATAATAATATTATTCTTAAACACTTCGATCAATATTATTTTATATATTAAAGCTATTTTAAAGATAATTAAGCTATAATTCGTTAATATATATGTTTAATCCTTATTATAAGAAAATATTTATCTAATAAGCTATTAGATAATATAAATTTGGGAGCTTGAGTCTCACCAAAAATTATTTTGCATACATATACTAATTTTTTTAGAGCATTACCTATACACAAATGTAAAATTATTGTTTTCGTATATAGATTAGGTTTTTTCCACATACTTGAACCCCATCCATATAAAAGTTATGTTTATGCCACATTGCCACTATATAGATAATACTAATATAGATAATATTAATATAATTGATAGTTTGGTTTAAAAATGTACCAAAATTTAATATTCTAACTATCTAACTTTAATATTCTAAACTTAAAGTAAAAAATAACTTGATTGTAGAAATATCTTTTAAAATGTATTCGTATTTCGTATCTATGCTATCAGGGCCAGATTGGACGAATTCGGGCCACCAAGTTTTCCGTTTTTTACCAGCACTCTTACAAACTGGCAGCCCTTGGGTACGTTTTTATTCCGTACATAGTTTTTTTTTTATTTTATAGTCTCCATTTCTTCAAATTTTAACTCTTAACATATTTTCAGTCAACTCATGACTTGAGCGGCCCAAAATTGTCGCGACCATCGAGTTTTACTCGTTAAGTCGCCGGGCCAATCCGGCCTTGTATGCTATTGTGTAGTAGGTACTTGTCCTTGACCAAAATGTCAATAAAAAAAAAATTTTAAAAAACTACTTATATATACTGGAATACATAATACTCACTATAGGTACACATTGGTATGCAAGGTTATATTTAAACATTGCATAGTATGTATATCAAATGGCTTATAATTACTAACGAGGTTTACTCGACCAGTATATTTACTATTACCATTCATCGTCAAGTGTCCAGGTAAATAATCATTAACGGTCAACCAAACGTGTACATTTTTTAAAACTAAAAATGTATAAATCATATTAGTGTAGTTGAGCACATTTTTTATGTTGTTATTCGCACAAATTATTAATTTGATGTAACAAAAACTAAAAATATACTAACATTAACAAGCAAACCGTTAATCATTATTGTTTAACCAAACTTTTATTTTCTACAGTGAAAATAGTGCGATCGTGATTATTAATTATGTATAGGTACTTTAACAAAATAAAATATAAACTGATTAGCCACTATGATTTTAAAAAGAAGCATTTACAGTTGCCACTATTTAAACTATAGTTATTTTATTATTAAATATTTTCATATTCTTGCATTTTTTTAAAACTCCATGATTGTGTTTAAAAATATTTCAATTCACTAATATTTACAACTTGTAAATTTGTAAAATATCAACTATTATATACCTATGGGCATAAATTGATTTGGATAAATTATTTAATCAGTAAATCAGATATCAACTGTAAGTATGTATTATGACGTGTGCTTACATTTAAATCGATGATAAATAATGTATTGAAGGTATGCCCCCTATAATATGTAACTACGATATACATCGTCTTTATTACATTATATTTCATACTTTTTAGGTTTTACAATTCTAGCATAGAAATATATGATGTGTTCAGAAGCGATAGAACCCTATCATTAAAAGAAATAAAATAGAGACAAAATAATCTTGCAGATATGTATATGAAGTGTATGTAAAGTGCTTATTATATGACTACATTATAATATAAAACAATTGGAAGAGACTTTAAAACGCATTAAAAATATTGTGTAATCCGGTAATGCATAGTCCGGCAACCTTGTACTTTTATGCCGTGAGTATCAAATTTGATTTTAGGGTCTAGTTTCACACAATCACTCAAAAGTCCACTTTCTATATTATTCTTATTATTTTTTTTTTACATGATTACCCAACTAAAAATAAATTTTAGTACCTACTTTTAAAATCTTTTGCAACACCTGCGTACCTAGAGATATTAATAACAAAAAATAATTAAAATTATCTAAAAGGGTGAGTTAAAAATGTAGTAATATATATCATATATGATGCATCATATATCATGAGATATGACTATAGAAGTTGAAAAATATTAAAAATACATAGGCACAATTTTTTTTTATAAGCATTTAAAGATTGATTTTTGATGTTCAACTTTTGTAACTTAAGATTGAAAATTGAAACGAGGTTCCACGCAAGTACCTAGTTAATTCTGAAACCAAAAAATCTAAAAATATACATAAACAAAGTTTTTTTTTATAGTTCTTTTGATCAAAATTGGGCGAAATTACATATTACTAATCAAGAATAAGTTATTTTTTTATAATTGTATAGTATTAATTCAACTTACCGGCTACCGTATTAATAATGAGTAATAATAATATAAATATAATATAAAATATCCTGGACTGACAAACCGTCTTCGATATGAATCGTTTGTCGAATACAATGATATTATATCATTGAATTCAACTTTAATATCATCAATTACAGCGACCCACTTGTAACCTACTATACAGCAGAGCGACATCCACTTGCCCGCCTATTATATATTAATTTATTTTTTTTTAATTTGCGTTGTATTTTACTAGGGTATACCAAATCAACAATAAAAAACGTTACTTTCATACAAGTTATCAATTATAATAACGTGGGTACTCGTACTGTACAACCTAAGGTACTTATACAACTTACCTTAGGTTGTATATTATTATTTTTTTTTTATAAAAATTATTATAATAATCATCGTGATTAAGTATATACTTTACTGTGTATTTATTATGAATAATAGACAAAATCTCGTGATTTAAATTTTGATTCAGTATTTATTACATTTGATATTTTAAATCTTAATAGTAATATTATGTAAGTTAATTTATTATGAATTTAGATCAGTGTTTCTCAAACAGGGGGTCGCGAGAATTTTTTTGAATTATATAGATTTTAGGAAATGTATTCATTATAATATACCTACCAATAGTATATTCATTATAATTTATAAATTAATAAAGTAATAAGTTATAATAATAGTACCTACTCAAATTTTGTTTTTAGAACTAATTTTTGATCTTGTAAATAAACCATATGGGTCGCAATAGATTTTCTGGGATAAAATTGGGTCACCGTCCTAAAAAGTTTGAGAACCATTGGTTCAGATAATATTTTGGTAGTTAATCCAAGTTATCACATAATGGAGTTTAAAACAATTTTCTAATTTTTTCTATATTCATACCACGGTTTAAATGTATATAATATTTACATAGGTAAGTACCAATATTTAGTTACAATTTATAGTTTGAATATTTTTAATATTGTTTTAGGTTTTTTCGGAACACAATTCGAATTTTCTACGACTTATTATCTAAAAACAATTCACACGTACGAATACACCATAATTAAATAACTTACTCAATTTATTCTTGCCATAATAGAATTCTTTCGAAACATTAGGTACCTATCTACCTACGCATTTGTCAGCTTAACATAACTTAACAAATGGATAGTTTTTAACTAATTTCTTTATTAATGGTCCGGTACACTTCAAAAATGTTTATAAAGGCTCATCAAGTTTGTCCTGATACTTTTATATTAAATAGACATTTCTGCTGGACAGGTAATATTTCTGTTTGATGTTTGTATAGTAGTTACAAAGACATTATTCATACATACATACATACATACATTGTACCGCAAGGTTATAATGGTCAAGCCATTCTTCTCATCGTTCTCAATATGTTTTCCAATCTAGGTAGGTCAGATCGTTTCAAAATGCACCCCAAAATATAATTTTTGTATTCTATATGGATTCCTATTCCATGTGCCTTGTGCCTAGCCTATAATTATTATCTTCAAATATTTTTTATCGAAACTCAAGTAATTTCGATGTTTATGTTTTGTCAGACTTAGCAGCCTACTCCCGTAATATTACCTAATACCTATATTGGATTATTGTAAATTTTTATATACTAATTATTTTTAATATTTTAATGTTCAAAGTTATCAAAAAGTTATTAAGAAACTCAGAAGGTTAAGTTAAGCGGCTAATGGTTAATAAATTGTGGATTTTACAATTTCAAAAAATATCATTTTACAGTTTGATCTTTAATCTATAAAATAGATGCTTTTATGAAGCATAAATCTTTCACAAATAAAGCGTTTAGAATTTCTTACTTCAGCCAGACGTGACATGAAAAATAAAAATAAAACTCTTAGTGAACAATAGCTCAGCTATAAAAATAATGGTAATTTTTTCAACTTCGTGGACGATCCAATTTTATTTTCATTTTTTTGTATTATATATTCATCTCTATATGCATCCCACGTTATTGTTATCTGTTTTCACCTTTCACACAACTCTAAAATACCCACCTATATTCAATGAATCAATAGATTTAGTCATATCACTACTAACCCATCGAGTAGACATGGAAACCTTACTATCTTCACTCTTCAGTATATTGTACATACCTACTCAGTTTTATTCAGTTAACAAAATAATCATTGACAAACCGATATAGATGATTATATTGGATTGCAATCTAGAGGTGACCGAAGCATCTAATATTAAACTCTTAGCGTTATTATTTGTGCTTATTCAAGCATACAATGATAATATTTGCCATGTTCCGTAGTATAGCCATCATTCATAAATAAATTGAATTAAACAAAAATTATTATTAAACTCCGTAGTTAACGTTGTAAGTTTTTGTCCATAACACCAAAATTACATTTTATATTTTAATGAAAATATTAAATTCCAGACGAAATATGGCGCTGACAGAAAATATTTTTTCGAGTTATTTATTTTAAATTATCATTTACACCCTCAACCAAGTAATTACGGTTAGTCCGTTTTGACACTAATGTTTTTCAGTTTCTACATCGATATTTAATACTTTATATTAAAAACGTCTAAATATTAAAATTGTTTTTGATAGAAACATTACTACATTTACACTATCTACCTATTAAGTAAAGGCGGGCATTAACCAATTAATTAATTTTCTAATTAATTTTAGAATTTAAGGGTACGTTACAGTGACATTTGTTGTCTTCCTCTTACAAGGGCGTAACATGGCAAATAACGCTCAGCAGAACACGATTATCTCCGTTAGTTTAAAAATTAGAGCAAATTGAGTTCTTATAAAATTTAAAGGTAAGATTATTATCTAGACAATGACATAAGATTTTTATTATATTTTAATATTAAAACGAGCTATGCGCATTTTAAGATGTACAAACAGCTTACAATTTTAAAATACACATAACTCGCTTTAAAATTAAAATATAATAAAAAGCTTACCTAAGTCATTGTCTAGATAATAATCTTACCTTTAAATTTTATAAGAGCTCAATTCGCTCTAACTTTTAAACTAACGGAGATAAATGTGTTCTGCTGAGCGTAAAAGTTGCTATGTTACGCGCTTGTTAGACGAAGACAACAAATGTCACTGTAACATACCCTTAACTATAGAGTATAGTTTAATTTACTGTTTAAATAACTTAGCTTTTTTCAGTTAATTTTAAAATCATGTTAATCAAGTAAAAATTAAAATTGTTAGATGTGAACGACTTCCTATACCTACCACTATAAATTTTTGTTTGTTGTTTTTAGATTCAAACGTTCATAATCAGAATAATTCAAAGGATTGAAGCGTTTTACTATTTGAATTGCGAAATAGGTACTTATATTGCTATATCTGTATAAGAGTCCTTCAGTTGGTAGGTAGGTACAGACAACAAATCTTCACTTCTGTTTTCCGAGTCTATAAACAATATTTATTGGACACTTAAATTACAATTTCCTTAAGATACTAGACTGTAGTCATAATAAATATAGTGCCTACCGATGAAATGGCTGTGGGTACTTCACAAAAGGTAATAACACAGAACCCACTTACCCACATCCCCCGCAGAAAACTATTAGTTTTATTATTCGTTCTAACCACGCCAATTTCAAGTTTCCATTATGAAAGAAATGTTTAAAGTGTAATCAAGTATTTAGTATTTACATATTATTGGTGATTGGTCTTCGTCTTCGTCTTTATACATATAGGTATAATCAATATCTAAAACACTTAAATACAATATACCTATCTCACAACTATCTACAATTATAATATGATATAGGTACATATCTCAATCTCTGCATAAATAATTTTTTATTTACTTATAATTCATTGTAAAAAAGTTATTACATGCCCTTATGTCAATAATGCAGATTGTATTTAACACTTTAAATTTTAAAAGGTACATGAGAAATTAAACAATAACTAATAAAATAATCAAATTCTGAATTCAAACATTGGACTTAAACTAAAAATACGATTTTTTATGTAATGATTCTATTAAAAACATTTTGAATGTGTAAATAACCATTATGGCAACAACTGGACGTGCATACCTATTATTTTCAATCATGATTCATGAATATTAAACATTTTTATAACAATAACTTTTGGTTATGATTCAATCATAAACAAACTTTTTAAAAAAAAAAAACAGGAAATTATACAAGATGAAAAATATTATACTGTACCTATTACATACTCTGTCTCTGAGAGTAATAATTAATAAAATATATAATAAGGTAGGTACTTGCAATACTTAAAATAAAATTTATATCAAGTACCTATTTGTACAATAACATGTGATATTGAAAAATATTTCATGTTTTTGACGCAAAATTGGTAATATTATGAATATGGTAGAAGTGTAGCACACGTGTCAAAAAGGATAATTTATTTTTATTACCTACAAATATTTTCAACGTACCCGCAAAAAAATATATTGTAATACCGTATGCTTATTTATTTATATTGTTCAATTGACACATTTTTTGAGATACCAAATCTATAAACTTCAGAATATATTCAATTCAGTGATCCCATTTTGTTACAAAATCATATGACATTAAATATAGGTAAATATGGGACAACAAATAGCGATATATCTGAACAAAATAAATTAAATTTTTCACTTCATTTTCAACTCTAAGCGTTATTATAAACCTATTTTTCTTTATAACATAGGAAATAAATTAATAATTTTCGATGAGGTGTATTTTGATACAAATACCTACAGGGTATTATTTAATATTTGAAAATTGTACTTAATAAGATAGATGTACCTACTAGCTAATAAATTTCCTTTCATCATGAATATTCTAATCAAATTGTATTTTAAATTAAATATTATATTAAAAAAAAATGCTTAAGAGTATATTTGGTTAGTAAACTGTATTAAAACTTAAGAGGATTTCAGTGCACTATTTGTTTTCTTTCTTTCACTCACACGCAACATTGCAAATTTGCGTCCACTATCCAGCAGAACAATATTGTTAATAATATTGATACAATGGAAGTAGTATTTATATTATTCTCTGTTCATTGGTTTCTTTGCAATATTTCAATCTGAGTGCAAATTACGAATATTTAAAATAATCAAGTTTAAAATTGTGCAAAAAATTAAAAATTTTTTTTACTTGTTTTTTCTTTACACATTTATAGTAGTTTGATTCGATCTAATATTGATCAGCTAATAAAGCTAACAACACAAGATTGGTTCTGCTGAACGCAAATTTGCTATACAAATAATATGATTAAATACCAAATCAAACAATACACCGACATCCTAAAAAAAAAATTAAAAATAAAGTTATGTATTAAATGTGTATGTAATATATAACTAAGCAATAATATTATTTTGTTATGGCTTTAAATTTTTTTTCTTGTAAATTATTTTTGATCAAAATTAAACTTTTATAGTCAATAATTCAGAGGCGTAGGCGGGAGGGCTAAGGGAGCTATATCCACCTCATACAAAATTCCTGGCTACACCACTGCAGGTCAAAATTATAGTCAAATCTACTTTTATTTTAACACTATAAATGTTTTCACAAAAATAAAATTTACTAAAAATGAATTTATTCATAAGCATATTATAGCAGCTTATTAGTCATGCGAAGCTTATAAAAACTTAAGTATCAAAAATGTTATGCTTAGTTTTATTATTCTATTGAAATGTTTTGTTGAATACCTACACAAATTTGAAACTCATTAAGTATTTAAAAACGATATTAAATTTTGTTTGGTTCAAATTCAATTTGAAATGATTTATATTTAATTCGTGTGCATATACCAATTGACTAGTGATTAGTAATTACTGACGGACTTTCGAAGGTTACCGGTTTAATTCATATGTATGTACTGTCGACATCTGAATAATGTCGACGTGTCATCAAACTCACATCGAAGTAATTTCTCGTGTTCGACTTAATTGACAAACATTAAAACGTGTGTATCGAATACGCGTAAGTAGTCGATAATAATTATTAAGCAAACACGTCATATAGGTATTAAGAATAGATACACCGAGGAGCACATAGTATGAATTTTATAGGCACCACTATTGTAAGAGAATGTACAAAATAATTTCACTTTAAAATAAATTTAAAAACTCGTTTGATTTCTTACGAAATCAATGGAGTACAATACAATTAAAATAATAATAAACAAAATTGACTTTACACATATTTTGTGCGTGTGTGCACTTAAGACTTTACTGCATGTATCGACGTCATCGCTGTGGTAATGTGGTCGTTGACAATCAGAACAGCAAATAGGTAGGTAACGTCGTAATGATTCCGGCGAGCTGAAAGCCTTCTTTTTGTCATGCTCAGGCAATTTTTATGAGGAAACAATTTATTTTTATTATTATTTGGTGGTATTATGTCTATGCTCTATGGTATATTATTACTATGTAGGAAATGGCCAATGGGAGATGGCAGTATGGGACATATCGCCGCTCGTTGAAATTGAAGCTATTATATAGATTATAATTAATCAAGTAAGTATGGTAATTGAAATGAAAAAAGTCTGAATTTTGAAAACTTCAAGGATTTGTGTAAAATAGAAAAATAATAAAAATGTAACTCAGTAGTGATGAGTAGGTGGGTAATTTATATGGCTTTAATATAAAATATTAATGAGAGAGATTTGATATCACACCCAAGTGGTAATAAACATAATAAGTAATTAACATTTTCATGATATTATATGATTTTTATGTAACTTTAATGTAATTTTCAATACAATTTTAATATATTTATACTTCAATTTTGATACATTTTCATTTATTTTTATCTGGACTTTTTTTCCGCGATTCAATAAAATTATTGTAATAGTGTGTATAACAATCGGGGCTAAGAAACTTAGAACATATACGGTTTCGATTCTTTAAAAAAAAGTCGATTCCGATAAATTCTGATTATAATATATACCTATATTTTTTTTATGAAAAAAGCAGATATACAAACTTCATGTCTAAAATTATAACATCAAAATATAATAATTGTTTTGATTGCTTAAAGAAACTTAATTAAGTTCATTATTTTGAATTTTGATCTTAAAAATATTCAAAACAAATTGTATTTTAAAACACCTGAGTTGCAAGAAGTTGCAGTACCAATGCATAATTTGATAAAATCAAAATATAGTCAATAGTCTCTATCAAAACTCAAAAGTGATTTTCTTCAAAAACCTATAGTAGCAATATTGGAAGCTAATATTATGTTTCTGTATAGTATGTGCCACTATGAGACCATATTACCAACTTTGTAGTTGTTAATACTTCTTGTTTGCCGCCTGAACTTCCAAGTTTTGATCAATATACACATAATCAATACATAATTTTCTCTGATTGAAAAGGATATTGATATGAACAGTAATTGCTCATTAGTCATTACAATCAATTTGTATACATCTCATGTATGATAGTGATTATTCTGTGATCTCCCCTCATAAGTTGTAACCTTTAAATTTTAATTGAACAAATCTTCAAACCATTACAATAAGTATTAATTAAGATTTAAAATGACAAAATGGTAGGGACCTACCAAATGTTTTGGTATAATATCCTATTTTATTTTTATAAGAAAGAAGAAACTATTAATAAATTATAAGCCTAATTTTTTTTTCCGTAGTAATGTATCATTTCTCTTCTTAAATATCAGTAGTTCCTACTTAATATATAATATAATATAATCAGATACAGCTAGTTTAAATGTGGTTTGTGCTTAGGTAGTCACTTGTAAGTTTAATTCCTATTAACAAATCAAGAACAAAATGTGATTCAACGAAACTTTTTTACTGAAGAAACTCTCAACCCTTTCAGTGTTAATTTTTTAAGTTTTTAATTTTGAGATCTATATGATCTAATTATTTAGGTTTAAAATAAAGCGAACCATGGTTTCCAAAACTTGTACAGTTACCAGAAAATGAGAATATTATAAAATACAGGGACTTAATAGTACATCTGGAGCAGTAAAGGGGTACATAATATCCAAAAGCACAAATTTTACTAAAAGAAATCTAATAATATAACGTTTTGAATCAGTTATATTAAAAACAATTATAATACAAAATATAAATTACCATCAAAATGTTACTCTCTAGGCCCTGCTTAAAACCTCAGAATGCCTGACACTAATTATAAAAAAATTTTTAAGTCTATTATACATTAAATACAATAATATAATTATCTTATTTAATAAAAACACAAATTACTAAGAAAAAGATAAACCATATAATAATTAATTCGTTGGTGTGTTGACAAAAATATTTTACATAATGAATCATAGAAATTCTATTTTTTATTTTTTTTAGCAAGTTTGTTAATTTCATGAGCTTGATTCGCACCCCAACTGTAGATTTGCTTAACTTTATTACGCCTTTCCACATCACTAAAAAATAATAACAATATTAATAGAGAACAGAATAAAATTGATCAACAATAATGAAATATAAAAATATTTTTAATACCTTTTAGCCTGTTCATGGTACTTGAGTTTCGACAAGAAACTGTTATCTTTTCTAATTTCACGAACAGCAGATTTCATTTCACGTTTATATCGATGCAGAAGTTTTGACCTCTCAGCTTTTTCTTTAGACTCAGTTTTGAATGTTCGGCCATCATATCTGTTGATAAAGATTATTACAAATTTGTTCAACTATTAAAATATTGATGATCAAAACATACATTTTTTGAATCCTAGGTTCATACAAGCGAAGTGCTTTTGGTCTGTTAGATATTGTCTGAAGTTTTTCTAATTTTTTATCAATCGTCTGTAACTGCAGCTTTGTTTTATCAATTTGTGCATTCATTTCGTCAGAATCAATCTAAAAAAACACATAAAATAAATAATTTAATAAAATATTTACAGAAACATACAAATTTAAACTTAAGAACAAAAATTTTAATGGATATTTTAATCAACTAAAAACATGAATAAGTTTGTTTTTTAATAATTTCTATATTTATAAAAAAATTACTATTAAAATGCATATACTCTATTCAGAATAAGATCAGCATTTGGCAGCAACTAGTTTTCGTTTCGTGACGGTCAGACGTCGTCCCCACTAAGGCAGGGTGGCATGCACTGCCACTGAACAAAGCTATGCGCACAACTCGGCTGATCTTATTCTAAATAGAGTATAGTAGTTCATAAACATTGTAATCACTAATCAATACGATGCATTTTTATTGAAAAAAATTTTAAATAACCTAACAATACATAATATTACTTCAAAAGAGACCCCTCATTGTATATTCTTTCTCAGTCATTGTCTCATTTAATAATGAACTACTCTGAACTTTTTTAAATTATCTTCTGTCTGTGTATTACATATCAAAGAAATTAACTGTGATGGTTCTTTCATCCTTTTTTATTGTATTTCCCTTTCGTATAATTACTTTAACCTTTTATCTCGTTTTTCTTCACTGGATATCATACTTCATAGTTCTCATTAAGCTCATGCATTACATAATTATTTAACATTAACACTCGCTTCTTAATTTAAACTTTTTTTAACTATACAATATTTACCAATAGGCTATTAAATTTATAACAATGTTAGAATTAATGAAAATAATAAATCTAAAATTACCTTTAATGTAGTTATAATTGACAAATGTGGTGCCCAAATTTCAATAATGCTAGGTAAATCTTCACATAATTTGCTAAACCTAAATACCAAATCTAATATGACATATAATGAAGTCAATTTAAATGCACAGTCTATATTTTTTTCACTAAATATTTCATTTATGCTCAATTTTTTTGACCATTCTGTTTGAGTTTCCTTATTTTCTAAAGTTAGTATTTTCATATTTGGCTTGAATTGTTGTACATAACTAATAGAACTGTTGTCAGTGGCCATTAATAACATGCCTCGTAACATATTTACCACTTCTGGTATGTATCTTTTGGACAACTGAACATACTAAACATAATGCATAAGATTAAAACTTATTAAATTACAACTAAGTATTAGAAATAACTTAATTATTGTTTGGTTTAGTTTATTTTTATGAATCACACTTACTTCTAATAAAATTGTTGTTAACAACAAGCATGATGCTACGTCTGAACGTTTTTTAATCTTGGTTTGTGATAAAATCTCACTTGCTATCATAACAGCATACGTACAAACTGGATGATAATAGTCAGATGAAGGA
Organism: Sitobion miscanthi; assembly: GCA_008086715.1. Classification (NCBI taxonomy): domain Eukaryota; kingdom Metazoa; phylum Arthropoda; class Insecta; order Hemiptera; family Aphididae; genus Sitobion; species Sitobion miscanthi. The sequence continues at coordinate 79,498,435 of CM017797.1, read as the reverse complement.
AACAATAGAGGAACCAATTTTAAAAAAATCAACTATAGCAAAAAAAAATATAATTTAAACATAACAATATTTAAATTATTAGAATATTAGAATATTACCATATCTGAAGTTATCTGCTTTGGCGAAGAATCAACAAAATCAGTATGTTTTTCTTTCAATACTTCAATAAAACATTTGGCTGCGTGTTCCGGAAAAAATTGTGTTAGGTCATACAGATGTGGGGCTAATGAATTAAGTATCTTCCAACCGTCCTAAAAAGCACAAACATACTTCGTATAAAAATCTACAGGTTTTTAGTTGTAAAGTATCAACACTCACTATAGAACAAGAATTATCATTTAAATGTTGCAAAAGATAAGGATACAGTCTCTGTAAATTTGACCTGTTATCATTACCTAAGCTTGGATGATTTACTTTGATCATTCGCTCAATTATTACTGTTTGCTCTGCAATAGATCTATCTTCCAATATTTTTTGAAATCCTTCATATAATTCAGCAACTGAAATTTGAATATATATTTTATTTAGCTATTAGTTATTACTTGTTATATTAGTTATTCTAGATACTTTTACCAGTTCCTCGACAAAACATACATGATATTGAAATTTTTAACATTTAAAATAAATTAATAGAAAATATAAATATCATAAAATAAAAACTATAAATATCATCTAGGATTACATTCTAGATACTAGTTATAATTTATAAGCATTACCTGTAAAAGTATAAGGTAATTGTTGTCTTGCTTCATCCATTAAAACTTTTTTTTCCTTCAATTTTTTAGCAAATAATTTGGTTGATTTATTTTTATCTATATTTTTGGTAGATGTATCTGTTTCTTCATCATTTGAACTCGCATCATCTTCTTTAAGATCACTCATATCATTATTTAAATTGTTCTCATTTTCACTATCATCTTCTATTTCTTCATCTGATTCCATTTCGTCGTCATCTTCATTTTCCTCATCATTTAAACCTAGAAAATTATTATGAATTATTGATATTGTATAAAATAAAAATATATGTTTAAATCAATGATCATAAATTTATAATTTGTGATAATAGGTAATACAAATTTATATAATAGATGTATTATAATATATAATAATGAATGCTGTCCAGACCATCGTGAGTAAGAATGTAAGATAATATACGCCTGACTATGGTCGGTAAGATAAGGTACACCCGACCAGTGTAAACAACTTACAAATTAACAAAACACAATAATATCTTATTATTTTGGCATAGTCTTAAATCATAATATTATATTAGATTTTGTGATATAAGCATAATATACGTTCAAATAAATTAGCTGTTTTCTATACTCTGTTCTGATTAAGATTGAACCGCTCGCTCAACCAAAACACGTTTTTTTCGCGGATTCCGGATACCGGTGGGAGCATATGCACGGCAGCTATCACCGGCATCGACAATCGACGACAGCCAGCGATGATTGTCGGCCTATCACAGATCGTATAGCCATCACATAGGGGGTCAGGCTGCATGCGCGACGCGGTTCAATCTTAACCTGAACTGAGTACAGTCTTTGTAGAACCAAGATATTTTTGTGCCGTTTGAGATCATCTTGCACGATCTAGGGGAGGAATTAAGCTATATGTTAAACCTTGGGCAGAAATTGAAAATTCGAAAAATAATAACCAACTGTTCAACGCTGGTCAGATGGTTATTTAAATGCGGTTAACAATGACTAGAGAAATTGTTTTATCTAAACAATATTATTTAATTTGCTGAATACTAAAAAAATTCTGAACAAGGACCATAATATGGACTACGTTGACAGTGTAATAGTATATTATTACTCTACGAATACCTTATATTCTTTACAATGGTATGATTTATTGCAATATAATATTATATAAAATAACATATGGCATATGAGTAATGAGTAATATTGGTCAAAATAGTTTTTCTCGGTCATCAAGCTTGAAAATATAATCCAACTTACAAAGACCCCTAAATATGAATATTGATTTCAAAAAAAAACTCAATAAATAATTATTTAGTTACAAGATGATATCACAAAATCAAATTATAATTGTGTATCTAAGTCGTTGACACTGGTTGGCCATTCTAAATATTAGCAACCATGGTTGGGCGTCTAGACACAGCGAATAATTAATATTTATTCATCGATTAAGTATATATCACCATTTTGTTCTTCGTTTACAGAAATTAAATCAGTGTTCAGTGGTTTTCCTTCAGAGTTGTAGGCTAAAGGCTGTATCTCATCGTCGCCAAAATCAAAGCTAAACATAAGTAATTTTACTATGAAAAAAATAATTTTAAAGCCATTAAAATGTAATGTAAAATATAAAATATACCCATCATCCAAATCATCAGCACTTCTGTGCTTGACAATACCATCATCTTCAATTCCTTTCATTCTTTTTAATCTTTCGGATTCTAATTTCTCTAGTCGTTCTTTTTCTTCTTTAGCAATTTCTTCTTCAGATTTTAATTTATCACTAGCCTGCCAGATAAATAAATATATAAAATAAACTTGAGAATGATTAATTTAGACCATTAAAATAAAAATAAAATAGTTTACCATTCCTCTACGGTCAAATTTTAATGATCTCATTAAAATATCATAAGAATTTTTATCAACTTTCTTTTTAGTAGGAGGTTCGTCTTCAATATCAGTTTCACCACGATTCTTTGTAGGTACAACAGGCATGAGTTCCTTCCAATCTTTATCTAACTGTTCAGTAAGCTCATTTGTTTCTTGTTTAAGTTGTTTTTTTTCATACTTTCTCAATTTAGATTCGGCTATCAATTTATCAATCAAATCACGATGACTAGTTTCGCCATCACCAGCTCGACTTAAGACACCCCCACCAAAATGTGCTTTCTCAACAAACTCGGCTAAAAAAAATTATACACTATTCAAAAATTAAAAAAACAATATGCATAAAATGTAAGCAGTAAAAAAACAAATAAATGTATTCAGAACCTGCAAGTTTTCCACCATTACGATCATCATCTGAATCAGAATCATCATCACTCATAGGCTTTTCAAATTTTTCAATGGTAGACAATGATTGACCATGATGAGTAAGATCTTCTTCTTCGCCCAAATTATACTTCATTTTCTTTTAAAACAAAATTATGTATAATAAATTATTATTATTATCATGATTATAAAAATAACAATAATATATACTTTTTGAGCTTTAACTCTGCTTGCAGTAAATCGGGCAATAACACGATCATCAGCTGTCATTGCTCGATTTTTTTCACCAATTCGACGATCAACAAATTTATTTGATTTGTCTTTAAGTTTGTACTCAAGCAATAATGATTTCTTTCTCTAAAATTAAAACATAAAATTAATCCAAATACATTTTAATACAACAATTCTTATGTACCTTTTGGATAGACTTCGATCGAGCAATACCAGGTTTACCCACTTCATTTTTTGATTTACGACCTAATATCGTGAACTTCTTGTTATTGATGTGTAATTCAAATGGATTAAGTTGCTTTTCTTTATTCTTTTTAACTTTCATCTTAAAGTAATTGCAAATATAACAATAAAAACGAACTATTAATTAAAAGTCAAAACTCACGTGTTACTGTGTTACGACTATTTGATGATTATGATTATAAATTTGTTTATAAAGATAACAATTATGAGTTATCATAACATTCGTTAACGTGTATTTTTAACCATAGATAATAAACTTGATAAGAAGGAAGAAATCACGGGCTTATATCATGGACTTATTAATCCGTGGAAGAAATCAAGAAACCTCGAATTATAAAATATGGTTTAATCAAAGTGTATAAATGGGTTTAATAATATTATTCATAAATATTGTTATTAAGAGGATGTCAGCGCACTATTTGTTTTCTCTCTTTGACCCACGCGTAACATAAACAAAACGCATTTTCGCAGAATCGTTTTTTCTATGTTTTTAAGTAATCTTAGGGTAAAATAACCCATTACAAATAAGATAGAGAATAATATTTTAGAGGGAATGACATTGACATATCGATTTGATATTTTATTGTTATTTGACCATGTATTCGAATTTCAAAATAAACAAAAAAATGTTGTAAATTTAAATGATGTTTAAATTGTTTTGAAACAATATTTATAAAACCTACGAAGGTATTATTTTTAATATTTTAAACTATTGCAATTCATAGTAGGAATTTTGGTATTTACACTATTTTCCCTCCGATTTATGCTGATGTATTATTTAGAAATCTGTGGTATTGGTATTTTAGTATTTATATTTTTTACTCTATGGTAGAATCCACACAATTATTGATACGAGTTACATAGCATAGTTTCTACAAGTAGGACAAAATATAGATTATTAACTAAATAAGTAGGTAGGTAACTAAGCAATGATCTTACTTTGAAAATATCAATTAGTGCAATAAAAATAATGTTTATTGTGAAAGTGTCTACATATATGCATTTTAAATTGCAAAGCTATGGCAATACCTACTATAAAAGTATAAAACGTTCAAAAGACGGGATTACTATGCCTAATACAAATTTACATAATTTTTATCAATAATCCTATATTCCTAAACGATTTATTCAATCTATTGTCTATATTATGGTATAAATTTATAATAGTACCTATGTAAGGGCACCAGCTGGTGTTTAGTAACTATAAAAGCACAATGTGTATGACAAAAAAAACTTGTTTAATTTAGCCACACAATAATATATAGGTAATTATAATACACAGTGTGTTCACACTGGTTTCTCTCTCTACGACTCTACCTCTACCGCTAAATATTTAGGCTTGATGATCTTGGATTGAAATTGGATTTTCAGAAGGTGAAGGGAGTCACCTTCCTACCAAAATACACATTTTGAGCAAATTAAAATTTTGATGTGATTGCTGTACTGGTAAAGGACTCTAGATAATATCCCCGATTTCATTAGGTACCTACTCCATTTCACCTCCTAAAAACACTATACTTCAATTAAAATTCCAAGGCCATCCATCGGAAATATTTGGTGATATATTTCGTACAGCGTGAACGAATTGTACATTTACTGACGTATCTATACATTATTATAATACAGCTTTTTCACTTGTAGTTAGGTACATCGGTACATGTACTACCTACATTACAATACCTATTAGTTACTTATTTTAAATCTGTTTCAGAACATATTTCTAATTTTTATTCTTTTATTTAAATGATTATGAATAATTTTAACCGCATTGTTTATTTAATAATTACCTAATTATAGTGATTGTATGTTATATCCTAGGATGTTGATGTGTACACGTACTTTTCGGTGGGTAGTATATTTTACGTTAGTTTGCCATTTTGGTATTCGGTATATTATTGAGCGTAGTCGTTAATGGATATATTATGGGCCCACTTAGTGGCGTAGTCAGTGGGGAGTGAGGGGGTCTACCACCCCCACCATTGACATTTTTCCCCTAATAAATGTATTATTTATATACGAAAACTGTAAAAACTTTATTTAATTTATACTTAACCCCCCACCATTTCATAATCCTGGCTATGCCACTGGTTTCATACATAATAATTTCAGCGAGTTTAAATTATAGTCATAACTCATAATGGATTAAAGTATGTAACTATTAAAGACAATTTTGACTTTTATATATAAATAGGTACATAATAAATATTATATATATACCTACCTACTTAGAGTAAGGTAAAAAATACTTTTTAGAAGTATTTCAAATAATATTCAAATGCAAAAAAATACATTCTATTTAGTTTCGATATAATTTGTTATAATCGAAAATTTGTATATTGCATTTTATTGATTTTAAAAACATGATTCGTTCAATAATCAACATGCTGATCAGTCATATTGGTTATTTTTTAGTGATAGTTATTATTTATTAGTTGCACCACAAAAATGAACTTTCTCCACAGAGGTATATATTAGCTTAAAGTTACGTATACGGTATACAATATTATGTATTTGGTCATTTAGATATCTCATAACGTTATCGTTGACGATAAACGATAATGGTAATATTGATAGCCATTTTCTCGATAAATAAGTAGTAATAATAATTAGTAATAATATTTTCGTATTGTTAAATAATAAAAATATAATAGCTGAAGTTTATTGCATACTTAATATATATTTTTTTATTGACTTAATTAGTTTATTCTGATACCGATGTACTGTTTCGAGTTGTCGACGACTGGAGAAAAAAAACATTTAATTAAGCTTTTAAATTAAATTATCATTATTATTAAAATAATGCGCTCAAAATCGTTTTTCATCGAATACAATGATTTATCATTGAATTAAAATTAAATGTTTACATATTATCAGTAAATTACTGCAATAGACCTGTAATTATAGTGACCTATTCAATGAACAATTACAAGGTACACAGATGAGTACAGACATACAGTACACACGACAACTACACTAGCAGTAAACCAAAAGAGTGGTTATACCTACTTGACGGCTTTTATTTTTATTATTAGGTATCGTATTACTAAATGAAGTTATTCTTACAAAACCAACTGTAACATTTTAATTCCCAATGACCGCCACAGCCCATGGATTCACAGTAATAATACTCGTAATAAAAAATAATATATCAATACGCCAAATGGCCGTTACTAGGTATACCTATGATCGGAATATAATTTCGATACTGATTCCAATAATATGATCATTTACGTGTAATACAATATATTAGGTATAGATTACAACTTATAAGCTACAAGACACTTGATTAGCTGTACTTAATAATAATTAATACAAAAGTAATTATTATTTATTATTATTTGCTTTTACATATAGTTACAGGAAAATAATTTACCAAAGCATGCTAATCCCCATTATTCTTTTAATAGTTAATTTTTAAGTGTGCGTAGCAGTGGCTTGGCGAACTTCATTAACTTATGAAGCACAATAATTTATATTAGTTATTATAAATATTTATATATAAATAATTACTTATTTACGTAAATGGTAACTGAGAATGATTGGCTCAGTCTCACTGTCTTAGTGTGTACTTAATAAAATATTATTTACTATATTTGAAATGCGCCTAGTCTCCAGGATACCCACCACCCTTAAAGATGAGGCACGTGCCTCAAATAAAGTCCTTCGTCACGCCACTGAGGGCCTCGACTAAATTATAAGAATCATCGATGTCGAATGATATGTGTAATAATATTTTTAATATAATACGTAAACTCTGGAACGTTATAGCAGGTAGGTACGCTTTACCTGTATTACGTTACAATAATAAAATATATAGTTGGTACACCGTTAATGATTATAAATTCTATCGATCAACACACGTAAATTCAGAAAATATTTGTTTGACATATAATTACTTTATATAGGCGGTTACAAACATAAAGGCCTAAACTCAGAATAACATATTATACCTAAGTTCTAATGGTTGCAAAACGATATTTTTGAATAAGGAAATTCAATCTTTTACCTTGTGTTCTACTGTCCTGCTGTGCTACGTGGATTAACAGTATCTCCATCCAACCAAAATGTTGGGAAATCCACTGAACACGTTTAGACACTGTTATGATACAACTAAATAGGGTATAGATAGAGGGTGGCTTATGTGAATGCGGGGTAATAATACTCCCAAGACCCACAAAACATTAATTTACGTTTTTTTTTTAAAAAAAATATCGTTTGCGTTTGACGAATATTATATATTTTTTTTATAACGTAAGTATAATATAATATTGGAACGAATATCGTTATTATGAAATTATTTACGAATTGGATTACAATTTACCCAAGCATATATTTTCATCCGTCATCCCGGAAATAAAACCGTTTTATTAATGCGGCGGGTATTATACGACATAATTGAAAAAAAAGTAGTTGCGTCAAAGCAAATAAAACTTGTAATAATTGAAATATCATGTTTGATTATTATATATTATACAACCGTAACTCATAATATTATGTTGTATGACGTATTGTAATTTGTAGTTTATTTAAAAAAAAAATTAAGCCATACTAAAACTAGGTAGATACCTATCTACATTTTTACAGAATCTAACCCGCAGTCATTGTCAAAATATCCTCAGCTGTAGCGCACAAATTCCCACCGCCGTTCACGGTAATAAGACCTCTTTTTCTGCGGATAAACCATAATTTCGTAAACGCAGTTCACCCACCTCACCTAGAGATATTAATCCGAGCTTCGATCAGAGTCCTCTATTCCCGTATACAAACTACCACCAGCCTTCGGGGGAAAACACGTTTACAAAATTGTCCACGAGCCCGTCTCGACGACGCTACCCCACGATAATACCTACCTACTCGAAAATCGTATCACATATAGGTAGGATGTAATAATTTCCTTCGCGAAACACGCAGGTCGCAAAATGGTTTTTAACGAGCTTCGGTCGAATCGACCAAAACCGCTCGAGAGTTGTGATTTCCGTAGATTGCCGCTGCACAAGAGATCTGTGTCATTACCTACTATGGCCGTGCGTGAAAATTCCGCGGCCGAAGCACCTACAGAGGTCGGTTGGAAATCCACGACTGACTTGTTGGTACCGGCTGTCGACGATCACCGGTCGAATATGCTGAAACCGTCGGAAAGCAGCGATGTCCTTAGTTTCCCGGTGAACAAGAGATATGTGTCTTTACCTAATGTGACCTTGCGTGAAAATTCCTCGGGCGATCCCGAAATTGGATTGTCGTTCGGTACGTCCGCGGAGTATCTATAAATTTACTTGAATAAGATCGTGTGTTATGTTATATAATATTTGGTTTTTATTTGATAATATTATTAATAAATATGTCAACACGCTTGTGTAAAATTTTTTAATGCGGCTTATGGAAATTCTAGGTATTTTGTTCAGGTATACTTACGGTTTTTTTTAACCAGTGTAAAATCTCACGAGCAATTTTGTATTAAATTATCAAGCTTTTTGACCAAAGAATAAAAAGTGTTATCAACAGGATACCTACGTCGAAAAAACCAAAAACATTGCGATAACATGGGAAGAATGATATGTGTAATATTGATCTCCGCGGTTTTGCATTTCTCCAAATTGCTTAATAATTATTAAATTTATATTTGTATAATATATATATTTGTCTCTAGTTTGTTCTGTTTTAGAATATGGTTTGTCATTTAGATTTCTCGTCGATCTTGCTCAGTGGCGTTCATTCAGCTTGTATTGTTATTAATATTATGTAGGGACATATCGAACACAGGTCGAGAAACGCTCACCTATGTAATGAATTTTACATTTTTTAATATAAAAATATGATTCTATGGTTTAAACCACCTGCCTAATACCTTGCTATTTTTTATTTTAGTTTGTTTAGATATTACCTACATTACGCTTGTTAATTTCCTAGTGTATAGACTATAGGTATTTTCGGTTGTACCATTTACGTGAGACTGTCGTAGATACCGACTGTAGGTACCATTGTATAAAAACAAAAAAAATATTTGTGTATTAATATAATATTATGTATTATTGTGCAAATGTGCTGTATACCGACACGGCTTTGTATACGATTTAGGTATTATGTCCAAGCGTTCAGCAATAATAAGTAAATTTTCTGTCAGCGAGTTAATGTGTGCCATTGATATTATAATTATTCTAGTCATTCGATTGGGACTATAGTCACTTTGTGATTTAAATGCAACTACGAATAAACAAATAAGTACAAATTTCAATAAATAGAGTACCTATTATCAGTGGCGTGGCGAACTTCATTAACATAAGAGGCACAATAATTTATAATAGTAATTATAAATACTTATATAAATAATTACGTATTTAGGTACTTAAATGGTAACTGAGAATGATTGATTTAGTCTTAGTGTGTACTTAATAAATTATTTACTATATTTGAAATGCCCCTAGTCTCCAGGACACCCACCACCTTTTAAGCTGAGGCACGTACCTCAAATAAAGTCACCGCCACTGGTATGTAGACCAGTTTTTAAAATACTTACATTTTTATACCATTTGAGAAGTCTCCTGTACCCACAGTTTGTGGTTATAATATAATTTATAATCATTATATTATCAACTTCATTTTTCAAATGAGAATCCCTCATTTTTCCAATTTAGCACTTTTAGCAGTTGATTTTTTTAAAATTTTGATGTGTAATGTGTACCTATAAATCGAAATTTAAACGAGTTTTTTTCGTAAAAACTTTTTTTCTGAAATAAACTATTTATAAGGCAAAGTCCGAAATGTCTTGAAAAAAATGAAGAATATTTCATTAAAATTTCCGTAGGCATTTTTTAGAGCATAAAAAACATTATTATTTAATCATTTTCAGTTCATTTGTTTAGGATTTTTAAAGCATTAAATTCCGTAACCTAATCATGAGTAATCATATTATTTTTAAGTTGTTTATGTTGATTCATGTACTTAACTATTACGTCTTATGACCTTTAAAAATAATAATTAACATGTTTTTATTTTTGTGTTACATAAGTATTGTTTTCGATTAGCGTTTTTCATGCACTGTCAGTTGTCACAATGACAATACTGATTCTATTACGAATTTTTCGAATTATTTAAGTTATTAGTTACTATAGGTAAGTACCCGGATTGATGCCAGATGTTTGCTAAAGCCTGAAGTAAATAAGATGCCTAAACTAAATAATTATAAAATACAAAATGTAATGTGATTGTCCGATTGTGATTATGAATTATAACTTACAATTTATAATGGATCATTAACTTATTATTATCAACTACCAAGTATTATATTATAGTTGGTTCTGAATTTGAAATATTTCAAATTTTACATTTCTTGAAACAAGACATCATTCAAAATAATATTATTTTCTTTTAAACGTATTCGGTTATATAACGATTATTGATTACACACATAAAAGATCGATAGTTGTACTATATCTGCTTGATGTATAAAGAAATCAACCACACACTATAGAACATAATTATTTATTGGTATTGTTATAATATAACCAGAGCCGTCCTTAGGGGGGGGGGCGATCAGGGCACAGGCCCTGGGCCTCACGCTTTTTGCTTACATTTGGAGGCCTCGCGTATGAAAAAAGTGGTAAAATTGGTTTAAAAATTGGCGTTCGCCCTGGGCCTTGCAAATCCTAAGGACGGCCCTGAATATAACTACTTGACAAGCTTACAAATTAACAATCAGTTCAGTCAAATTATTACATATCTCTGCCCTGAGATTTGCACTCCTTATAATAAGACACAATAAACATAAAATAATACATAATATAAAATAAAAAAATTAATACATATTAAGATGAATACAAATAGTTATAATACATACCTTAATACCTATTATAAATCTAACTTTACTATATTTTTTATCTGTCCGACTGTCCCCTTAACCTAGATTGCCTACTTCACCTATTATACTAGGTCCATAAATATCAGCAGCTTTAATAAAATACTCACTATTCAACGGTTCTATATCCAACGATTCTTCAACCCCTTCACTGGAAATTAACTTTGTATCCATATTAACCAGACTCGCTAATAGTCGCTATAGCTTTTTACTTTATAGCTTTTCTTTATCCAACTCAGATTGTTTATTTTCATAAACTGACTTGATCATCTGATATAAATGTGCCTTCCACTATTCCACACAAAATTACTCTCCAGTATCCTTACTAAATAAATTATTTTCCCAAGAACCTCTTCAAACTACTGCCCTTTCCCAACTTCTCTTATTAGGATTAAAAAAGTCCCTGGAAAAACACATTTTACCTTCTATGAATTCTATTTATTTTTCCTTTATAATAGGTATTTATTTAGATCATCTTTTCTACCACTAAATTCTAATCTAGTTCAAACTTTTCTATTAAACATTTCGTAAGGCACTCTCCAGTTACCCAATGCGGAGTGCTTCTATAATTAAACAAACATCTACTAATCATAGAATTAATTGATATGCCCGCTGTCATTGTTCTTCATACATTTTACAAATAAGCTTTAAAAGTTTTTACAGCATAGTCCGCTGCTCCATTAGTTGATGGATGAGCTGGTGGTTACCACTTAATACTATTACGCTAGAAAAATTCTCTAAATTCTGAAGAAACAAATTGCGGCGGATCAAAAATCTCTAAGTTTGTCAATCAAAAACCTTGTACCTTTTCAAGTCATTTCACTAAGTTCGGGTGATTACTGATTTAAAATATACAAAAATCAACCTTTTTATCATTATTTTTCACACAATAATGAAATATTTTATGAAATTTCATGAAATTTTAAATCCTAATTATATATAAACATAATGATGACATATATATAATATATATATAACACATAAACACTACAGTATATAACCAGGGGAGACAAGGGGACTAGGTTCCCTACCTCAGAGGGTGGTTAAAAAACGTCCCCTTTAACAAATTAGAATTAACATTATTCAGGATTAAATGTGGAATGAGTATGTTAACACAATCACTGTTTATACATTAGACATTATACATACAATCACGGAACGCTTAAAACTATATGGAGACATTATAGTCCCCTCTGGAATTTTTTCCCCACTTTAAGCCCTGACTACAACACATATAGATAGTTTATAATTTAATATTGTCGTGGCCTCGTGGTTAATGGGTATGGTATTTTTCCGGGAATAAACATTCCCGATACCATTATGTAGTTTAGTTGAGTAGTCATAGCAAACACTGAAAAATATCATAAAATATTATATTTGCTTATAATATACCAGATCCGTATTTACGAAGGTGGTTGGTATGTGGGATGGACCCATCATGACCTTTTTTTTTTAAAAAATAGATTTTCATATTCCAAGAAAATATTTGTAGACGTGTGTTTTTATAACTGAAAATACGCACTCGTATAGTAGGATTGTACATAGGTATACGTCGAGTACACTATAGAGTATAGCGCGGGGCACTATAACGGAGACATAACATGTATTATCATTGGCAGGATGCTGGATGGGTGACCATAGTCTTTGGCGACGGTGGCCACCACACGGGGAGAAAACGACCGCCGTGGGCCTGTACAACATTACAATAATAGTAATAATAATAATATGACGGGCTCGCCGAACGTGAAGCGGCGGCCGCGGCGGTGGCGGTAGCAGCGGCGGCGCCATCGGAATATCGATACGTTCGCTTGTGTTGTTACATATAGAAACGCCACTCGACTTTTGCGGATTCGCTGCCGAGCTTGCGCCTTAGCCGCCGTATATACGCAAACGATATACACGCACACAGACAGTCGTGGACAAAACGAGCGCACGCACACTCGCGCGTAACGCCGAGCTATATTGCCCGCAGTGTATATATAATAGTCACTCACCCCTCCGCGTTGAAAGTGCACGTCAAGCGCTGTTTTGGTGCACCCTGTCGCCGCCGTACACTGTCCATTTTTTTAATTTTTATTTTGATATTACAATATCATATTATATCTATTAACGTGTAGCTTATAAGCTAAAAACCGTCAAAACCGTTTTTCCACTTTCGGTTTCTCCGCATCAACCGCTGCCTACGTCAGGGTGCCAAACGCATCGTACGGAAAACGCACAGCGGTCACTGCAGCAGCAGCAGCGGCAGCAGCAACCTGCAAACTGCACGCGTTAACAGCGACCACGTCGTCAACGTCGCACGCGAACTGCTTGGACGAAAGTCAAAAGGTAAAAGGGAAAAAACCGGAAAAATTACGATCACGATAATATTATTATTATGGTGAATGACGTTTATATTAATGGTTATACGGTTATATAGGCACAACGGGGAAAAAATAAAATGTGAATTCGCCAATATAATTATAATAGTATTATTATTATTATTATAAGGTACTTGAGTATTTCCTACTCGATCAAACGACACGTCCAAGACACGCGCGCGCGGTGGACGTCGTGGAGTTGCAGCTTTAGCCCCGATAAACGTCACGCGCAGCGCTGTCGACGTCTTTATGACGACATGTAATTGGGTTCTCTGGATGGCTGCGAATTTTGCTGACAGGTGCCAACCCCCCCCCCCCAATCTCAACCACACACACAATTATTATTATTGTTATTTGCGTGGATCGGTGGCGGGGTGAGAGGGAGACGGGACCGCCGCCGTACTTTACCCGTCTCACGACGAGTGGCGCGCACACAGCTGCAGCATGGCCTTGCTGTCTCATTAACAACACAAAAGAGATTACACGGTCGCTATAAATTTGTAATACCCGTTAGGGTTTCCATCGTGCAAAAAAGCCGCCCGAACTGCGGTCGTTGGTACGTGCAATTATAGGTATATCTGTCTATATTATGCTGTCATCGATCTGCCCACGAAATTGCCTATATCGGTCGTTGCACGCCAGTGTGGGCGGGTGGGTGTTCGAAATCGTTTGAATTAGTCGATTCATCTTTACCCGCATGTACGGTTTTTTCCGGTGAAATTCGATAATGTGTATGGTAGCATTGACCGAAAAAAAGATAAACATAATATATTTTGTAATCGTATTTAACACGACGTAATCACTTATAGAAAAACAATGCGGGGTCACGTTAAAAAAAATAATAATAATAAAAACACGTCATAATATACGCGCATGAACAATGTATAATATATATTATAATATTATAGGGGTAATCGACCGACACTAAAATACATCGCGCGCTCCACACACGGTAAAATGTTGTTTTATTACACAAATATATATATATATATGCTATATAATATTATTATTATTATATATATAGTCGTCAAAGTATTACAATGGATGTACTATTGACATTGTAAAAACGTTAAAGATGGGTCAGCGGTGTATGTAGTATGTACATAGTTTCCGACTGCGGGGAATATGAGTGAGCGACGGTGGAGTAGAAACAGTTGGAATCGATAAAAAGTTTCGGGGGGCGTATGGGACTCAGTCGCTGTAATAAAGTCGCCAATTTTACTTATATAATATAGAGTAACCCGATGTGGCCAACTTAATGATCAGTACCGACGAAAATGTTTGTAGGTTGCCACACATTTATATTTCGTATTTGCGTTGTCCTTTTGCTATTTTTTTATTGCTTTTAAAAAAATTAAAATAGATTATATACTTTAAATTCTATATACTGTATTACAATTTCAATACCTACTTTATTATCTACTTGTTTCGAATATTGCTCTTACGGTCACGAACTTTTAGACAGCGAATTTAAACATATTTCGTAGAATTAAATGAACTAAAACTATTAAATATTATGCAATCAATTAAATTTATCACTATCACGATCCGGACAAAAATAATATTTAGTTTGCTTATATGGCCAATGGCCATAAACGAATTGTAATTTTACAAACCCATTGCATTCCTTTTACATTAATAAACGTTGTGGGTATGTAAAATACTATTAGGATCATTTTCCTCACCCTATCATATTATTTTCTTTTATGTCTTCTCTGAAAACAGACATTCTTCTTACTTGTAAAATTCCAAACATGCCATTGACTGCATTGTTCTATTAACCCATCCCTGAGTATCAGAGATTTTATTTCTAAAACATTTTAAATCACAAAATCAGAAATCCATAAAATTACTTTAATTATTCTATATATTATAAACCTACACATCAAAATTAAATGTATATTATACACAAATAAAATAATGGGCAATATAATATAAGATATAGGTATTTTTTTAATTTTGGATAAAAATTTAAAACATTTTAAAAATTAATTTACTTCTAAGAATTTTATAAATAAATAATTTTTAACTTTAAAACAAAATCGGTGAAGTATTTAGGATTGTTACAAAGGAATATTGAAATAAAGTTTGGAGGTCAACACATGTTTTGTTAGGTGTGCCGTGTGCATCAAATTTAATTTTTAGTTTAGTTTTTAAATTTTTATTTTTAGTTGATATGTATATAGTATTAGTATTAGTATTAATACTTAACTAACAAAATTCATATAGTATATAAAATTAAATCTAAATAGTCTTCTGTTTTTAAACATAATTCAATCACTTCATCTTGTATGATTTCTAGGTTATACTTCTACCAGTGGCTTGCCAATAGGGTCAGTCTATATACATTTTAGTGCGATAAAAAACACCATAAATTGTAAAATATATTACAGTTACAATTAAAATAATACGCTTGAGTGATAAATATAATGTAAAACCCTATAGAATGACAATATAATAAAAACCATTATCATACTATCAGTGGTGTTTTTTGTTGTGTTATCGGAATCCTATTTAATTATTATGCTGTGTTAGTGTATCAATAATAATTAATAATTAATATATTGTTATAACATCATATGAATTTTTATCAAGTCCTTATTTTGCCTAATTTTAGTTAAAAATAAATTAACACATGAATGAACTTCTTTTAAGCTTCTTTTAAATTTGAATATTAAAATAAAAGTATAAACCACATTTTTAAAATTCTCTCTAATCCAAATATTAAAAAATAATTAAACAATACTAAAATTAATTGTTACCTTCTATGTCAACAAACCGTTATTTTCAGTAATACGAATAATCAATAGTAGATATTTAGAAATTTAGAATGTATTTACATGCTTTTGGTTTGAGGGTGAAAAGTAATATAAATTATAAAGTTTCAAAAGTGGATAAATGGTTAACCACCTTAGAAAAATACTGATGAATGTTATTGACTCAACTTATCAGTCAATTTCAGGAATTACATTGACTATCCATAATGACTGGTGACCACCGGCATTACTGACGTCGCCTATATAGTCGTTATATGTCTACATTGTAGAAATTTCCGTCATTGACCATCGACGCTAACATATAAATGTACACAAACAGTCAATAGGTATGCACGAAAAACACTATATTTTCCAATATTCCAGATGACTTATTGACCGGTAACCTGTAACCTATAATATATTTCGGTGGTACCTTTAGTAAAATTATATACATATATTAATGTATTATAACTATATGCCATTATTATAGTCGCCACTACAAGCCCAAAAAACTGGACGAAAACCTTTTTTCTGCAGATATTTGATTAATGATGATCACAATCCTAACTATTTCAATGAAGAAATCTTAAACTTCAACACTATTTAATCACTACCTACAAATATTTATAAATAAATGTGTTGGAAATTTCAATTCAATTTACTTCTGAAAAATTATTACTTAAATATAAAATTATTTTCCAACCGGGTTTGAATTAAATTATTGATACATTAAAACAAATGAAATAAATGAAAGATTTTTTCATCACTTAAAAAAATAAATCAATCAATATAAGATGTTATATTAGAATCCCAAGAACTGTAGGTTTTTTAACTGTAGAGAATGAAAACGCTAACAAAATAAACTTGAAAGATAAGCAGTAAACGGATTTTCTAAAATGATAAGTAGAAGGTATAAATGAGAATAACAAAATACCTATAGTATTATAATTCAATTTTACCTTATATTTAAATAGTATTATTAGTTTATAACACTAATTTTCAATATAAGATATTGCTATAATTTGAATTATATTTTTTTATAATAAATTTAGGTATATCAGTGCAATTTTATAATTATTAGTAAAAAATATATTGTATTGGATAAATGCACCTAATAAATTAATTTAATTATCATGGATTAATGTACACCAAAAGGTGAAAAAAAGTTATAAATTAACTAACCTAAAATTTTGACGCTGAATAAAATACATGCAGTATTTAGTATTTAACATGATGAAGAAAAATTGCTATTACGAAGAAAAATATTGGCACAGCTATTAAAAATCTCAAATGGCACTACTGCTCTTAAATGGTTATTTTCTGAATAATAACCAAATTGATTTTGTTAAAAAAGGGTGTGGCAAAGTCGTAACGTTTTTCGCATTTTTCGCAATTTTTTATTTGTTTTTATAATTATTGGTGTATTATAGTATATAGCAGAGTGCAAAATACATACAATAAGTATTAATTAATATAAATATATATTAATTATACAACTATCGAAAAAAAGTGCAACAAAAAACGTAATAAACAAATATATTTCTGGTGTCAAGTCATAAATAATATTAATAACTGAAATAATAATATAGGTTAACCTAACCTACTAGGTAAAATAATATGAATATTATAAAGCAATTTATATAAGTTCAATTTTAATATGATGTATAATAATTATATACATTATTATACCTATGCCGATGATACATTTAACTGATATAAAAATATAATATAACTCTATAAGTATCAGCTATTTATATAATTGTATATATTTAAATACATATTAATAGTAATTTTAAGATGAATTAAGTACGTTGTAATCTATATATTTATACAGCCATATTAGCTATATATAAATAGCCATAAGTATCTTATTAGTTATTATTTTTTTTATTTAAAAATAACTTTTTTCATAACATTTTATAGGTATATATTATGTTCTAGAACGTACTGCGTGTCCGTCATATGGTTGGACAGAGGAGGCCAAGTAGATCATGTTCAATATTGATATGGGGTGGCTTTCTATTGCTTTACGCCGCACTAACCGCAATCATAGATTGTACTCAGAGCAATGGGACAAGCACGACAGTTATTCCATTGTCGTCAAGTGTCAAGCAATCTTCATCCGCAGACCTAGTGACCACGGATGATACTTATGCGTCTGGTGACGGTCAAACAATTCTTCCGACACAATCGTTACTTCAAAATGAAAACCAAACTACGGAAAGCATTTCGGTATCTATATTTATTATTACGATAATATTACAGTTGTTAGATAGGTATTTAAAAGTTAAAAATGTATCATTTTTGGCCACTTTGACGTATTTTAATTTGTGTAGTTGATTGAGTATAAGATAAATTAAATGCATATTAATAATTTGTACTAAAATACAATACACTAGTTTAGGCTATAATATACAGTTATAATTTGGCTGATAAAAAATCAATATATTTTTTAATTTTATCAATATATTATCATTATGCACGGTATTATGACAATTGAATACGTATATGAAAAACATTACAACTAAATACCATTTATAAATGGTTCTGTAGATAAATCAATTAGATATACTCAAATACCAATATAATACCATCAATTGTAATGGGTGACTGTTTATCGCTCTAATTACTTTTTTAATTACAGCGAAATACCCATATTGGTGTTTACACGCTTGAATACCACTAAAAATTGTTTCCAACTAAAACTCACAATGCATAATATCCTTTAAAGAATAAAAAAATACGTTAGACACGATAACATTTAAGTGCTGAGAAACTAAAAATTAATAGAAAATAAATTTTATAACATAATTTAAATAATATATTATTTCCCATTTCAATATAAATAACAATATTATATAAGAAATACGTACAACCAACTTAAATTAATATTTTTATTTTTTTACTATCGAGGCAGATAAATAATAAAGATAGGTATCATGCTAGCATATAAAGCCTTATACCATCACGATCATTTTTCATAATATAAAAGATAAATCTACCACACTATCAGTTTTTTTAGTGTATAGATGTATACAGTGTAATTTTTATGTTGATACAATTAATACATTATGCTAACTCAATTTTCCCAAGTTTTTTGTAGAACTAAAAATATTAAAGTTTGAATCACAATTCTTATTATTATATCTTTTTCCACTTCAATGAAATCGGGACAATTTCTTATTTGTATAGAACTAAAACATGTGCATATAATAATTGTATACTAAGTAAGTACCTACACTTGATTTTTCCTATGTTTTCCTTTAGTAGATAAGTCCTTTCACAATTTTAAGTTTTTTGGTATAGTCTTAATTAATGTTTATACCGATCGATATGACATGAAAACAATAAAACCAAAAACAACACTTTTAGAGAGTAATTCATTTAATAATGAACACTGATTATTAATTCAAAAATAATGAACTTTTATTGATGTTTTCTTTTTAGAAAATTAAAAATACACGCAGTTTTAACATTTAAAACTGGCTTGACTTTGTTCACTCTTATGCTTGTTAAAGTAACCATCGTTTATAAACTTTTTATAAATGAATGGCAATCTATAAAAATATAAAAATTAAAAATGTATCTTTTCATTATAAATGAATAATTATATAGGTATACAAAGTTTTTCAAATGTCGTGTACCAAAATTGGTGATGATTATAAAATATAATGGTATTCCTACGTGATCCCCATCTGTATTCTTGTCACACAAATTTGATAACCCTGCAGTAATAATTTTTTTTGTCACGCCTGCACCAAAAG
Organism: Sitobion miscanthi; assembly: GCA_008086715.1. Taxonomy (NCBI): domain Eukaryota; kingdom Metazoa; phylum Arthropoda; class Insecta; order Hemiptera; family Aphididae; genus Sitobion; species Sitobion miscanthi. The sequence goes on along the minus strand of CM017797.1, from coordinate 79,478,254 downwards.
TTTAGTTTTCGATTATGGTTGAAGCGTTGGAAAGTGGGAATATCCATAGTGCCGGGCAGTAAAATGGAAATCCCAAAAAGTGCCGGGCAGTAGAGTGGAATTTCTCAAAAGTGCTGGGCGTACATATCAGTATATTACCCTGCACAACCAGACACTGAAATCTATACCACGGCCCTTACAAAACACAAACTCTATTGCATAGACCTCTGCGGCCTGCATTACCTTTTACGTGATCATCGCGTGATGATCGATGAACTCAGAAGTGTGACAGCAAATAGTATATGTGCCTCGAGTGGGAAGTCACCCGCGACTGAAATAGCTCACTTCCCGCCCTTGCCAGTTGTCACACAATATACTATTACATGAATATATCGTAAAATTAGAATTTTATTTTATATAATAAATTTTAATCTCATAATTCCATGTTTGATTTAAATTAAATGAAAATTTAATTTCCAGGTTCTAAATACAGCTAATACATCAACAATTATTACCGACGAAGCGGCTGAGAAATGCACTCCACCAGCAATAAAACAGTTCCCCAGGCCTTTTATGAGACCCTCGGTGAGACGACGAGGAGGAATATTAATCCACATAATTATATGTATTTATAGCTTCTTAGGATTAGCAATCGTATGTGATCACTATTTTGTGAAGTCATTGGATAGAATTTGTGAAGGTAAATATAATTATATCAGTGTGCCCTATATCTAATACAGTGAAATCTCCACCATCGGACACCAAATAGCGGACATTTTTTTTGGGATAAAACTATAGACTTTCTACAAACTGGTTCATCTGAATAGCAGACACCTCCGAATAGTGGACAAAATTTCAGAGACCGATAGTGTCCAATATTTTGAGGTTTCACTGTATAATATAATATATACATAAATACATAATGCATTTATACTTCATAATTAGATTTAAATTAATGCCTTGCTAGATATTTATAAACTCAATTTCTAGTAAGACTGGAGAAAAAAACATTATGCATCATTATTATGATGTACTTACCTATCGTATTCTTTCAATGTTAAACTAAAACAAAGTATGATTAAAGATACTAAAAATTTAAAACGTCAATTTAATGAATATATTTTAAATTGATAATGGTCATAATTTTCAAATTTCAATATTTTTTTTTCAGAACTTAAAGTAAGCCCTGATGTCGCGGGTGCAACATTTATGGCGGCTGGCAGCTCTGCGCCTGAATTGGCTACAGTTGTTATTGGTGTATTTCTAGCCAAAGACGATATAGGTGTTAGCGGAGTCATCGGATCTGCCGTTTTCAATATCATGTTTGTCATAGCTGTTTGTGGCTTAGCATCCACGACCGTGACTTACCTCAACTGGTGGCCGCTTTGCAGGGATTCATTTTTCTACACCATAAGCATACTCATCATGCTGTTAGCCATTTATAATGAAACTATATCATGGTATACATAGTTTTAACTTACAAGCCTATACTTATAAATGATTAAAACACACAGTTCTTAATATTTATAATTTACATTTATCTAACACTATAGGATCGAAAGTTCTATGCTGCTTCTGGCGTATGCGGTATATTGTGTGGCACTGTATTACAACTTGTACTTGGAAGCATGGGCCAATACTTGGAACCTACCTTTTCCACCAAGAAATCATGGACAAGTTATTGAATACTCATTGACTATTGTGTACACGATACTGAATTGTGACTATATAATATAATATTTGATATTACAGATAAATGAATTGTTTGCGGATCAAACATCAGATATCAAAGAAGGCCAAGAACAAATTCAATTGACTGGTACTAAAAGTCCGACGGGGTATGACACTACTGGATCAACAGGAATAGACCTACAAGAACAAAACCAACAGCAGAAAAATCAACCAATACAACAAAATCCAGACTATTATATACCAAAGGTGTATCATGAAGCTGATGAGGTATGTGTACAATAATTTGTATACCTATATATAGGTACTGTATATTTTAAGTATTTGAAAAATTACATAAATATTTTATCATAACTGTATCTAGTTGTGTCCACTATAGGTATAACTTATAATTATAGTTAATAAACGAAATCATTTAATAATTAAATATATTATTATTATACATGACGTAATAATATTTTAGATGATACCTATACATAAGTCATAAATACATATGACTTTCAATGGTTGAATATTTATTAATATACCAATAAATAATTTAGAACTATTAAAAAATAATAAAATTGGATAATATTTTTTATTGTTGCTTATTATAACTTAGGTAAATCCCTTGCTTAAGCCGGAAAATGGAAATATTTTACATGTTATTCAATGGGCCGTTATGTATCCAATTTATTTTACTTGTTATTATACAATGCCGGACTGTCGGAAAGAAAATTTCAAAAACTGGTATGGATTAACATTTGTTATATCTATGCTATGGATTTCTGTGTATTCTTATATTATGGTCTGGATGATCACAGTAATTGGTAAGTTCTACTGAAAATAGTAAAATACTTAGGTACTTATAAAAACGTATTTAGAAAATAATAAAATGTGTATTTTAAATTGTTTTATTGAAACGTACCTATTCGTATATTTAATTAAATTTAACTCACTGCAGGTAATACACTTGGGATACCAGATACAGTTATGGGACTAACGTTTGTTGCAGCTGGAGTTAGCGTACCAGACGCTCTATCAAGTCTTTCAGTAGTTAAAGAAGGTAAGGTTTAAAATGTAAAAGTATCTAAATAAAATATAATTTACAAACGTCGAACGTGATGTTATAAAGACATAATAAGACATATTTTTCATTTTTCAAATACTCATTCTAATAATAATGAGATACTAGTGTAAATACACCGTATTATAGTTCTTAGTTTTACCATGTAACAATAATGGTTAAATAGCCCGGCACACAATTCTTAGATACATTCAAGGTCTTTAATATTAATTTTAAGTTCATCTTTAAAATTGTCAGCCTGTCTTTTATAGGTTTAATCGGAAATATAGATTTCTGATTTTGTGTTTAATTGATGTACATATTATACATATTATACTAATAAGTTATAAGTTATAATATTATAGCATAGGCGGTACTCATTGGTTATAATTAGAGCTCGGATGTTAATGACCAAAATGTCATTGAAATATGCATCTAAAAATTTCAAAATATGTTAAAATATGCATTTAAAAATTTCAAAGTATGTTACAATATGCCTTTAAATATATCAAAATATACCTATTTTTCAACAAATATATGCAAAAATTAAAAAATATACGCAAAAAAGGTGTTAATTCGAAATAAATTATGAACACTATTAAATGTATACTAAATATTATATCTATTTTAAACAATTTCGAAAAATGGGATAATTGTGATTCAGAATAACTTTTGTTTTAAATGATTTTAAAATAACTTCATTGTAAAATACATAAAAGAAATAAAATACTATAAATATATAAACTAAAATACATATTAGGTAGTAAAAAGTGTTATGTTTATATTATATTTAAATATTTTAAATGCCACTAAATCTAGAAATTAGCAATTTATGCATTTATATGCTCAAAAATGTCAAATAATATATGCAAAAACATGCAAAAAAAGTTTGCCTATTTCTAATATAAACTTCAAGAATCAAATTTATATCTCATTCCGGTGTAATTCTGGCTGCGCGAAAAAAATATGCTAAGTCATAAACATCCGAGCTCTAGTTATAATATAGTATGATTGGATGGTTTTTAAGAGAAAGGGCTTAAGTCAAAAATTGGTACTTTTCAGGAGACACAAAAAACATCATGACTTTGTAAATTTTTAATGTTTTTAAATTTTGTATTCATAATCATTTTTAACATATAAGTGTTTTGTTATTTTACTGTTAAATATATTTTAGTATTTATTTATTTTCTTCAAATTATAATGACTTATGACCTATTGCATATATACCTGTTTGACTTGAGCCCTTTCGCTTCATGACTTAAGACCTATTGCATGTTATTTTATTAGACTTATGCCCTTTGTCATTAAAATAAGTTATAATTAGAGACTTAGGCCTTTTCTCATACAAAAAAAAATTCTGTTTGATGACTTATTACCACACGCATTTTATTTTATCTCGTAAACCAAATCCCACATGGCATCTACAGTGGTACCATTTAGCGCGGCTTGAAATTTCACACAGAATTAATGTATAAACTATAAATGTCCAAAAATTAAGCCCTTTCTCTTAAGAACCGTCCAATTTATGCATAGTAAGTTAATTTTTTTCAAAATATGCTTATACTTTACAATTTACACAGTTATGGAATGAAAAAATTTAATTTCTAAATTCAACCTAAATGAATCATGTATAAGAGGCTTGAATTTAAAACTAGTTTTAAAATTAAAAACCAAATGCTGAAAGTATAATATTTTTTCTTTTTCGGATGATAAATTGTTCCAAACGTATAAAAAATGCATGTTTCTACAGCCATTATTTAAGTATTAACACATAAATGTTACAAAATGTACTATTCTTTATAATTATATGCTCCGTAAATCATGCTCTATAATCATATTGCCAAATTTAATTTTAGGTTACGGTGACATGGCTGTATCTAACGCAATTGGAAGTAACGTGTTTGACATATTAGTATGCCTAGGACTTCCGTGGTTTTTGCAAACTGCTGTATTTAATCCCGGGAGCACTGTAAAAGTGTACAGTAAAGGTGAGAAAAATATTCCATTAACATTATTGACATTATTATATTTAATTATTGGTAATTATTGGTATTTAATATTTACAATTTTATCATTTATTAGAATCATTAGACATTTAGGTATACGTTTTAACGTTTGGATCTGTCTTTCTTAATAGTTTATCCATTTTTGTACCTATTATTTCATATTTGTATGAATTTTATTTTATAGTTACACCACGTTTCCATTTTATATGCATACCTTGTGTACATATCGGCATATTGCATAACTTACTATGCTATTATTGTTACAGGTTTAACTTATTGCACATTAACTCTTCTATCGACCGTAGTATTTTTGTTGGTGGCAACGCACATGAATGGATGGAAGTTGGATAGAAAATTTGGAGCTGTCCTTATGTTGTGGTATTTGATTTTCATTGCAATAGCTAGTTTATACGAAATGAATGGTACTATGAATCCACCCAGCTGCTTGACCGACTATTAATGTTATATAAAATATTTAAACAATAGGTTACGTTTAATTTATTAATTCATTTTGGTTTTAAATAAGTTTGTTTTGTATTTTTCGTTCAAAATAACGTTATTCTCCTGTCGTGCCTGACAGTTCAGCATCCTGTGATTTTTTTGTATAAGTAATATATTATAAAGAAAATATATAATATTAGGTATAATATATTAAGCTATTATACTTAAATTGCGTATACGCGTTTTCTGGGATTAATGCTGATATTATCTGGAATAATTATTTTTAATTGGACATATTAGAAAACTTATGCTAATGATGTTATCTTTTGATAATATGCTGTCTTCATATTTTTTAGCTTAATTTTTTCGTGTTGGACCATAAGTTAAATAAAAGTTATGTTATTATTAATCGCACAATTTAGATTAGTTATAAACGTATAATATATTGTTATATTACATTTGATGGTGTACGGAACCACGTTTTGCTTTCCAATAAGACATTTTTGGTTTTCTGTACAATTTTCAAAATTGTTTCAATTGAAATTATGGCATAATTAAAACAACATTTCGTAATTAGGTACTAATTTATTATGTTAGTTGGAAATAATAATATTTATTGTTATTATATCTCCAATTATTAATAATATATACCTAGGTAAATATAGTTAACATTTTTTAATGTTATTACTTTATTATTATTTTGTTATTTTGTTATTTTGTTATTTTAATTTTTTTTTTTTTTATTGTTTTATTAAAAGGTCTGAATATTATTAATATAAATATTTGCAATAAAATAATATACTTAGAAAACAATTATGATTACCTACTCTAAACTTAAGAATGTTGATGCAATTTATTTAACTTCAATAATATCATTAAATAGTATTAAATTATTTATTTGATACTATTATAATCGAGACAATAATTAGTTTCATAAGTCATATATTATTAAATTTGTATAGATAGTTAATTTTAAGACAATGTTATTAAACTTTTAGCTTGTTTACGTCATATAAATTGTACTTATATAATATGAGTACCGTATCATATATAACACTATAATAACTTATAAGTAATTTATAAACTATAAAATCCATCATATATATATTATACCTACCCTTTGGCCTTTACCATATTATATTCTGCTTAATTAATATTCTTCATATCATTATGCTTTCATAATATACCTAATACCTATCCTTGTTGACTATGGTTAAAAAATTTTCTAAATTATTATTTTCATGCATAATAAGCAGTAAATTGGATTTGTAACCCTAAATTGTTAATTAGTTTTATTTAATGCTATAATATTTTACTAGTTGTATAATAATTATGTTATCATCTTCTATTTTTTAAGTTAGTTATATAACTTATCACTTAGGTACCTATATCTTTAAAACCTATTTAGTATTTACCTATACGACTATACAATATTCTATATATACTCAAACATTAAATGTATTATTATTTTCGAACTAACATTAAAACATTATAGCCTATTGGTAATGATTATTAGACGATACTATATTAGTTTATTAAAATTAATAGAAAGCACAAATACTTTTACCTATAAAAAAATTAACAATCGAACTAATTTTTAATTACTTAATAAATGTTTATAATATGCAATAGGTATCCCACGACCACGAGTATATCGATATGTTAACTACTTTTATGCGTGTTTCAAGTTATCTTAAATTAATTATTATTTATTATATGTTAATAATGTAAAATATTTTAAAATTTACTATACTATATTACAATTATATATTAATATATAAATATATATACTGATATTCAGTTAGTCATGTACTATTGTTACACAGTTAAAATCCATTTATTTATATCGAAAAAACATTTAAGTAAATATACTGCGTATGTTCATTTTCTTTGACATCCTACAGTCTACACTATAATTTATATCTTAACCTTCCTTACCTAATACCTATAGGCGGCGTTTTGCTCTAATTGTTAGGGGAGGGGGCAACTTCCTCCCCGTGCCCACCACCAATTGTCGCCTATAGGATATATCTCATATAGCATATATGCTAATACGTACGGCTTACAAGTAATAAGCTACTTATCTATGCCATCTTAATTAACCGACATTTACCTATCATATTATGTATCTCTTTAATTATCTAACGTTGAATAAAATATGATTTGTTAGTTTGTAGTTTTGTACTTTATATTTTATATAGTATTAGATGTCTACTGCATAACATATAATACCTGCAGAATCATATTAGTTATATTTACATGACTACATCTCCTATTCTTATCATCACTGTCAATTTTTTTTTTAAATGTAGGTAGGTAAATTTTTTTTGACTCCAAAATTCCAACAAAAAAAATCAAACTCAATTATTAAAAGAAACCCATAAATGTATATACAATATTGATTTTAAAAAATGACACGGGATAAATTATCTTAACTATTTATAGGTACATCGTACATGAAACATGCAAAGGAAATATATATGATATACTGAATAGAGTATATACTATATATATTATAGACGCATGTGACGATAAGTGAATTTTGTTCAACATACAGTATAAACTATAAAGTGTCTGAATAATAAATTGAACACCCTGAAAAACTGTCCAACTCAGAATTTATTACATGTTTTAAATTATTCAACATTTTAAGTTTTTATACCAATTTACTTTCATAAAATAGCATGTCTTAATTGAAACACACCTCATCTCCATTGACGGTATTTATGCCAAAAAATATATGAATGTGCTACGTACCTAAATAGGTATGTTGTCATATAGTTCTATTTCATATTTTATAATATTATTAATATTTAATATGAACAGATTGATGACCACAATGTAGAGCGTGTGTTACTGTTAGCCTCACATATGTTATATTTAAAATTTAAATACACAAAACGTACCCCTAAACCTGGCTATTCATCTGGTTTAGTGGTTTAATCTTTTATGAATGAAAATTGTATATTATATAAACGTGGTTCATATAATATATAACTTATAGTGTGGGTGCGTTGATGAAATGCATTCACCTTACTCTTATCCATGTAGTTTCATATCTAAGCATAATACATTTTATTTTTGACTTTCTTAGCAGGAGGGGCAGTTTCAAAATTGTATTTTTAACTTTACTTAGAGATACACATTAGTTATTTAGTTCTAAATACAAGATAAGCTAACAATACACAAGCATACAACCACTTACGTCAAACAATCATAATATCAATAATTAAATATAAAATATAATTTGTATATTTATTACGTAATGTTGTAATACATTAAGAAAATATTTAAATTTAATAAATTATTGAATAAATTTACTTGATGAAACTTATTTTCTCAGTAAACATTATTTATTTATAATAAACTAAAATTCAGCAGGTATATGTCAGAAATTCCGTGGTGAAAATGTACGTTGTCACTTGTCATTCAAAAAAGGAATGAAATTAAAAATTATAACAATAAAAATTTGTAAGAATAATCTCTTCAAAAAAGTTGTTTTGTAATAGTTTAAATTTATATAAAACAATATTTTCAAAAACTAGTAGTTTTTGGAATAATAATGAGTGTTTTGCGTTAAATTCATCAACTGCAGGTATAATATAATCATAATATACACCATAGTATTAATGGACAAATAACTACGTGAGTGTGTCTATATATATTTATCTTAAAACGGCCCCATGGATGGCAAGAATTTCATCAGGATTTTGTACCTACTACCTAAGTATTTTTTGATCAAGAATTCATCGGCGAAGGTCTCAACTTCGAGAAAATTCGTGTTTTTGAGTTATTTTCAAAATTAGTAGCATAACTCGGTCACCTTGGCAATCACTATTGTTTTAATTTTTCCTCAAATAGAAGTATAAAATACTTGGCTAAGTTTTCAAAAAAATAGTATCAATCAAATTATTTTGTTAAATGATTACTGAAGCGAAACACGTTATGTATTAATGTAATTATTTTCTTAATTAAATCCTATTAAAATGTAATATTAAATTATAGTTTTAAGTTTTAACATTAACAAACAAATTACAAATATATCATTTTTAGGATAAACTGAACCCGACCTAATAAGGGTCGGTCACGCGGTGGCCGGTACTATAATATGTATAACATTATTAATTAAATCATGGGCATAACTTGTATAGAGAATAGTAGGTATTTATACTATATTATTATGTATAATATATTAATATTATTATCTATCTATTTATTATTATTGATTAAATATATATTGTATAGTTATTAATTAATAATTAATCAATGCTATTATCTATAATTGTTCATGTGCAGTTGTGCCCAGAGCCGTCTTAAGGTTTTATGGGGCCCCGGGCCAAACATAATTCGGGGGCCCTATAATACTAAATTATAATACAGTAGTCACTCGATAATTCGAAAAACTCCATAAATCGAACTAAATGCTGAGTCCCCTGAGAAAATCTCTATAATTAGAAGAAAATACATATATTCCCGTCCCCTCGATAATTCGTAATGTCTGTCGGTGGGACACACTACAATTCGATTTATTTTCCACAAAGTGAATTTTTTTTTAAATCTCTGTTACTTTATTGTTTATTATAATTTAAAAATATACGGTCAAAAAATACTTTCCTATTAATTAAAACATCAAGATATTAATTATTCATACATTAATATGTTTTATAGTTAAAAAATAAATGTAATACATATTATGTATTGATATAAATTTGTCAATTATTAAATACTCTTTAATGGTTTTTTCCTAGCTTTTTCATTCGCAAAGTCTTCTATAACATTTTCATAATCTAAACTTGATAGTAGTTCATGTTCAATACTCATTAAAGATAAGGAATTTAACAGTTTCTGGCTCATGGTACTTCTAAGCTCTTCTTTAATTAAATTTAACTTAGAAAATGAACGTTCCCCACTGCAGTTGGTACCTAATCATCATTGATAAATACATTCATCGTTCCACTCAGAATCTAAAATTCGGAAAGATATTATATTATGCTTGGAAAATATGTTTCTTCTAGTCTATTTGATTTTAAACATTTGTATGTACTAGAAATACCGAATTAAATTATGATATTCAGCAAATAATGTAATCTATGTGAATTTGGGGCCCTTAAATTTTCGGGGCCCATGCCTTAAGACGGCACTGGTTGTGCACCATTTATATTATATTTTACAATTTCAATATTTATTATTAGTATTTCTGTAATCTGTATAATAACTATTCAAGATATAGGCATTTTGTTATCAAATTTCATGTTACTTAATTCCACGAAGAATAGAATTGCAAAGCTAATCGACTGTTGTCATTGCAGATAGTTAATATTTAACAATATTTTATTTGTTTCCAGTTAATATAAATGACGTGTATATTAATAAAACGCCCACAGCAAAAAGAAACGTTACAAAGAAATAATATATTGTTTTAATATTTCAGAATAAATAGTTACAAATATTTAGGTCAATTTTTAATGAGCACCTAAACCTAACATAATCATGGTCCATGGATGATTTATGATTAATGATTATCTTCTGGTTACAGAGTAGAAAATCATTTATTGAAGGGAAATATTACATGGACATTTTATTACAGGTATAAGCTGGTATTAGTAAACAAATTCCAAAAAAACCAAAAAATTATCCATCAACAGTCTGTATCGGTTCCGGTTTAGGTTGCTAAGAAAATCGAAAAATGATTCGGTGAGGATCCGGTTCTAATATTTTCAAATACTTCCGTTCAAATACCGGTATTTTTAATTTCGGTTCCTAGCACTGAATCAGTGCTAATGATGAGTTACGATGATTTTCGGGCCATGGTATCTATTAAGAGAAATGAGTAAACAATTATAAATTATACTAATACGCTCAATAATCACTTAAGGCGCGGAGATGTAGAATACAGATGAGAGGAAACTGATGGTTTTTAAAAGAAAAATCCCAAAGAAGATTTTTGGACCGGTAAAGGATGAAGAGACGGGGGAGTGAAAAGCGTTATAGCATGTCATATCTCCCCTTTGGCTTATTTTCGTCATATAAAATATATAACAGAGCAATGAAAGTATATTTACCGATACCTATATATAACATGATTGGAGAATAGAAAAAAAGTTCATATTATGCACCTCCCCTTTCAAAAAGCTAAGTAGGTACGCCTCTGGACCCTTAACAAAAAGATATGCATAATATAATATGTACCTACTTTCAAATTATTACACTATAATATTGTGTTAATATTAGTTTTTCATGACGAGGAAGACGAGGTATAAGTACCTAGTTTTATGACGTGACTATTATTTATTATGTTTATTTTATTTTTTTATTATAAAATCCACTACAGTATATAACTACGATAACTTAACAATTGGTAACCTATTATTTATTATGTGTAATAAACATAATAATTGCACACCCGCCGAGCGCGACTTCGACAATAACATACTTTACTATGAAAAAAAAAATAGGTGGAAAAGGTATACAACAAGATATACATACAAGTATACTACATTGTCTGTATTTGCTAATTTTATTACAAACTTTACAATATAAGCAGCAATCGAGTCGATGCATAAAACGCCGTGTACGACTCGTGTCTCGTTAGTGTCGTTACGTTCAAATGTTCAATAAAATCATTCCTATTGCAATTTAATGGATAATTCGTAATATTATTAATATACCTATTTCGCGATATAGCTACTACAGGATTAAAAGAAGTAAAATGACTCAAATGTGAAATGACTCATGAGAACAATTACTGTAATAGTATACTTATTGACCGCACGAGCGCCACGAGGAATGTCCGCGATATATAGATTATAGTTATAGATGTGTCACATTGTGCGAGTAGTGCGTCTATGTTATTATATTATTGTTGTTGTTGTTGTTTTGATTGCATATAATAAATATTTGCGTATTATAAATTTTAATGATATTATTATTATAGTACAAATCGTCTGTTATAGTTTCTAGCATATTACTATAGTCTATATTAGCGTGCATCAGTGCATCACAGAAGTATAAGTTAATGTTAGCATTTAGCATCAGCGTTTTTGAGATCCGTCCCCCAGAGAATATTTCTAGTACAGCATAGTATAGAAGTCTGTGCCGTCTGCAGACGTCTATTAACTTGTAATTTGACAAGTATGGGAAAAAAGATTTCCTAAGCGGCCGACCTGGCTGCACTGTGATCTCTTATAATATTATCTTATTATTATTGTTGACTGTTGTTGATAAGTGGGAGTAATAGTGATAATAGAAGTCCTCTTATGTCAGGGCTCAAAAGGAAGTGGAAATGGTAAAAAATAAAATCGTGATAGTTTTTTTTTTTTTTTAATAACGTTTAGTTAATTATCGTTCGCTCATCTGTTCCGTCCGCTCATGTGTAGGGTTCGGCACGTCGCACGTGAAAATATAATAGAATTCTATTATAATATTTTAACTGTTTAATATTTATTAATATCAACATTTTCATTTTCTACGGTTATTGTTCGACTACTGTGTTAACTGTTAAGTATTACACCGTTTTATGTTGATAGTATCAACATATCTAAACTCATCATTTTTTACTACACTGGTGTAACATTTAATAACGTTCTGAGCTTGATGAATGTTCATCGGCGATATGCTCACCACGAAAGATCATCATTGTATACTGCTTATTGTCAAAGTGCAAGTTATCATATTCTTAACATTAGCCCATATTCAATGTGTTTGCTGTGAGTACTTTAAAACATATATTAATTGTATCCATTATGAGATATCTTATAAGATCTAGGTATAATAGGTATACTAAATGGTAGGTAATTTATTGAGTTGTGATTAATTTTTCTTTTTATTTCGATTTTATGATATTGTAAGTCATATTCAAACTTGATTTAGGTGCTCAAATAGTCCCATTAAATAGTGTTTGTTATTACTATTTTAAATTAGACCATATTGTTGATTGAATCATTTTACATTTAACAAATATATCATAAGCTATTCTAATTACATAAAAAAAGTATAATTTAGGTACTTGTTATTATGTTATTTTTAGCATATTATCTTAAATCTGACGGTAAAGATATATCATGTAGATTTATTTAACAAGATGTGCAGTCTACTGAATTGAGTATATAGTTAAATTTATCATTTTATTCAAAGGGGGATAATTTTTTATGGTTAGTCAGTGTATAATTTTTTTTCTTTGAATTAAAATGTTGAAGACATAATTTACTAATGTGTTATTTAAGTTCAGAAATTACTGCCATTAGTAGGTATTATTGGCATATTGCCATTGAAAGCTAAATACATATGTGCTATAGACTATATTCATTTTAGTGATTTTTTTTATTGTTGACTCCGTTTAAACAATAGTTTTATGCATAATATCTATGTTCTAATAATATTTGCTGTTTTTAACTAGTGAACACGAGTCTTGTACTTATTTTATTTAAATTTCCAACTGTGGTATTCTGAGACAATTTAATCGAGTATACATTTTTATATTATAATTGGTTTCAAAAATTTTAGATTATATTTTTTTTCCAATAGCATTCATCCCTGAATTATTATTGATATGAAAATCACATTGGGTGATGGGCAATTATTAGGATGGGAGGAGGGAGGAATACATGGAGATGTTAAGCCCCCTAGGAGACTTTTAAGCCTCTCCCTAAAAGTCTAGTCTGTGTACAACACTTATAATATTTATAGATTTGTAAGGTTATAACATTAAATTAAACTTCTTATTATCTATTAGGTATCTATCTTGGAGATAGCATTTATGCAGTAAGTTGAAGGTTAAAGCCTACTTCATTTTAATAATGGGTAAAAATGACACCATTCTTTATCTGTGTAGGTACCTAACTAAAAAAAAAGTTTTATAAGTTCAATCTTAGAAAAGATCCTCATTAGTTTATGTCGAGGTTTCTATTAACTAGGTATTATATAATGCATTACAATGTATTGTAGTACTTAATAATCCACTGGCAGCAATATTTTTTGGCCAGCCCCTAAGCAGGTGGTGGTTTTTAAATAATTGTCGGAAATATTTTAGATTGAAATGTAGGGACCTGGTAAATGATGAGATCTAACCTATCTATATATTATTATTTATACACCATATTGTATAATTGTTGTCTACTTGTATGAATATAAATATTTATTTTTTTTGCCAATTATTGTAATAAGCTGATGTTAACCATGTCCTATATGTCATATGATAAAATCGAGGCTATAATTGTCTTCTTTGAACCTAGCATATTATATTATATATATAACAGACATTTGTGTTTTCAATCGATGCTCCCTACACAAACCAGGCGTAGTCGTTGAGGAATCCCAAGAGAGGGGGATGCAAAATCATTTTGCATTTACATAATTTTTCTCATCTCACTTTTTCCCATTAATAGGTATATCGTACACGTAAAGTAACATATGTTGTGCTTTATTTATATTTATATTTGACTTTATACCTTTTTATAATATAGTTTGTGTTTATAACACCTAAGTAATTGTTTTATGTTTTGATGACTATGATGACTACCTAATAAAGTTAAAACGTATTTACACATATTAGTTATACAGTTCAATCCCTACAGATAATAGATTGATAGTTTTTAAAAATAATAAGTGATGAGTAGATATAAATGCAAGGGCGGACTGGGCCAGCAGGATACCGGAAACTTTTGCGGTGGGCAGCTGCTCAAAAATAATTTGTTATTATTATATATTTACAATAAAATCGGTATAAATATAAATAATAAATATATTTTTATTTAGCATTTTTTTAAAACTGTATTTTAAAATATTTAATATCATCTGATTAACCAGTGCTATAATGAAAAACAAAACATAAATAATATACCTACCTATCTAAATTTTATTTTATATTCATTTAGAATGGCTTTTAATTTTACTGAGCATTTTATTAAGCTATTAATATTAATTAGTTTTAAATTGTATTTTTAAGGCATTTTTCTTGTTTTTTATTGCATTTAAATCCACACTTTACTTATAAGTTATAATTTACTTAATCTGACGTTTGTTATACCAATCGATTAATATATCCATGTCTAGCCAGCGAGTAATTATAATAATATTAGGTACCTAATATATTGTATTTACACAATCAAAAATATAATATTATTCATAGGTTAATAGGCTGATAACTATAAGTACAGTTTCGTACTAA
Organism: Sitobion miscanthi; assembly: GCA_008086715.1. Lineage (NCBI taxonomy): Eukaryota > Metazoa > Arthropoda > Insecta > Hemiptera > Aphididae > Sitobion > Sitobion miscanthi. Next base: position 79,462,929 of record CM017797.1, on the reverse strand, counting down.
ACGTATAACGTTTTTAACTAATAAAAGTGAATTTATTTTATTGTAGTGTGTTGTTTGTGATTTTGTAATATTTACTTCACTATTGGTTGTTTAAAATGGAAACTAAAAAAAAGGGTGGCGCTGAGAAAATTAGAGAAAGAGAAAAAAGAAACTCTTAGAAAATTCAAGTTAGAACAGTTTAAAGATTGACCTATGTTTTTCATCCGTTATGACTCAATTATAGAGTAGATAACAGAAAATAAATAATACATTATAATCTGTACTTGGGAGTTAGGATAATTAATTACTAAACACATTGAATCTTTAGTTGTTTCCTGAATAAATTGAAGATGAGTAGAGAAATAGAGGATGCAACTCTGATTTGTTAAAACATTGGTACCATATTTAAGTTTTTATTTTGTAATGACGAAATAGCAAAGGTTGGTAAAAATATAGATTTCCCGGGCCTAATAGATGCCCCAGTTCGCTCCTGTATAAATGTATGTAAAAAAATCAACATATTTTAATAGCTATTACGTATAATATTTTATTACACCTTAATGATTGATACATGTAACCTACCACCTCTGTTATAAGACAAAATTTTCTATTATACTCAAACTCTATAAAACTGTGATATTTTCCCTATATATTTAAATACTATATATACCTATAATGTTACCTACCAGAAAAAATGACAAAAGTCATTGATGGCAATTTCTAATAAAAAAAGACAATGGTAATACAATTAAACATCTAATACCATTGTTTATAGTATAATATTATTTAGGTTAACTGGATAAATCATAATATGTCATTGTGTATTACCTTGGTATTTTTTTTGTGTGTTGGTTGTTCACTGTTCAGTTTTTAAGCATTTGTTGTTACATAGTAAACTACTATGAGTTCTGAAACTTAGATTTACATAATCCAGTTGATGAACCATAAGCACATCTATTAGTTGTACACTGTGCTTACAGTGACATAGCTTAAAAATATGTGATCTAGAAATGCTGTTATAAGCTGCTGCTTTCTGTAAGAATCATTTTTCCTTTCTCTTGTGTTTTAGTTACAGCCATTTCAAGATCAAGATGTTTCTGCTTGCTGTATGAGTTGATTTCTGTCTCGGTAACAGGGGTAACTTATGTTTCAAAAATACTTTTTCTGTACCTTTCCCCACAGCCGTTAGACCTCCACTAATGTGTGCAACATTTGTTTTCTCTCAGACCCATGCGCAAAACAGAAAAAAACTTTTGAGTAATCTTAAAGTAGAATCTAGGGTTTAACATATCGGTTTTATATTTTAGTATTAAATATTTGACTTTAAATCTAGTCGACTTAACAAAATGTTTTCATAAATTAAAATGGATATTAAATTGTTTTGAGACAATATTTAGATAAATCGATGTGTTATTGTCATACCCTCAAAAATATTAATGTCTATAATTTTTGCAATGGGTAATTTTACTTTAAGATATATTATGTCACTCTTAAAAAATAAAAATGTATGTAGATTTAGGCTAAACTTTTTTTTAATTCTTGTATTAAAAACTGATTAGACTAGTATTAATTTTCAAGCTTTAGGTATAAATTTTAAGCCATAAAATAATTTACAAATTAATGAACCTAAATATTCTGTAAAATGTCAAGTCTCTTCTGTTATTTATTTTTAGGTTACAACAAAAAAACAAAATTAGTTTTACGTAAAAATTCACGTTTTGCCTTCATTTTTTTTTTGTTTTTCCCAATTATTTTGAAAATGGCTAATCTTTGAGTTTTTCACTTTTAACCCCTCAAAAGGCTCAAAGTGCCTACTTGATCAAATATTTTACTAAAAACCTTCCTCACATCAAATCATTTTATTGTTCCAAAAGTTGAGCAACAAAAAAAAATATATCAGGTAATTTTAAAATCATTGCATTCATCGCTCCACTCAGAATCTAAATTCTAAAATTTAACTGCGAATAAAAAATTGTAATTTAAGTAATAATGTCAATGTTTCAAGGTTTTACAATTATTATTTTCTTGAATTACAACATACCAAAAATCATTTGTGAAGAAATTGTTATTTACAAAAATTAAAATTATAGGTTACGTTTAAATGTTTTATGTATTTGAAAAGAAAGTTTGAATTCGTTTCGATCTTACTAACATATTTTTACTAGTTTGACATAATATAATATTATATTATTATGTAAACGCTTATATATTTAATGGCATAACTGTGGCCTGTTAATCAATTCATATCCGCCGTGTTTATTATTTTTTTTATCGTTTATTATTATAATTTTAAATACATATTTTTATTCATTACAATAATAAATAAAGATAAATTAATTACACTTCCTTTGAGCATTAAATTCCTAATCGTTCTCTGCACGTGTTGTCGTGTTATAAAGGATTATAATATTTGCGTCCGTGACGATCCGTTTTCAAAGAAAAGAAAATTCACGCTTATAAAGGGTTGCAATGTAATACGAGCTTGATAATATGAAAACCACATCTAAAATAGACATCCCGCATAACATTGGATATAATATGATATTAAAAAAAAAAAATTAAGTACACGGTACACTTACCTATACATCTTACATAATATTAAAAGTATAGTTTAAAACTATAGCGCATACTCAACACATAGTTTCTTTAATCTAAAATGTATAGTTTGTGTAAGCTGAGCTATGAGTTAAGACACTGTGCTGTAGCATTTTTGATTCTTAGTTAAGGTATGAATGTGTGACTACGTTTTCAAATTAGTGACATTTATGGCAGCCCTATAAGTTGTAACCACTTGTATTTTAGATAACATCCTAATTGGTTCCTGGTATTTAAGTAGACGGAAGTCCGAATCGGTTCCTATGTGAATTGAGTGAAAAATCTAATGCCAAAATGTTAAGGAAATATGATAGATTTGTATATTATTACGGATAATTATTTATAGAATAATTTGTGGAATTATTGTTATAATTAGGTATTTATAATGTAGTTTACTATTTCATGTATTTAGGGAATAAAAATAAATTACCTTACTAGAAAAGTAATAAAATATTAACTAAACATTGACAAAATGTTTTTTTAATTAAGTTCCCAATACAATGTATTGAATACATCCACAAGTTCAAAATAAATTAAAATGTGCCTTACAATTATTATTCCAAGATCTGACATCCCTGCAATCTGCATAATATCATCACTTGTATTAGATTATTTAAATTCCCATACTATCGTGTCTATTATATTCTGTATACTGTATAGTACCTAATGCTTGCGGTGAACTTCAGTATGAGTAAGTACTGCACGGTGCACGTGTTTCGTTTATATGCATAAAATAATAGAGTATATGATTAAAATTGTGTGAACAACAATTTAAGTTTTTTTTACATTCACGGAAATAGAAAAAAAAATCTTAACAACCGTTTCTGCTGCAGTGTTTCTCACCGCTTAAGTTAGGTACTATAGTCCAACACATGGGTATTTTTCATTTTTTTTTTTTAATTCAAAGTTTTTATTTCATTATTATTTTCTAATGTTGTATTATTGGTCGCTGCACATAATCTTTATTATGTAAATTCCATGTATTTTTTTTTTTTGTAAATTAATCAAAATATTGTTAAACTATTAATTATATATATTAGGTATATTATTATATAGACTATAGTAGGTATACCTTTATGTTTAACTTAAATATATATAGATCTACCTGAAATTCTTATTTTTAAAGCCCTTGACATTTTTGTATCGTAATATTAACTATATTATGTCGTACTGATAAAAGTGATAGTGTGATACCCTCTACTTGTTAGACTCTAGAGTCTAAAGTGTAGACCAAGAAATAACAACTAAAAAATAGGTAGAGTGCAAGAAAGCAGGTTTTGGTTGGCAATTAGATGACAAATATACCAAACAGACTAAAATTTGTAACACCTCATGTATAAATGAGCGGAGTGGAATGGAAAGAGTCACCCCCACAAAACGTTTGTCCACTTTTCCACTCATCTAATTTTTAAGTACTTACAACTAATTAATACTCAAAATTTTATTTTTATGTACCTATTGAAATTATCAAAAAAATATTATACTTTGGTATATGAATTTTAAAATGTATGTCCCATTCAAACAATAAGTTTAAAAAAACGACACAATGACTCAAAAAGTAGTAAGGAATATATTTTTTTTCAAAATTGTTATGTAATGACTTGAAATAATAAAAATAAAAAACTTCCAAGAACGTTACAACTTTTTGAGAAAATTAGTATAATTATACCTATACCTATAATCACTTAGTTTATATATATCTATAATGTTATATATTTATATATATTACCCATATGAGAAGTTTATAAATAATACGCAATTATATTCTTGTAGTTAAGTGTGTCTATATAGATTACAAACGTGTTATTTAATCACAACAAACAACACAAATGTTTAAAAAAAATATTCTAGCAGACCTTGTTTAGGAATTATTTTTATTGTTTATTTTCATCCTCCAAAAAAGTTCTTTATACAATTTTTGTTTTGGCAACATTGTGTTTTATCACAAATATCTTGCAAATTCTAGTGCCGAGAAAAATAAAACCAAGAAATATTAATACGTGATTAATTTTGAGAGTACCTAGACCGAAGGCCCTTAAACACAATGTTTACAGTTCAGTGTAGGGCAACATTTATTTATAGTAACTCTTTAGCAATAATTTATATGGCTTGTTTATGAATCGTTTTTACAAGTTATTCTAAATGGTCTTCATTGCTAAATAATAATAAGATCCAGTAAACAATTTACGATCTAGTATTGTAACTTTTGCAAATTTTTGTATCTATAAAAGAAAAATTTACCTGTCACTTTTTCGGCCAAATGGAATATATGTGCATATAATAATATGTACACAATATTTTTAGAGTATAGTGATACTATTAAAAAAAATAACAATACCAGGTACTAGCTATTCAAAGACAAAACCGGAAACCGAATCACGTAATTACCCAGTCACCTGTCTTGAGTCATATGAGTCATAATAATGAATAATATCAATGATGATTTTCATTCTTCATAACACTTTATTATTTTTATATTTATAAATAGGTATCATTCAAGTTTAGATAAAGAAAAATGTAATAATTTGTTAGGGTCTACCATTTGTGATTTACCTACAATAATTAAAATCAATTTAAGGTTTCTGGTTTACATCCAAAAAGTGGGATTTTAGTTATTAATTTTTTTAATTTTAGTCAATAAAATATCCATATTTATTATTTATAACATGCTGTTTAGTCAAGTCCAACTCTCAATTAAAAGATTTTGTTGAAATAAATTAATTCTATTTGTAATTATAAAATAAGTCTTTACTGGCTAACTATAGAATTTTTATTTTTAACTTATAGATTATGTGTTTTTTAAGTCCGAACTATTGATGTAAATGCTCATACCTTCTCTCGGGACTTCTACTATTGTATTTCGCATTTGTTCATTGTACTTATGTATATGAATACAGAATGTACATTTTTCTATTTTAATGTAAAAAAAGTAATCCTTAATCTATGCATTTCATTCAATTGGTAATTTCATTGTTCCGTCCTGTGCAGGATGTATGTATTGAATATATCATTCGAATACTAACTAAGTACTATATTTATACCTACGCCATATGTAATTTATTTAATTTAGACTCGTATGCTTCGCTGTGTCATTGGAATATTCGATCACTGTGGAGGCTAACATGTCATCATCATTTCTGTTAATTAAAACTGCTATACCTAGCTATACTTGATAAACATTTACTTTTATTTGTATCGGACACCAACGATTATGAATAAGTGATAATTGTAATCTGTAGAAAAGTAAAATTATTAAGAATAATAGATAGTCCAATATTTAGATTAATGTTGTATAGGTACATGTTTAAATATATCAGTTAATTAGTTCAACTTTATTTCTGCAAAGCATTTGAATATAATTAGTAATTATTGAGTGGAAACGAGGTATGCAAAATATGCAACTAATTAAAAATGTACAATGGGTAGATTATTATTCGAGTTAAGTATTACCTATTGTAATTGATGAGCTTTTACTACATTTTACTTTTAAATTATGTATATTATACACAATACACTATATACTATATAGGTACATTTAAAATTAATGAACCATTTTATTTAGTATTTTTATTATTATTGGGAAGACTTTTTATGGAAATATTCGTAAAATATAAACTTGCTTAAACAAAGATAAATATATTTATAATAATGTTCCTATACAATTTTTATTTTATAAAACATAAATCTAAATGTTACGAGGATGTATTAGTTATCTCGTCTTACAAGTGCGTAACAAATTTACTCTCAGGAGTTAACGTTTATCTTCGTTGTTGTTAATATTAGACTGAATTGTGGCTTACTGTCAAACCTAAAGGTAACAACATCGTCCGCAGTTTGTTAGAGAGTTTTTTCGATATTTTAATTTCAAAGCGAGTTATGATCATTTTTAAATTTTAATATTTATAACACTTACCTATAACTTATTTCTAAATTAAAATATCGAAAAGCTTCAAACAAACCACAGACAATGTTACCTTAAGGTTTGATTTTATCGATTTAAAAACTACAAATGTACCTACAACCTACCTACTTGATATTTTATTGAGCCTTGTATAAAATCTTTATTTCAGCTGTGTTATGTTTATGTTTCTATATGTTTCTTATAGTTTATTCAATATGATCTGTATACTCTTAAATTAATATCATTATTGGTGAAATAGTACGTCTCTATATAATATATCATAATTCATTACTATTTCTATTTTGTATAATTGTATTGTTAGTAAAATAAAGTTTTTCTATTCAAAATATAATTGACGTTTGAAATAATTACCGGAATCACTGTTGGATGTAAAATTTTATAATATCATATAGCTCGTAGAATATTTATGATTGAGATACCGCCATATCCGCCTGACCGACCATATGTCTTATTGTCTTTGTCTAACACGTACAACATGGCAAAATTTAGAGTAGTAGAACAAATGTTGCGTTGTTAGCTTTAATATTGGAGTGAATTGACCTATTATCGGATTTAAAGGTAAGGAAAACGAGTTATGAGCATTTCTTATATTTTGCTTTGTTGTAAGTACCTACAAATAACTCTTTAAAATTAAACCCTAAGAGATGCCAAAATTGGTTCTACTGAATACAAATTTGTTATATTATTTTGATACATTGATATGAACGCTTGTAAGACGGATACGACATACGAGTCTCTAAATTGAAGAGTTCATACTAACAGTAACATACATTTTTTTGGAAAACCTCGATATTTTCTGTACCTAATCAAAAAGAAAAACAATTTTCATAAATTTAATTAGAATGTTTAAGATCCAGACCAAGTCCGGATTAAGGATCAATTGGGCCCCGGGATACCATACACTTAGTGGGCCTCTTTCAACGTTCAAAATAATTGTATCATTACATATTGACGACTTTATATTACTGTATAATTTTTTACATAATATGTCATTGTACACGGGTTTTTTTTAACAATTATGGATCGGTCATATGGAATTTCGTTAAAACAAAAAAAGACGCGTTTCTTTATTTTTAATAGGAAATGTTTTTTAAACACGCAGTTGTATACCAATAATAAAATTGACTTTATTTTTTCAAATGGTAACCACTATATTTTTTGATGAATTCTAGTAAAGCTTTTTTTCTGAACATTTTGACTGTCAATTGATAATTTTGGTTCCCTAGGTTATTAACTATGGTCCTCTAAAGTTTAGTATATTATGCTTTAATACTTTTAACTAAAATACCTAATTTACAAGAGCTAAATAATTTTTTCTTATGAATACCTTTTTAAATACTTAAATAAATAAATCAAAAATGCTCAAAAAAAAAAAAAAAATCAAACCAAATTGTTGGTAAACATAGTTGATTATTTATGGTAATTTTTCTAGATATAAAATTGAGAACAATACATTTTATTTTATAATTATTAATAATAATTTACCTACTATACCTACCTACTAAAATAATTTTTTTTGAAAACTATTGGACGCGTTAAAAAAATATATTTTGGGGATAAAGATAGGTCCTCAAAATCAATGGGCCCTGGGACCGTGCCCCCCTTGCCCCCTCCTTAATCCGGGCTTGATCCAGACAGGATACAGATATTTTATTTTTATTCTTTGGCACTCGTTTCACTTAGCTCAACTAAGCACATTTTATTGTATAATACAATTATTTTAAAGAACACTAATACAACTGAGTGGTTTATAATATAGAAAAACGGTTGTTTACATTTCTTCAGAATGTTTCGTCGGTAATTGGTAGTGTTTTCTCGTATGCATTTGGAAAATACCAAGGATACAAGAAACTACCTCTTCTAAGTACTATCTAAAATAGTTTCCCGATTTTAGATATTATTGTAAGCCTAATACATTCCTCACTTTGCTTAGAATCTAAAATTGTATTGTTGAATATGCAGTTATCTAAAATTCTTATTTAAATTTAACTGATAATATGCAATTTTCACCATAATTATTAATTGGTTATTAATAATTAAAGCGAATTATTAAAAATTATAAAGAATTAGCTATTGAATTTTAAAAATATTTATAGTTAATTGTTATAAAATGAAATTAGTTATTCTTGAAAATACACTTTTATCTATAAAAGAAGAGCGTCACTATATATTTTTAGGTCTAAAGTGAAGATCGGAACTTTGAAAAATATTGTTCCTATAGTTGTATGTGATGTTAATTGTGGTTGTTCGACGTTACAACTTTCCTTCCCATCATAGTGAAAACCGTTTTGATTATTTTATTTGAATTTATAAGTTTATACCTAAAGAGTGGATTTTTTAGGTTTTTGCGTATATTGATATATTTATTGACTTTATGCGGCTCAGCAAGGGTCAACAATGTAGACGTCTTATCTATCATAGATTTTGTAATAAAAATGTATTATTATTATTTTGGAGATTATACAACTTATATATTTTATATTTAAGATTTACATCGTTCATCAAAAATCATATTCATTCAATTTTCGAGTTGTAATTATTTCGTCTCAGAAAAAAATGTTTTAAATAAAAAAATTATAAATTATAGAAATTTTCTAATAATCTATTCGTAATTAAATTAGGAATTTAAATAATTTATCAAAGAAAAAAATTTTATTTTATTTCAAATTATTTTCATATTTAAACATAGGTACCTATTATTACATTTACATATTATCATAATGCAATTTTAGAGGGTGATAAATCTAAATATTATAAATTTATAATTTATACATAATAATATAATATAGTATTACACATATTATATGTTTCTTATTGCGGCGTGTAACGTGCGTCGTGTATTAGTTGCTCCGATATAAACCAATGCATTTTTAATTTGACGGAAAACGCTGCAGAATATACGCGATGGAATACGCCGTGGATAGCCCCGGCCTAAGTTGTGTTTAATGATATGAAATCATAAGAAAATTGCTTCCGTTTTTATGTTAGATAATGATTTATTTAATTTTATGTTTTTCACTTTTATTATAGACTATAGTGGCATTTTTTATTTGTTCCCCTTTTTTTAATTCATTTGATTTCATTAAATTTCGAAATAATCTGCAAGATCATTTTTACGTAAATGTTTATTGAACTCCTTTGGCTATTAATTTTTTTTTATCGCGATGACCTTATATCAAAATTCTTAACTGGCATTCAACGGAGTAGCTCTAATTTTTTTTAAATAACCTAATAATATTTTGTTGAGAATAATTTAAACTATTTTATGACTCAGTGCTATTGATGATTCAAACCTTGATATATATGACATAATTAATTTAAATTTTAAGATTGAAAAAAACGTCACGCCAAGAATTTAAACTAAAGCGGATCTATATAATGTGTATTGAGGAATCGTATTCAAGGCAATGCAATTTTCAGAAATTTTTGATTCCATTCTCCATTACATTTTTCCAAGAGTATATTCTGTCTCAAAGTAGTATATAGGTACGCCAGGCGACGACCTGTGTCAGTACGTTAGGGCGCATCTCCCACATAACGGCATGAGTAATCCCGGTTGGATTGACACCTTTTTACATTGCTTATATTTATTGGGGCCACGTGTGTAACTAGAGCCTGTATATACGAAAACAATAACCTATTTGAATTTATTGTTAAGTTTATTTTTAATCCTTCGACAGCTGCCAGTGGGTTTTGCGTTACGCTCTTCCATACATGCGTCATAAAAGCCTAAAATCGAAACCATTTCACAGAAAAATTCAGTAAATTAGTCAACTAGCCACATTTTGAATTTATTATTCTTAAGAAAAACTTTAAACTCTCGCTTGTAATTTAGAAAAAATCTTGTACTTTTAGAAATTCCAATGGATAAACAATACAGTTTAAAATTTGACTCTGAAGATTCAAAATCTAAGCTTTATTATAAATTCAAATATGTTTTCGAAATTTTTATCGAAATAAAACTCAAGTAAGTACATTAGAACTTGGAACGCGTAAATAGGTCTATTTTTCTCCCAAAAAAATGGTAATTTGGAATCCCCTTGAAGTATTTTTTAAATTCTTAGAGCAGTTTAGTGCATTTACACTAAAATCTGGGCTTATTAAATTTTATTCAAAGATTTTTACTTAAAAATGTATCTTTGTAACGTGCTAGGTATGTCAACTATAATCGAATATAATTAAATGTACATTTTCGAACGAACCGCACGACGTAAAATTGAAATTATTTAGAGTATCAACGGAAAATTAAATGAGAATAATTTTTACCTATCATCGGACCATGCAGGTATTGTAGGTAGTGACCGTTAGAAGGAGGAAAAAGTGCGTAGAATCAATGAATTCTATTCGAGACACTTAAGTTTTTCGTATATTTGATCATGAACCAAAACTAAATGACAAAACATATCAGATGTCAAAGTTAATATTGCTTGCTCTTTTCAAGACGGTCCCAGATTTCAAGTAAATCGTACATTGTATGAATTAATTTATTAGGTAGTTAAAAATACTATAATTATATAGAAATAATGAATAATAATCATAGATGATTTAAAATGTATGTAAATATAATTGTTCAAATGTAAAAAATATTTTTATATATTTAAATACTATAATATTTTTCATCCTTCCCTTTTATTATAGAGGTGAGGCTGAGCCTTACTTGCCTTACGCAGTGGCCGTAACTGGAATGAGAGTCTATTTGAATACTAGGATGTTATTTCCTATATAATACCTAAGAGAAGAATGTTAGTAATTTGTCTTAGTTCAATATTTTGAAATGGTTGTATTATGTTGGTGTTGGGCATTTTAACAATGGGTACTTCATAGTTTGATATCATAATTTAGATTTAATGTTAGAATATTAATTTATGTATGATGATTTAAACCTTATAGTGAACCCCCGTCTAATTTTTACAGCTGCTATTTTTAAAATTAAAATGTAAAAAATAGGAAATTTCTATTGCCAACTATAGGTTTTTATAACTGAATTTTTGTAATTTTCAGGTGGACTAACTGACCAAATTGATAATCAATTCAATAACTATGCATTTATTGAACCGAAATTATTAAATGCAAGGCATAAAAGAGAGATTCAATCAACCAAAATAAATCCGGTTAGTTATTAATTTATTATATTAGTTTATTTTAAATTCTATGAGAATAATTATACTAATATTACTCCTTATTGTTTCGGGTAATTTTTAATAACTGTAATCAATAACAAATTTATCAATACTATTATTTCAAAGTTATTTAAACAAGGCAAGACATGTTAAAATAATATATTATTCAAATTATTTTAAACGTGACATTTATGTAACTGGGTTTCCGATATTTTAAATATCATAAATCATAATGAATAGGTCAATCACATGGATTATGTTATAACTGATAATTCCAACAGTACAATAATGACTGGTTGAAATGAATGCACATTTTAAATCTGTGATAATTATTATTGTATATTGCCTGATAACATACCTATATATATATTTGACTGAACATTATATAATTATTAAAAGTCTGTCCAGTATTAAACTCTACCTATTTAATATTTATCCAGGCAGACAATGTTTGATAGAAGACTGGTAAGTGTAGGAGAAATATTTATAAAAAATCAGCTACAAATAATATTATACACAAGTGTCCCGACGAATACTCTATAAGGACGCCTAAATATCAGGTATTCTGAACATTCCGTTCCTTAGAATTTTTGTAAAATAAAAATGTATCCAAACGTAGCATGCTACTTGATATTTTCTTCTTCGTCGCATGGAAAAAACATTGAATCATTTAGGTACCTTTAAACTATGATTAAAAAAAGTGGTATCATAACGTAATTGTATTAATCAAGGACATTTGCTAGGGGGGACCTTATGAAAAATTAAATTACGAAAATAAATTGTATCAAAATATTTTTTCACGCCATTTGCATAGAATGCGATTTTACAAATTTAAAAATTATTAACATATTTCTATTATGTATTCCTGGTACGTTAAACGTATACTATCAATTATGAACAATACATTTATTGACTGATTAGAAGAGTTGAATGGACGTTTGAACCATACCATATAGTTGTGAATCATGACTATTTTTCTGAATTGCACGATCATTTGTTAAGAAATCAAGTATCAGTAAAAAAATAAACTCTAACCTGAAAAATATTTACCAAAAATGACATCAATTGTGTTAAGATGCTGAAGTTTTTACTTTTTTAGTATTGATAATGTTATTATTATTTTGTAAATCTTTTTTATTACTTATCTTTTTTCTTTTTTAATTTCTAATTTTTGATAATATCACAAATATGGAAATTCTATGTTACCATGTATGGTGATTTTGTTTATTTGTTATTTATTTAACTAATATTATGTTATTATTTAATGAAGCTTATAACTATTTGCATTTATTCTATTTGTATGACATTAAATATTATAAGTGGCTTAGCGCGGCCCGTTGGCAGCTCCCAACTCTCAGTCGCATTGTGAGTAACGCCTGCAGCTACTAGCTCTCGGATGGGTAACCACCCGGGTTCGTAGTAGTTAAAACTTTGCCTCACATACACGTGTTGCTTACTTACCGTAGCAACCTTACTAAGCACAGTTCATAACCCCTACAACAGCTAATGGTCATAGTCGTCGGACTTACATTCAATTAAAAAAATAATATATCATAAACAATAACACACCTATTCAATTTTTTTTCGTCCCATGTTTCTCTGTTTTTAATCTGGCCACACTAACACCTACCCCCCATCTCCTTCATACCTTAATGTTACTATAAATTACGTAAGTCATTGTAATTTCACAAATAATTAGCACCTTCAGGTTTTCGAAATTCTGTCTCATGTTTTATTAATATTTTGAAACAAATTTATTATTATTTATTAATGAAGAAGAAATGCTTCCATAATCTTAACTCTATCATAGTATTTGATATTTTGATGTTTTGATTACATCCGTAAGATTACGCATTGGTGCAGCAGATGATTCATAATTTAATAGTATAATGTTGCACCTGCAAACTTTTCTTGGCCTGTACGCAGGTTGATCAGCAAAACCAAAATATTTACTTATTAATTACAATGTATACAATCTTGTATCTACGTTCACACATATATATATATATATTTATGATGTAGGTACATATACCTAAAAAATAATAATAATATATCATATTAAAAGGAAAATTTTGAACCAGTTGTAGTAAACCATAGCTTACCTGTTTCTGTTAGATTAGGTAGGTATACTTATTAATTTTATAATACAGGTTCTAAATACACCGAATATAATTAATTAATTACTCCTTTTACGTGATGACTTATCTGTGAATTTTGGTCCTCAATGCCGATTTGCGGCGACGAATGGTCGTTGGAGTCTGGAGATTACAACACTAAAAATAAATTTAAAAAATCAATCCAATTTTACCATTAGATTGCTTATGTGACTTTAGTGCGATAGGTAGCTTAATTATAAGTTATAACAGGCATCTATCAGGACGGGCCTTATTACCACCTTGGATACTAATATTCAATAATATTGTTAAAAATATTTATCACGTACCTGTACGGATATGATTAATCAAAATATTGGCAGGTGATAACACAGCCTCTTAATTTATTATGTTGCATCTACAATTAGAGTTCGGGGGGACGCCAATCATTATATTATCTAAACATTATTAAACCTATCCATCTGTATGATTTTAAGGTAGGGTTTCCGGTCTTTTGTAATTGCGTCTTACACTCTTACCTAACCTTTTTGTTTCTCTTAAGAAAATCTTAAATGAGACCCATAAATTGTTGAGTTATAATATTTTATTTTATCAATTACAATAAATGATAAGTAAAAAACTTATGCCCGTATTCATAGTCGATGCTTAAGAATAAGTATTGCTTAAGCTAAACTTATGAGTTATGACTCAAATGAGATTCACAAACGAGACTTTGTCTTAAGAAAATAAAAAAGTATTACTTAAATGAAGGTTGGTCGAGACGAGACCTACGTATTACTTAAGTTGTTATCTTAAGCATCGACTATGACACGACCCTTATTGTTGAATCAACATCAAATATTGATTGAAATATTAGGTATAAATTTGTCGGTAACCGATACTAAACTCCATGTTTTCTTAATTGAATGTAAGGATATACTATATGTCTATATGCATGAATACATGACAATTATTATATTTCACCAGTCTTACATTAAACAATTTGAACATCTCATTTCCAGTACTTTCCGAGTACAATTATTATATTTTTAACTGGGTTTGTTAATCTCCTTATTTTAACTTTAAAGGCACAATGAATAAACATTAAATACCTAGGTTCTGCCTTCATACAGTTGAACATATGCCCTTAATTTTCAAAAACACAAACTAGCATTAGCAATTTATTTGTTCTTTAATTACAAAATGGGTTCTAACTTACATTTTAAATAACTCGACAATTCAAGTAATATAAATTATTATGTACCTTAAAAACTAAGTATTAAATAAAATATCAATTTAAAATTCAAATGCAAAATAATATGGATTTTATGTAACACAAAATATCGTATAACATACTATAGTGGGTATGCACCAAATATGCTGTAAAATATGATCGTAAAAACCACATTTTAAAAAATGTATGAATTAGGTTTTAAATAAATATAATACAAGTTATAGCAATGTCATCCATTAATTTTGTTTTATATAATTATAATTTACGAAAAAAATATAGTGAATCCAGAAAAAATACGATATAAGATAATAATTGAGTTGGTAGAATTGGAATTTATCTTTTTTGATTTCTACTAAATTGACAGGCTTTATTAAGATCTGTGTTTAAGTTTTTATTTTCTTTAAATTGTATGTTAAGTTTTTATTTAAATTACAATATAATGCATGATCTCATAAAAAGACCAGTGATCTTAAAATTGTAAAACACTCTCTAAAAATTGTAAATTTTTGTAATATACTCTTTATGAAGTCGTAATTTTAATCACACTTTCATGAAACATATTTTGTACTTACTAAGCTGACGATAGGTATATAGACATATCATATATTATAGTATGATCGACCAGTTAAAATACACGACCCAAGTCCTAGTTATCAGTAAACCGTATAATACCTACCGTAGTACCGTATAGCTTACCTTGAGGCTTGATGAATCTTCTTTGTTATTGCATCGTCTAACTGTCTAAGATCTTCCAATCTTCGTACATGCACATCAAGGACGCCTCTGAAGTCTGAATACATTGTCACTAATTCATCAGCTACAGAAAATTGTAGTCCGCCCGTGCGCGTCAATATAAACGAACAACGTTCTCTTTTGAAAGTGTAATATTTCTTTCTAAACATCATATAAAACTTGTATAAAACTGTCTAATTCATTCTCAATCGCCAATAACATAGTGTAATTAAATGTACTTAGGTAAAATAATATTCGGTGTGTATACAGTATGTCCAAAAAGTGCAGTATCTTCCTTAGTATCACCGCGAAAAATCAATATATGTAAAGTCCATTTTTTTACAGTAATAAGTATGGAAATTCTGATTGAATAACATAATATTCGATTTTTTTTTTTCAAAAATTCAAAAATTATCAAAAAATTGTTTAGACAAATAAGTTTTTAGGCCAAAATAGCTATTTTGTTCATCGTATTTTTTAAAACAGTCAAAAAAAAAAATATATTAAAATTTAATGAAAATTGCCCAAGTTAGAACTAATTATTATTTTGAATTTATAAAATATCAGCGTTCCAATTTCTGATTAAAGCATACGCATCGTATTTTGCTAATGCCATAGGTATGCATAAGTAATAAATAATTTACTTTTAGTAAAATAGTAATTTTAAAAAAAATCAAATATTATGCTTTTCAATCAGAATTTCCATACTTATTACTGTTAAAAAACTGCATTTTAATATATTGATTTTCCGAGTTACTAAGGGTGATACGGGACTTCTGGGACATACTGTATACTGGGTGACTTCCCTCTCCCGTCAATCAAAAAATCTCACCAAATTTACTTATCGTTTAACATGTAAATACAGATTGTAAATATATACATTTTTCAATAAAAAAAAAAAAATATATTAAAATTTAATGAAAATTGCCCAAGTTAGAACTAATTATTATTTTGAATTTATAAAATATCAGCGTTCCAATTTCTGATTAAAGCATACGCATCGTATTTTGCTAATGCCATAGGTATGCATAAGTAATAAATAATTTACTTTTAGTAAAATAGTAATTTTAAAAAAAATCAAATATTATGCTTTTCAATCAGAATTTCCATACTTATTACTGTTAAAAAACTGCATTTTAATATATTGATTTTCCGAGTTACTAAGGGTGATACGGGACTTCTGGGACATACTGTATACTGGGTGACTTCCCTCTCCCGTCAATCAAAAAATCTCACCAAATTTACTTATCGTTTAACATGTAAATACAGATTGTAAATATATACATTTTTCAATAAAAAAAAAAAATAGGTAGAATAATATTAAAACTTATTATAATTAATCAATTCATAGTATTTTATATATTTTAGTATTCTAAATATTTCCTTAAATGTTATCGTCATAAAATAAAAAAAACACGGACATTTTTAATGATTTAAAAATTAGCCTTGCTTAAACACTAAAAGTCTAATTGGATTTTTTTTTTCAAAGCTTATTTTATTGAGGTTGTAACAATCAGTCACTATTGATTAATATGTTTGAATAATTAATACTAAATATCAATTCTTCAACTTTATAATACAAATCATTTTGACTCAATGCAAGTTATATTATGTCATTATGTAACTCATGTAATGTGTAAGAGGTTAAATATAGATCTTCAATGTTGATCTGTAATTAATTAGTTTCTGTTCTGCATTATGATTATATAGGTAGGTGAAAACCACAACAATTATTATCCATAATATAGTTTGACAAGATGTCTACAATTTTAATTTTGGCTTATATTTTGCTCAAGAAAATTGTTATTTTTATATTTTTATTTTATTATATTTTTTTGTACTAGAATGGCCTGGAGCATGCCCATGGTATTACCTTAATATTTGTCCACAAACGACAAGAATATATTATTGATCTCAGCCTCAATAGGTGAGTTAAAAATATTATTTAATCACCAATAATAATTATATAAAACTAATTTATTTTGTAACTTTTCACTATCTTCAGAGGACTAATTCCAGTAAATTATTTTGAAAAACATCAGAAAGATGGAGCCCGTGTAATAAATAGACCAAAAGCTAACGTAAATTTATATTTTTATTATATCATAACAATTTAGTTAATTTATAATTTAATTAATAGGAACTTGAATTTTGCAATTATAATGGTAAAATTCGTGATTTTCCAAATTCCTGGGCAGCAATTTCTACATGTGATGGCATAAGGTTATTATAATAACTACTTATGAAGTAATAGAATGATTAAATAATTAGTGACTATTATTTTTATAGAGGAATGTTTTTTGATGGGATTTCATACCATTATATTGAAAATGTTGAACGGGAATCAGGTGATAAGTACCATATTTTGTACAAACATGAAGATCTTAGTACTAATCATACCTGTGGTAAGTGTTTGTAAAATTATTTTTTAAAATTTAAGCATAACGTTTTATTTTCAGGATTTCCTAGTGCACCTGAATTTACAACTAATGAAATCAAACGCGTAAGTAGATTTATTTTATTAATTATAACATACTATGATATATTGTCATATTGATATAAGTTATGTATAATGCATAATATGTATCATTGCACCTATATAATTTTTGTAGAATAAAAGAAACGTGAGGTCTTTGAAGGGACCATACAATGAAAATGACAAATCTAGATTTATCGAATTGGTATTTGTTGTTGACCAAGAAGAGTATAAGTATTTTAACAGTTCACTGTCAAAAGTCTATCAGCATACTAAAGCTATAGCAAATATAATAAATTCAGTAAGTTATATCTGTCTTTTAATATTGTAACATTGTATGAAATGTTATTGTTATTTTTTTTTTCAGCTTTATATACCACTAAACATATTCATTACGCTTGTTGGAGTGGTTGTGTGGACCGAGTATAATGAAATTACAATAGAATCAAATGGTGACACTACATTGACTAATTTCTTAACCTATCGTCGTGAACATCTTGTCAAAGATCATCCTAATGATAATGCTCAATTATTAACGTACTTATTACTCTTTGAAAATCATTAAAATTATATAATTTGTTATTTTAATTTTGATTTTTTCTTTCAGAAAAGTCCAATTTGAGAATGGTGTTGTTGGTAAAGCCTTAAAAGGACCTATATGTACTTATGAATTTAGTGGTGGTGTAAACAGCGACCACAGTCTTGTACAAGGTTTGGTAGCCACAACTATAGCACATGAAATAGGTCACAACTTGGGTATGGAACATGATCAAAATGACTGTGATTGCCCCGGTGAACGATGTATTATGGCGGCTTCTTCAGGGTAAAATTATGGTTAAACTTACATTTTTCTAAGTGTATTTAATTTTAAATTTTTTTCAGAGCAAAGAGTCCAACCCACTGGAGTTCTTGTAGTATGGAATATTTAGCACTAGCGTTTGAGCATGGAATGGACTACTGTTTGAGAAATAAACCTGTTAGGTAAAGTTTACTAAACGTAATTGTTAATTTATTTTCCACATTTTCTTTTAAATAACATATATCTCATATATATATTTACTCAGATTTTATGTTTCTATTGCTAGATTATTTGAAAGCCCAGAGTGTGGTAATAGTTTTGTTGAAGATAATGAAGAATGTGATTGTGGGACAAAAGATTTGTGCAGCAATCCTTGTTGCAATCCAGAAACGTGTATGTTTTATAAAAACGCCACTTGTGCTACAGGACAATGTTGTGATTTAAATGTAAAATATATATATTATTAATTTATATTTTTATTTTTAATATATATTCAACATGCTATACTTAAAAATAAATACATTTTTTTAGACTTGCCGATTAAAGTTTGCCGGTGTGGAATGTAGATCGGCTCCACATGAATGTGATTTACCTGAATACTGTACTGGAGATTCAGAGTATTGCCCTGATGATGTGTTCAAATTTGATGGATCAACCTGTGAAAAAAATCAGGTTAGCTTAAAATATACTGTATTTTAATTTTTAAAGGTAACTAATCATTTTTCTTAAAGTCAAGTACTTATTAAAAATTATATGTTATAAAATATCTTAGATAATCATGTTGTCAAAAACAATATAGATACTTTGCAGTGGCTCAAATAGGAAAAATGTTTAGGGGAGGTTCAAGCCCTAAGACATTTTTTATAAATTATAAAATATATTATATTATTATTTTTTGAGGAGGCTTTGAGTGATTTTGGAGGAGGGCTAAGCCTTTCAAGCCTCTCCCTATTTGCGTGAATAAATTACATACATTTAAATTAAAACATATTAAATTACATATTAATTACATAAAAATTGCGGATGTTGTTCTGCTGAACAGTTGGTACAAGTGGGTTACTAATTACTGTATAATGGATGGTATTAAATTTAAATTCAATGATATAATATCATTCTATAGAAAAAACAATTCTGAGCGATGACAGTTTGTCAGTGTGGATATTTTATATTATATTTATACTGTTATTACTTATTAGCTATTATTAATTCGGTAGCCGAAAAGTTCATATCATTGTAACAATATATTTAGAGCCTTGTATTAAATTTTCAAGCTTTTTTACCCTACAAATAAAATTTTATTGACATTCATAGAAAAAAAAAACTAAAAAAACTGTAAACTGAAAATTTCCGTAAACAGTTCAAAACAAATCAAAATATTTTGAAAATGTTGCCATGCATAGAAAATGCTAATATAAAAAACCAGTGAAAATTGCATGTGTCTACGATCATTTGTTTTAGAGTAACACCAAAAGCCAAAATCGATTTTGCGTAAAAATTCTCGTTTTTCCTTAATTTGTATGTTGTTTTTCCCGGCGCTTTTGAAAACTATTGGGAATTTTAAATGCTTTTTATTATTTAGAAGTACCTATTCTAACCTATTAACAAACGCACATCAATATTGTACTTTATAATTTTATTTCTGTTATAGGCATTTTGCTTTAATGGATCTTGTCGTACTCATGCAGATCAATGTCATTTATTATGGGGCCCTACTGGAGAATCATCGGCGGATGAGTGTTACAATATGAATCTTAGGGGATCACCACAAGGTAACTGTGGTTACAATCGCCTGAACAAGTCTTATGTAAAATGTACCCAGGAGTAGGTTAATTTTTCTTACTTATAATTTATTAAGATAATGTTTAATTTTTATTTTTATTTTATGCATTTGTTCAATTTAGAAATGTAAACTGTGGCATGTTGCAATGTAAGCACAAGAATGAACGTTTAGAATTTGGTATGGAGACTGTATCCACTGTATCGCATACATTCATTAACAACCGTGGACTAATGATACCTTGTAGAACAGCTATTGTGGACTTGGGTCTAAGTGATGTTGATCCTGGTTTAACACCAGATGGTGCATATTGTGGTGAAAATAAGGTTTGTATTATCATAATATGAACTATGAAAATTATTTTTAATCGTATAGACTTTTTTATTGTTTTAAATTTTAAGATGTGTGTGAAACAAAAATGTGTAGCGGTGAAGGATTTCAAAGCACAAAATAATTTTTGTAAAAATGATTGCAATGGCAATGGAGTATGCAACAGCAAAGGCAATTGTCACTGTAAAACTGGTTATGCGCCACCATACTGTGATCATCCTGGTCCTGGCGGGAGTGATGATTCTGGACCAGCGTCCAGTCCAAACAGTACTTATTTGATGTTTATAATTGTATTGTATTCGTGTATTCTATTTATATGTATTTTAATTTTAGCATTCAAAGGATTCATGACTGGAATGTATGTTCTAACATTTGGGGCTATTCCACTTTTGTTAGCTGTTTTGTTATTCGCCTATTGTTCCAAGAATCATAGATCACCATCCAACTGGAATAAAGCTAACCGCAAAAAGCTATCGTATGTATCTAAATGTTTGCCATTTATCGAGCGTTTGCAACATTTGGTCATTGATGATGGTGATGGTGATAGTATTGCTTGCACTACTACTACAACTAGACCGCTGCCTAGTATAAACACTGTGTCATCCTTAGTTATGCAATACAACAATGAAATTTACTCAGAACCATCTAAGACTAGTAGTTTTGATAATAAAACATCGGAGCCAATTTTAGAAAATGCTTATATCAACAATACATGTTCTGTACCACCGCCAAATTACATTGATGTTGTGAAGTCTCGTCTAAGTAAAAGTGATATTACTATTACAAATCTCATATCTACAACTAATCCTCAAGTGAATAGTTATTTGCAAGATGGTGTATGGGGAAATTCAAAATAATTTTCTTTTATAGAGTTAATTACAATTATTTTTTTTTTTGCATATGGCACTGTCTTAGAGTAGGGCTAAAGGTCTAGTTAAGACTCCTATTTGGCAGAATTTCTAATTGAGTACCTGTTTCTGCCATGTCCGGTTGGGGGATGGCGGTCTGGCTTTTCTAAACAGTTGCCTGCCTAGATAGTGATGCCAACCGTGGCCGGGATTCAAACCAGCAACTGTGTGCGTTAGCACCGACGACATAGTTTGCTCGGTCACTCCGTACCCATTATAATTAATATCATAGTTTATGACAACTTTAAAGTTGTGATAATGTATTATTTATATTAGCACTTAAGTCTCGGAGATCCTGCCATTTGATAATTTGACAAGTCTAGTAATCCTCCACCTTTATTTTCAATAATAATTAATGAGTCTAGGGTTAAAATTTTTATGCATTTACATGTTTTTTTTCTAATTTAAATAATTAAAATACAAATTCTAAATTGAATATATTATTAATATTTAATACTATTTTTTTTATATATATATATTTTTTGATCAAAACCATGGTATAACATTTTAGTATGTTTTATAATATGACATATTAAAAGAATATTTTAAAACTTAAACATTATGTGTCAATATGTAATTACTAATTAAATTTTTATTTTTGTGTAGAAAATATATGCCTATAAAATATTAAAATATATAATTGCATTTAAAATTGATAAATTCAACTGACAATCCTAATAAACCAATAATAAAATTTAAATTTAAATTAGGTCTAAGCTAAATTAAAAAAATCTCAAATTTCAAAAATGTTGCATTTCTTAATATTCAGTGCATTAAAATAAATAAATCAATACATTATGTATTATTGTTTATTATTAGTATTCTCATTACATTTTTTTTTCTTTCTGTTAAATGTTTTGTAAATAATTAATATTTAAATTTTATAAATTATATTTACATTTAAATTTATTTTATTTAAAATTGTTACAATAGCAAATTAATTCTCGCATAACATATAATGCACTTAGGATGCTCATGCCTTGGATGCGGGTGTGTATTTTCATAGTGAATTTTGCTTTTCCTAACTGCTAATACTAACTGCACTCGTATTGTTTTATGTGTTGCTTTTTGTTATGTTTCAAACTGATTAATATTATTGTTTGTGTATGACTTTGTATTATATAATATTATAATGCACATTACTTGGTCTATAAGACAATCTTTTGTTATGTACATTTTATTGATCCGAACTTTTGCTATTGGTCTTTCACTTGTTGGTGTTAAATATTTTCAAATTTTCTTTTAACAGCAATGATTCAGAAGTCGGTAACAAACCTAATGGTACTGTATCACCTTCGAGTACATTATTGATAGACAATCAAAAACCACCGACACTTCATGCAGATCTGGTAGGTAATTACAAAGGATTTAGCATCAAACCGTTGGTACTCAACGAACAGCCAGTTGTCTCTCGGACCCCAATCAGACCGGCGCCTTCTGCACCTGCCGTAGTTGCCGTGTTGAACGAAAGAGGTGGTAGGCTGCAGATAAGTCAACCGGTGTTGGATGCGACAACGTCGTCTACCGTGCACAAATTGGTGTCGGTACCGTCGAAACCGGCGCCACCCGTACCGACCGCCGCCAGACCTGCATCGTTGATGGCGGTAGACAACAAAAATAGTGGTGGTGGCGGAGGGGGAGGGTACCCTACACTGCGCAGGATAACGTCATTTATGAAAAATCAAAAAACCGACGAGAAAAAACACACCATTCCTCGTGCAAACTCCAAGTTTGACAAGGAAGTGTTGAAAAAACTGGAAATATCACACCCAATCCTCCAAAAGGAGATAAACGTACCATCGGAACCGTTGCCTCTGGAGGCGGACCAACACAAAGCTGTCGTGCTCAGGGCGCAGAGTCTGCGCATCGCCAACAACGGCAATCACAGGCAGCGTGTGCCGAACTTCGGGTCGATGAAGTGCAAGCGGCCCACTAGTGTTGCCGCCACGACGACGGCTGCAGCGTCTGCCGTCTCCTGTTCAAGGCCCACTTCGCCTCCGCCACCCCGACCGCCGGCTTCGAAGCCGATTGAGGTCCAAGTCGACTACCAGATACCGCGACCACTTGTGACCGACTGCAGCCGCGATGGCGACCTACCCGAAAATTTCAGTTGCGAGGAGCCGCTTTCGGAAAACATCTATTCGGTGATCGACGAGCGCCCCGCGGTGGACGTGAACGAGGACGATTCCTGTGCTTACAAAGTGCCCAGGTCGTTGGAGAGTTCATTGCTAGGCGAGATCGTATCGGCGATACAAGAACGCAATCATGAGTCCATTTACACGAGTAAACCAGCCGTCGATCAGCCACCGCAGCAACAGACTTACGAAAACTTTACGTCGTCGCCGGCCGGTTCGACCACCAGTTCTGGGTACATGCGCCCCGTGGACGTCAAGTCGAGGGCTGCTTCGTACGATCAGCCGGACTTGGTAAAGAACTGTGATGGAAACCGTTCGTCGAACCCTTCGCCGGACGTGCTCGAAGCCAAAAAGCAACCTACAGCCGACAAACCAACCGTACTGTTTCCGAAACCGGTTGTCGGTGTAGCCAGCAAGTTGGCTTTAACAGCTACGGTGGGTCTGAAAAAAAAACTTTCGGACGGTAGTCGATACCCTTCAAAAGGCGTGGCCAACATTCAGAAGAGATTTGAAAGCCACGGAAATGTACTGAAAAACCCTCCGGTATCGGCCAAACCAACCATCACCGGCAACAGGTAATGTTAGCCGACAAATACTGTATAAGGAAGTTTTATTATTATTATTTTTTTTTTTTTTGGGGGGGTTGGGGGGGGGTGGACGAAAGACTGCTGTCATGACACCCGCATTTTTTATATACAATTTTTTACATACACAATGGTGCTTATATTTATCATTTTTATTTTGGAGTTAGTTATTTCTCGTGTGTAAATATTTTTTGGTGTACATAGAGTATTGTTTTATTTCTTTGAACAAAATGACTTATAAAAAAAAAAACTTAATGTGATAAACTTATACTCAAAATTAAATTTATTTGTGTTCAAAAGTGTTAGTTCCTTTACAGAAAATATTGCAAATTTCAATTTCTCGGATTAATATCCTATACCTATCATAATATTATTTTCATTTTTATGTATAGAAATAATTAATCAAACCTTTCTGGTGCATTATTTATCTATGGCTTTATGGCTTATAACTCCATTCATAATTTTTATTTATTTCTCTACATTTTATTTTACTAGTCATTATGTTTAATACTTTAAATGTGAAGTTTATATATATATATTATTCTATATGTGTTATGTGTTCATGTATTATACATTTTTTTCATCTCCATGCTTTTTATAAGCTTTATTATACCAGCTAATGCTCTACGTATACAAATATAATGATTACATATTACATATTTTGCTAATTGCTTAACAGTGTCATTTTTTTTTATTGTTAAATTTCACGCTTTTGGATTTATTTGTATTTTTTTTTGCAAATATTTACTTCAAAGGAAAAATAAATAAAAGACACTAATGTTATTGACGCCAAAGGCTCATGTTCCTCATAGTCTATTATTATATTATTATATAATTATTTTATTTATTATTATTTATTGTATTTGTATATAATATTGTACCTACTTGTATTTTATATTATTTTTCATTTTTATTCGAGAATAAAATTAAAATTTTATACTAAATTATTGTTATTAGTATTGTTTTTCATCCTAAATTTGAGATAAATTTAAAAATGTAAATAAAATAAGCGATCTTCCACAAATATAAAATTATTTTAAATACTAAAATTGTTTTTCTGTTTAAATATATAATTTCGTCCAAATTTAAACTTGTCTATAAAAAAAATGGAACTCATATATTTTTATTCTTTGCTGACAGTATATGGATTAGTTATGAAAACCTTGATTTAAAATGTCGATCCTTAGATATAAAATTGAATATATTATACATTTTTAACAACAAAATTATTTGCAAATTTTAGTGATTTTGTCAAAATGTGAACTTCAAAGTTTTTAAAAAAGATGTTGTTTTAAATATTGTTTTGATAAAAACTTGTGAGGAACCTCGTATAATACGCATATTCGAGCTTTTTGACTATGCAAAAATTCGGAATTTGAAAATGTCATATAAAATATGAAATGTTTGGTGAAAATGTGCAGTCGTATATTATAGATTGTTTGTTTTTGAATTACAACAAAACCAAAAAATTGCTATTTTACGCGTGAATATCCAATGCACAAATTTAACCTTTAACACTCATAAAAAGTTAATGTGAACTTCCGCCTTTCCGGTTAAACTATTTTTTCTTGTTTGTGGTAAGTACAAATACTTATGAGGAATCTTGTATTGAATTTTCAAATCTTGGATATAGAAAGAACATTTTTCATGAATTTCTAACTACAAAATAATTTACAAATGTATTTCTTTGCATCGTCACGTTAATTGTCAACTACCGGTCCGGTCGTAAATACTTCACGACTGTTCCGCTATAATTATTATGACACTGCAGGGAAATTGTACCTTAATAAAAATATATTTTGAATATGTATTCAATATTATTTAATTGGTATACCTATACAAACAACTTATGAGGAACCTTTTACTAAATTGTCAAGCTTTTTGATAGAGCTAAAATGTTTTGATTGACATTTAAAATGTCTATAAATAGCTTGAAAATCGTCAAAGTATTTTGTATATTATTATTTTATTTTTCCCTATGTTATTGAAAGGTACTGTGAATTTTTTATGTTGACTCTCACAAATACCAACTAGATCCAATTTGCTATATGAAACCACCCTCAAAGTTAACGATCAAATCATTTTTTCAACTACTTTTCGTGTGTCCATACACAAAAATTTAAAACTATAAAAAAACATTTTAGTGTATAGTCAATCAATACATTCATTGCTCAGCTCAGAATCTAAAATATTTGGATTCAAGTCTAGCACATATTAGGGGAATTTTTCCCCTAATATGATTTATGATTATTTATAGTAAAAATAACTGATTTTAAAATAAAATTTAAATATATTAACTATAGATGATTTTAAATTTATATGATACCAAATAGACATCAGTGAAATTTAAACATTTTTTTTTTTTAAATAGGTATAAGTGTATATCAAAAAAACAAGATAACAAGAAAAAATTAATAAATATAATGGTTAAAAAATATGTTTGCAACTTCAGTGCTTTAATTTTAAATGCATTGTAATCATAAATATATTGATATTAACCATGTAAATAAATTAAATCAATATAACTAACGTTTGTCTCAAAATAAACTTAAAATATCAATTAGGTAATAGAAAAAATGTAGGCAAGACTTATAACCGAATATCACAAAATAATAATCAATGTTGTATTTTATTCAGTCTTATATACATTTTCTAATATACTGTCTATTTTATTTTTAAATGCCCCAAATGAAAATATATCGTCAAATCTCTTTTTTCCATGATTTCCAAATAAACCAGCTTTTCCTTCAATTTCTACAAGCTGTTTTATAGCATCAGCAAAATCTTCAGGTTCAGCATTTCGTAAGTATCCATTATAATCGTTTTCAATAGTCTCTTTGGGTCCACCATTATTAACTGCCACAACTGGTTTACAACAGTACATGGCTTCTAACGGCACGATGCCAAAATGTTCAAAGGATGGAGTATATACCAAGCATAGACAATGCCTAAGAAGTGATATTTTTATGGCGTCCGATGGAGATTTTAAAAATATAACGCGTTCATTGAGCTTCATATCTTGAACAAGACTTACCAGCTCATGAAAATATTCAATATTTTCTAAATTCAAAGGATCATAACCTCCAGCCAAGACAAGTTTAATTTTCTTGTCGGATAACATGTTGAAGCTATGGATAGCCAAACCCAGATTTTTCTTCCTCTCAAACCTATTTATAGATAAGATAAATTTACAATTTTCCACGTTCATTAAATCTTTCAATTGTATCGTTTCGGTGTTATCAAAAAACACAGTGTTTATGGACGGGTAGACAACCGTCGGTAATGTCTTAATACTTTTAAATGTACTCCTAAAGACATCCAACGTGAAATTACTGTTAACCAAGATCATATGAGCGCAAGCAGTGGTCTTCTCTTCTAGCCAGTCCAACGACAGTCGATAGTATCGCTTCAGAGCGTCGTCATGTGCGGCCAACAGTTGATCAGGATAATGGCAGTAAAACAGAACTTTGCAGGGCATCCAATTCAATATGGGTATGCAGGCCGATATCTGGTCAACGAACACCACGTCAGGATTTATGGAACTGAAAAACGTCAAGTACAACGCAGCGTACACCATGCGAGCGTAACTGCACAGCGCGTAACACTTGCCGAACACCGTCCTCGGTAGCCAATCGCCGACTACCGTCACCGGTAAGGTACCGTCCCTGGTCTCTTCGAAACAGTGCGAGACGCTGTGGTGATTGGTGACGAACCGCACGGCATGGCCAGATTGTTTCATCGCCACGGCCGCGTCGACCACCAACCGTTCGGCACCTCCGATACCCAGATCTGGGTGCAGGAAGACTACGTTCAATTTCATCGTGAGACGTCCTTCTCGGTCGACAACATGTATTTAATACTTAATGGTCAAACGGACACATGTAATAAACGCATGTATATAATAATATATTATATTTTATAAGCGGTCAAACGTATATTATTATATTAATCCTGATGTGAAAATGCGAAACGTATATTATTATTTATTATTTTTAACGCAGAGTTGCCAAAAAAGTTCAAATAATAATTGTTATCACTTATCTCGATTCGACATCGACATAGATAATAATATCATGTAGTCGACTCATCAATTAATACTGTGAATGTGATATTATTATATATACAAAATCATGGAAACAAATATAATTATCAATGTATAATAATATTGACTTATCAAAAACAATAATAATAATAAATAATAATTAAAAATATTGCTGCTTCCCGAATCCCGGATTCGTATCGTAAAATTTGAAAAAAAATAATATATTTTAAGTTGTAAAAACAATTTACAATGTCCTGGCAAATTTGTTAACGATCTTGTTTACCCACATACCAAGTAAGTTTATTATGGCGTACACGTAAGACATATGACGCAGTTCAAGGACTGTTTTAACCCACTTTTCATAGTCGTACAATCTTTTGAAGCTCCGCAACTGAAGTACACATTGATGTTTCTTTTTCTCGATTAAACAGACTAAAATGACTGACGACCTATCACGCAACGAAGCCTCTCGCCTACGACAAGAACGTTGGGAGCATCATATGCACGGCCTTTGTATACTTGACAATCACTTGAATGTCGAAATGGAAATAGCCTCTCACCGATCAGCTGTACTCAACCATCTTGTCGAGCAAGCCAACAGGGTTAAGGATTTGTGGCTTGAATTTCAACGAAAGTCTGATAATGGACGTGTATTGGAAGATACTGCTGTACAAATGGCAATTGAACAACATGGTCTGCAGAGTCATAATTTCCATCAGCCACAATTGCAAAATATAACAGTTAGTACCTAATTGAGCATCTAATATTATTTTTATTCCAGTCAATAGACGTTTTCCTTCATTTTAGATTGTGTCACAACCTCCAAGTAAACCTCCAGAAATAGATTGCGATGATGTATTTAATCAAGCTGTGTCTGCAGCAATTGTCTCAAATGGATTAATGACTACTACAACTACTCAACAAGAAAATTTTAACATGTAATATTTTTATGCAAACATTTATATCATCACCAAGGGACAACATCTTGAAAAGAAAATAATATTTCTACACCATTACTTTATAAAAATTTGGTAAATATTTATTTACATAACAATATTAAATCCTAAACTACTTCAATTTTATCAAATAAAAAATGATTACCTAAATGTTTTAAACCCGAATATGTGATAGAAACACCATTTTTTTTTAACAATTCATTGTATTCATAAAATCTCATGGTATATCTTATTTTTATGATTATTTATAATTTGTTTAAGTCTTCTTTTGCTTTACCTATTATTTTTAGTGAAATGATTTATTTAATTTTTAAGCTGATTGTTCAAATTATTGTATGTAATTTCTTTACGTGTAAGCATATTAGTATTAAGTTTTTTTTGTATTTTACACAGTACTTTTTATTGATTTGCAGATGGTGATAGAAATAATAACATTTTATATATTTATAAAATAAAAAAAAAAAATCTTGTATTAAGTATAATAAATATTATATTAGTCCCTATTGTGATTGATATGAATTGATGAAAGGTTTAAGTTAACTAAATGTGGTTTAATCCACAATTCAAAATATATTATACAAATATATTTTGTTTTATAGATGTGTTCAAATATTACAATAATGACTGTGTGTACATAATACATACATATTTTATTATTATTTTTTACATACTATTGTTGTTATTACTTTAAAAACATATTATTAATTATCATAGATTACTATTCCATTTAAATATTATGTATATTAAAAATACAAAATAATCATTCTTCTAATAAAATTCAAAGTATTATAGTTAGGTAATTACATTATAGTTATTATATTTTTATTTTTAGAAAAATTAAATATTTTTTTTTACGTTTGATTTTTGTTTATAAGTTTTAATTAATAAAGCTAAGTACATTTAAAATAAATGTTTTTGTGATTTTTTTTTGTAATTATTATTGTGATATGTTTTTGATAAATATATTTAGTTTTGATTTTATAATTAATAACTATGATTTTCTAGTTTTTATTGTGACAAAGGTCAAATGTGTTATTCTTTTCATTATTCCTTATTTCTATGTCATTATATATCATTTTCATCTATATGTCCCAAAATACTGTATACCTGACTTATTCTAAAAATTATCAAACATTATTTTTCTGGTATAATTGTTATTTTTACGTTGTAACAATTTAGTAAAAATAAATTGTGTAATTTTGATTAATGTTCATTTTAATATTAATTAATTTAATAATATAACAATTGTAAACAATATTTTGATCTATGTACAAAAACCTACTTGTCCATTTGTGACTGTCAAAATAAAGGTAGTTTTAAATTATTGTGAGTACAGTTTACACATAATTATAACTTATAACATAAAACCACTGTTTTTTGTACTTAGCATCAGATACAGACTGGTAAAATAGGGCACGGGATGGTACACAATTTAAAAGGCAAATAACAAAAATTGTTGAGGTAAATTTAAAATATGTACCTAGATTATAAAATATTAATATATTTTATTTTGTTTTGAAAAAATATACATTAAAAACGTAAATTATAAGTACCAAGTTACAACAAACTTTCAATCAAAATTGTACAATATTATAGATTACTAATAATCGTAAGTTGGTAAAAATCTGCTGTTCATTAGGTGTCTAGAATCTTTAAATATATAATAAATAATATTCGGCAAATATATTTTAGGGCAATGGCTGCTGTAGCATCCCAGCATCCCAGCCAGTCCGCGCCTGCTTACTATACACTTTAGCCTACTCAAAATTAAAATAATTTTTAAGAGATTTTATTTTTATCATTTTAAAGACACATTTTATTACTTCTAAACAAAAATATATAATATTGTGTATTTGTGTAGTATGACTAGTATGCGATACTATTAATTAAGTATTAACTATATAAGTTAGCAGTAAAAGTTCATAATTTTTCTTTACAATCTGTGAGCTACTAAATTTTTCAAACATATTCCCATTGATTATAAATACTAGTATTTACTAGATGATATTACTTTAATATTGGGTAATATACCAGTTGCCGCGGACCATATTATATGAGTATACAGTTTTGACATTTGAGTTTTTTATAAGGGGTGCTAAAATTTAAGTAGGCCACTTTTTCTTCATTATAGTAAATACCAAATACATGTTCCTATTTTATGTATGCATGGGGTTGAAAGATTAGAATATATTAATTTTTTTAATGAATTATTTAGTTGACAGAAACAAAAAGTTAAAAACAATGAATGGTATCAAAGGCGATCTCACAAGGTAGCGTTTTGGGTCCCACATTTTTCATTTTATATACATTACTAGTAGGTATATACGATTTGGTAACACAAATTTTAATATAATTATATGATGATGACACTAATAATTGTCTACTTTAGTGGTTGGCAACAGGTGGCACACGGTCTGCATCTGGTCCGCACGACTATTCCATACGGTCATTATTTTTAAATAAGACTAAAAGATTTTAAATTTTGAATGCGTACCCTACAAAGTCCAAAAATGTTGCCAACTCTGTTCTATTTTATTCTGATATCTCTTGGACAGTTGGACTGACGTGTGAACGGTCGACTACCTAAGTCCTAAATCATAGAAAACTTTCAATTAGGGACATTGTCAGTTTTCAATTTTTTTTGTTTCTTTCCTATAAATATCAATAACATTTTATTTGTTGGGTAAAAAAGCGTGAAAATGTAATGCCAGACTCCTGATATATTTTTACAATAGCAGTTGAAAAATATTAAAAATACATAGGCACAATTTTTTTATAAGGATTTAAAGTTCAAATTTTGACAAAATGTATCAAATTTAAAATTTAATAATTATTTTGTAGCTAAAAATTTATAAAACGTTGACATTTTATAGCTAAGGATTGAAAATTTAAAACAAGGTTCCACGTAAATAGGTTATATATAAATTAATTTATTCACAATAATATCATCAAATATATTAGTAATACTATAGGCTGACTGACCGTTTTTGCTCAGAATCATTTTTCTTATACAATGATATTATATCGTTGAATTCAAATTTAACACCATCCATTACAGTGACCCACTTGTAACCTATTGTACAGCAGAGCGACATTCGCTTACCCACCTTTTTTTTCTATAAATGTCAATAAAATTGTATTTTTTGAGTCAAAAAGCGTGAAAATGTAATACAACTATACAAGGCTCCTGATATATTGTTACAATAGCAGTTGAAAAATCACATAGGCACAATTATCAAATTTAAAAACTATTTTGTAGATACAATTTTATAAAAAATGTTCAACTTTTATAGCCAAGCATTGAACATTTAAAACAAGGTTCCACGTACTTGGGTTATTCTGTAACCATAAAATTTAAAAAATATAAAAGCACAGGTTTTTTTATAGTTCAAATTATGAAGAAATTACATGTTAAATAACCAAGAATGACGATTTTAGTTATTTTTTTACAACTTACTATTTATATAAATACCTATAATATAAAATAATTAACTGTAAAGACATGCCAAATAGACGCGGTGTATTAATTAAACAATAATATAAATCACTCATTATTATTAATTCCATGAAAATAGATTTCTAAAATATATATCATACTAAAAATATTTGATATTTTCCACCGTCGGAATCGATACATTAATTAGATACTAGATATAAGTATGTAATATCATTTACATTTATTTAAAATCGAAACAGTTAATAAGAATCAACAACAATAAGTCATTAAAAAAATAATCGAACAAGTATTAACCGCGTGTACCTGTGATAAATAAATATATTTATTTTAAATTGCTTGTTCAAATTATTATTCAAACATCGTCAAATGGTCCAGCATAATGCATATCCATTATAGTATATTTCAGTGTTTATAATGAAATACATATACCTACTCAGTGGCGCCCAGCCGCGCAAACAGGTTAGCAAGTATGCAACTGTATGGGCTCTCGTGGTGGGGGGGGGATTAGGTACTGGTGTCACAGGGTAAATAAATATATAGTATAAACTATAGTATATAATAATTAATTTCAGTGATGATAAAATTTAACTTTTTTAACTGCATGTTCTCTCAAAATACCTCTGTGCGCCACTGTACCTACTCAAATAATGAGACACGTGTTGCGAATTGTCAATGATCCTGCAACTATATACTTTATATATATGAATATTGTGTGATAAATACATATATTAATATTACAATTTTGTTTAGAGACATGTAAATGGGTAAGACGGGTACAAAGTAGACAATGGATTTTTTTGTTTTTATCAAAGAGAGTAAGTAGCATTACTATATTATATTATAGTATACATACGAATTACAATTATTATCATTACAATTACATAATATAAAACTATCGTAAAAATAATTATGTTTATAATATTATAAAATCTTATGTCTACGTTAGTTAACGTCAATAATAATTAATAAGTTATAATATGTTAATGTTATATTAAACTAAAAAGAACAAATTTGAAATTTGAAAATAAAAACCGCATAAAACTATCTTAAGGTATAGGTAGTAGGTACTGTTAGTCGTTATACGAGCGGAGATATTATAGTATATAAAAAATATGCAAATGATCTGATTATTATGTACGGAGTGGGGAGTAGAGGGTTCATCAAATCCCACCCACTTAAAATTCCCATCATTATTAAGTTTATATATTTTTTTGAAATGTTTTGTAATTATTATAAACTTTACCCACCTCCCTTCACCACACAAAATGCATGCAGTCCATTATGCCACCGATCAACACTTATAATATATAATATTATAAAATATGTATTTAGCTAATAAAAATAATCTTCGTGTATTAATGTTATATATTATGTCTTTGTCCGGTGGTCGATCGGTTGTACGTGTTAGTGTAAGTAAATTATTCAAATTTCAGATTTTAAAGTCATTTAAGCTTTTAAGCCATTAATAATAGAATGTATTTCAAAAATTTGAAATAACCATTTCAACAATATAAAACGCGCCCGTTGCCCGTTGGGGATGAATTTTAATACATATTATGTATTGTATTTAAATAGTATACTATTATAAATATTCAGAGCTCGAATTGAGGGGGGAAGGGACGGCGTTTTTTCGGGTCAACACATATTCATTTAATGTATAAAAATAAAAAATAACTTTTTGCATTTGCATCTAGTGTATGTTAATCATAATATGTGAAACAATCGCATAGCCCCCATCGAGTTATCTATGTTGAGTTCAATCATTGCAATGGACGACAAACATGTTTTTCACGACTTATTATAGTAACTCCTTTTATTTTTCCAATTCGAGCACTGATTAATGTTATTATTATTATTTTATTTTTATTGTGATATCATATTATTGTCATCGTACGAGAGAGACACGAGGACGGAAATTTCTGTAACCAGAGAGATCGTTGTCTGCGGGATCGGACGGCGGCAGTCGTTTGTGATGTTGAAACGGCGGCGGTAGTGGTGGTTGAGGTGGTGCAGGTGGTTGTTAGTATTCGTCTCCGTCGTCGCCGTCACCGTCCGCCGAATCGGTGGCAACTTCCTCGTAATCCTTCTCCAGCGCGGCCAGGTCCTCGCGGGCCTCGCTAAACTCGCCTTCCTCCATGCCTTCACCCACGTACCAGTGGACGAACGCGCGCTTCGCGTACATCAAGTCGAACTTGTGGTCGAGCCGTGCCCAGGCCTCGGCAATGGCCGTCGTATTGGACAGCATGCACACGGCCCTCTGCACTTTGGCCAGATCACCACCCGGAACCACGGTAGGTGGCTGGTAGTTGATACCCACCTTGAACCCGGTTGGACACCAGTCCACAAACTGTATGGTCCTCTTTGTCTTGATTGTGGCGATGGCCGCGTTCACGTCCTTCGGCACCACATCGCCCCTGTACAGCATGCAACACGCCATGTACTTGCCGTGCCGCGGGTCACACTTGACCATCTGGTTGGCCGGCTCAAAACAGGCGTTTGTGATCTCGGCCACGGTCATCTGTTCGTGATACGCCTTCTCGGCCGATATCACCGGTGCGTATGTGGCCAGCGGGAAGTGGATCCGCGGGTACGGAACCAGATTTGTCTACAGTAAACAGACAGACGTGAACCATTAATATTTTTATAAATTTTCCTAAAAAGTAACCCGTTGGAGCTTTGTACCCCCCCCCCTAACAGGTGTTCAAGACCTGTTACAAGTTTTCGTTAACACATATTTTGAAGTTAGATGTATTATCATTGGCCAAGCTTGGGTACATAAAATACTTTTAATTTTGACAGAATAAATTCTTATATGGCCTATTATTAGAGTTGTGTCCTAGATGAAATAGATGAATATACTTGATAACAAAATATCGTTAATTTTCTCGGAACAATAATAAGTAATAAGTAATACAACATGATGTGTTATACAAATTAATTTATTATGATTTTTTTACTTGAAACTCTGTCAAATCGACGTTCAACGCGCCGTCAAACCTTAGCGACGCTGTAATGGAAGACACGATCTGGCCAATCAATCGATTTAAGTTGGTGTACGTGGGCCGTTCAATGTCCAAGTTTCGGCGGCATATGTCGTAGATGGCCTCGTTGTCCACCATGAACGAACAGTCTGAGTGCTCGAGCGTGGTGTGCGTGGTCAGTATGGAGTTGTACGGCTCGACCACGGCCGTGGACACCTGTGGTGCCGGATAGATGGAGAACTCCAACTTGCTCTTTTTCCCGTAGTCCACGCTCAGCCGTTCCATGAGTAGTGACGTGAACCCGGAACCGGTTCCACCACCGAACGAGTGGAATACCAGGAAACCCTGCAACCCGGTGCATTGGTCGGACAGTTTCCGGATCCGGTCCAGCACGATGTCGACGATCTCCTTACCGATAGTGTAGTGGCCACGGGCGTAGTTGTTGGCCGCGTCCTCTTTGCCGGTGATCAGCTGTTCGGGGTGAAACAGTTGTCTGTACGTGCCGGTACGCACTTCGTCTGTTGTCAACAACATATACGTAATGATTCAATTTGTTATACAAAATATAAAGGCATGTGATGAATGATGATGCTGTTGAGATTACAGATATAGATTTTATAAAACAGCTGTGAGTAGGTACTGAGGACAGTAATGGTATATGAATTGGAATGTACGGACAGTCACCAGTCGACAGTAAAACAGAACAGAGGTCGAGTGTAGCAGACGTGAGAATGATAATATGGATTTGTAGGGTATCAGGACTCAGGGTGACAAGATAGAATAAGATATAAATTCGTTATAGATAGTGTAGGAGTTTCACAAATTACAAATAAAATGGGGAGGGGGAATAGGTAAAGATGGTTCGGTCACGTTATGAGTAGAGATGAGAGCGCGATTATAAAAATAAACCTAGAAGGTGAGTAGATGATAAGGGTAAGACCGAAGAAGAGATAAACAGACAGAATGACACGAAAATAGCTGAGGTAAGTCATAAGTAAGATTGAAAATTCCAAAAAATAGAGTTTGATTAAATTTATTATTAAAAGAAAAAAATGGGGTTTTAAGCATAATTGCAGTGAATACTTCAAACTATATTAACTAAAAAAACCAATTATTTGAAGAACGTAAATAATTTATAAAAACAATACCTAATAAGTGTCATCTCTTTATGAAATCACCATCATGGATGATTATATTTACTTCGATAATGTAAAATATGAAAATTCGTCTAACACAAACTGTTTTGGAGCACAGAGAATAATCATATTGCTCTATACGACTGTCTAATGACAGTCTTGAGCACACCTAATATAATAAGTAAAAAAAAAATTGTTTACCGACAACGGTTGGCTCCAAATCAACAAACACAGCTCTTGGAACGTGTTTCCCAGCTCCAGTCTCACTAAAAAATGTGTTGAAACTATCGTCTCCTCCGCCGATCGTCTTGTCCGATGGCATTTGTCCGTCAGGTTGAATGCCATGTTCCAAGCAGTATAGCTCCCAACACGCATTACCGATCTGGACACCGGCTTGACCAATATGTACTGATATACACTCACGCTAAAAAATAAATTCATAAATAATAACATTAATAATTATTATTTTATCTAACAAGACGTTTAATTCACTTCTGGCGAATAAATTATAGTGTGACATGTAAATAATAAATTATGTTATTTTATACTGGATTACTAGGTAATTATAAATTAGAATATAGGTAAGGTGTTGTGTGTTTTTAAAGTGCACTTTACGCACCCATGGGTATAATTTTCATTGTTGATACACTTTATAACTAAATGTAATACTAATTTTCAATAATATTTTAATTTGGGATATTTAACGATATCAGGTGAGTATATTTCAATTTATTCTACACTTTTACGGAATTAGATTAATTTGAGCTTAAAAATCATATAGCTGTATATTACTTCTGTAGTTTTGTCTACAAAAATGGTTAACGAAACCGGTAGTAAATTCAATTGCCAATAGAAATTATTGATTCAATTACTTATAAAAATATAAACACATTGGTAATCGTATATTATGCACGGTATGCTATCGATTGTAGAAATATAGAATCTATGAATACGTCAAGTATTTTTTAGAAACAAATAGAAGATTTGAAAAAATAATAATACTTCAGCATATGGTAGGTACCCAGTAACAAATTAACATTTTAAACATTATTCTGTTTATTAAATTTGAGCAATATTATTTTAGCATTCTTTAAAAATATATTTAATATTAATTATTATTTATAAACTAATTACAATGGAATCTCAAATAACCAAAAATAAATTCGACATATCGTAACTTCGAGTTACCGGGGTAATTTATAATAATATGTGAATGAATCGGGACTGAAAAAAAAAATTCTATATACAGAAAATTTGAGATTCCGGACGCAAGTAGTAGCCAGTATGTGCCGATTAATACTTTCCATATTATACCTATGCATTTTGCATATACGAATCCATAATATACATGCGGTATACTTCTGTAGCAGTGTAACCCCTTAATGTATTTAATTCGCCATCTATATTTTCGGTATAATATTATCCGGAGTACCTACTATTGTGTAGCAGAGTCACTATTTGATGATTTGTGGCTAATAATAGAATTTATACTAGATTATAAAATGGTATATACAGCCTTATAATGGCCATAATAGTAATAAACGTCAAAGACAGTGCGGTGATAAGTTTTTTAAATGCTTAAGGTTCGTCAGCATAATAAAATCAATACATAAAAAAATGATTAAACCAAGTCACCAAGTGCATTCCCTGTGCATTTCACTTCGGGAAACACAGATCAGGTACCCACAATTTCGTTACCACTCTGTCCGCCTCGCGTTAATTTTTTATAAGAAATAATTTATATAGACGTTTGGTTAATGTGCAAAAACGAACGAAAATAATAATAATAACGAATGGAAACACACGTATTGTCTTTATCCGAATTGCTTATTTTTCTTAATTAATTTTTTTCTTATATTCAAACGGCTTTTTTTTTCAAACATATCGATGATGGCGACGCGTTAAACCGTGTCTTCGGATTTGGTGCGTTCTATATTATATTATAGTGTTGTTATTATTATGTATTTTACATTTTTACGTCGCCGTCGAGTCGTGAGATGACTAGCGTTCCGAAAAAGGTTCGACCGACCTCTACGCGAGGCAATGATAATAATATATCCGAGAGACGTTGTGGTGAACGGAAGACTAAATATTATCGTAATCCCACCGTAACCGATAAACGGGAGAACCAAATTGCGAATTACCTCTGGGACGCAGGAAACCGTCATACGATGCACACTATCTATAGACGTATTATATAAACATTAAACCTATGTATACATTTAATACAAATCTAACATCGTAATCATACTGTCGTCTGCCGGACGGGAGCGGCAATGAAATTAGGTATAAACTGCTGCGTGTGTGGGTGTATTATCTCTCTCGGTCGGATATGGTGAAAAATATAATAATAATAAATAAGGACAGCGGCGATAGTAAAAATGAGAAACGTCTGAAATCGCTAATGGAAACAATTACCATAATAAATTACCACAATTATTATATTGTTATATTATATGGGTTTTGTCGAGCATATTATATAATAGGCCGTTTATATATATAATAATATATAATATTATAATATAAATATAAGGACGAGTGACGCAGTTTATACCGGACGATAATATTATAGGCGTTGGGCTCGGTGGATAATTGCATGAGGACCACGGACGTACAACTATTAACACGCGATGATGATAATGATAATAATAAGAAATATAATATCTTTGTTTTTTATCGTGTAAATATTACATACAACTGCAGTATAAAAGCACGTTTACGCGACAAATGCTCGTAAAAACCATCCTAAGATGACCTGTTTGGACTAATATTGTAACACAGAGCTTTAAAAAAAAAAAATCGTTTTTGAGGGGCTAACATAATATTCTACTTATAGGGTCTAGGATTTTTTTTAAGCTTTAAAACCATCTAAATCCGAATTCATCTATATACTCGACATTCGACAACGATATATCGAGCTCGAGTGTATTTTTAAGAAGGGAAGAGGCCCGACTTCCCCTAACAAATCACCCCTATACATATGATCCTTATATTCTTCAACCGAAGACGAAGCTAATATGTTAACAGTATGAACATGAAATTGACAGTTATTATTTTCAAAACATGACGTTTCTACGGAATCGATAAAATATAGGTACATGCTTGATGTTTTTTTTTTTAAAAAAGATGGATGTGTTTACAGCAACACAAGTGACTTTTTCGTCAACTATCTTAGTAAACTTCTTCCAATACACGTAAAAGCGTAATCAAAGTTATTATTATCCTATTAACCTCGATGTACCATGATGTCTCATAAATCATAATAGCCATTGGTAACTTATACATGCTACTTAATTGTCTTCTAGATACTGTTTTAATAATTGCATTTACATTAACCCTGAAAAAAGCCTAATAGATGTTTGTCCCTAAAATAGACAACACCCTATATTTTGTCATTTTCAGCAGTCCACGCCCAATTCATTTTATAGTGAAGAATTTATTGCCATCGACATGATTTCAATTAAGGTATTTCTCGATTTATAAAATCTTATTAAAACATATGACATTGTGTATAACTAAAAATATTTTACACATTATGACGTGTACCACCACTATTAATATTATATATCATGCAATCAGTAGTTCAATAATTTAAAGTTAAAAATATTAATAGATTATTACTTTTTTTTACGTTATAAGTAGGTAGGTAGGTATATTTAAAACATGCATTTTTATTTTAAATAACAGAAAATAAGCAAAAGATCAGATTAAATTAGTTAGAACTTAAGAAGTTATGATGGATACTTAATGGTTTATATTGCTATTAAATAAACACGGGGTAACCTGGTCAGTTACCAGTTCATTTATGTTAGACCAAACTTCAATTTAATTTAGATAACAACGTTATCTAAATTTATGAGCCACAACTACTATTTATGACCCATGTAGGTATCTATAAACAATACGCATCTTGATAAATATATTATCATCGTTTTGTTTAAAACGTCATATCACAAAAAATCATTATTTCTATTAAGTTCTAAACTTTTATAAGTATAAAAAATAATCAATATAAATGTTTCATACTTCAACTTTATTTTTGCTTTTAATTCTATAGAATATTTAATAATTGATTATTGAGTACTCTTTTTCTTTCGCTATTTGATTACTCACAATAATAGACAGTAGCCAGTAGGCACTCGTTGAATTGACATTGTGAAATGATGAACAAATAAAACACGATTTTTAAAGCATATCTTGAAATATCCTCCCACTTCTTAAAATTAAATTCCAATTTTCTTACTCAAGTCTAAATAAATACAAATTATACAGGTACAATAAAATAATAACTCATAATTATTATATTGATTCATCATGAGCATAATGTACAATTTCAAGGTTATAAAGAATTGAATTTTAAATTTTAATGTTCATATATTATGATCAAATTTAAAGATAATTAGAAAACTATCAATACCTAAAAAATACAATGTAAATTTATATAATACGACCTCACTGAACCTAACCTAATCTAAGAATAATTGATGTCTTCAATTTCTTCATGGCACTTATAGTTTATACCTTCTTTTTTTTAACCTAATAAAAAATAAGTAAATATAAAAAATGTTCACAATATAATCATAACATTTTTGCGATATAATAACACATAGTCTTTAGTATATTTATAATAATCTGTAGGGTTTCATTGGAAATAATAATACATTTAACTATGTAGCTATCATGCTGTTAAATTATTTAAATAATATATTTTCTATAATAACGACGATGCATTTCTCTCTATTCTTAATCAAGATGGTTCGTATATTATGTTGCTCCGTCGTAATACTACTAACACAGTAACGCGTAATGTATCACAATATACATCCGTATATTAGTATATAGTAGTTCCAATTTTGTATAGTTAGCTTCAATATTAGAGTGAATTATTGACCTATTATCAAACTTCCATGTATGAACATTATCTACCTATGTTCTCTAGTTGGGTGTTTACGATATTTTAATTTTTAAATAAATTATGAAAATTTTTAAATATTAATAATTTATATATTCACAACTTATATAAAAATTTAAATATCGTAAAAAACCATCGAGAGAAGACAGGCAATGTTCTAAAATTTAAGTTTGATAGGTATAGGTCAATTAACTCTAATATTTAAGCTAATAACACAAAATCGGAACTGCTGGATGTACATTTTGATATATTATGCGTTAAAAAGACAAGACAACACATACACACATGCGGGTACGGTGTTCTCTTCAAATAAAAAAATATAATTAATAATCTATATTATGTAATCCAAAACCAATAATTAAAAAGTTTTTATTAAGGTGTTCTGAATTATTTTTAAAATATACGTACAAATAAGTGTACATAACAAACATAAAAAAAATATAGGTACTTTATAAAACACATATAATGAAGAATTTAAAATTTGAGACGACACTTTTTTATAGCTACCTAATTAAAAAACATTAATATTATTGAACACCAAAGTATTAATATGCAAAAAACACCTTGGGTATTATGTATACTGTATATTGGATTATATTCCATTGTAAATATTATTTTATAAATATTTTAATTTATACCTAATTTTGTTCATATTATTATTTCTGTCACCTATCAGTTGTCATATTAGACACTTAACACACTTACAATCCTGAACGGCCATCGCTGCCGTGTTTCTTTTCTAAGACTTGTCCGTCCGAAATAACGGGATTGTTTCCATCTATAATATACTTTTGATCTTAAATGTACGCATAGAACTCTTTTTTAAATTCAATATATTTATAATTTATTAATACTGCAACCCGTGCTCGATGAAACAAAAACATTTCACGCCCATTATGCTTTGATGTGGCTTTTCATAGATGACTAAACAACTTGTTTTTCTCGTTGTTCTTTTATTTTAATGAAATCTAATATGCATAATATATATTCACCTATTTTATTGTTGCAAAATAAATTATGTCTGCTTAAATTACTAACACTTAATAACCCTATAATATGACTTATTTGGATCACTCGTGTTAAATAGTTAAATCGGGTGGATACGTATTATGATTTATGGTTGCTTATTATGAGTGGTTTTAATAATTTATTATTTGCAATGATTATCAATTATCAATAACAACATGACAGTATTTTGAGGTATTTGTGTATCAAAAATCTCATACTGTAATAATACCATAAAAAATAAAACTTGTAATAATTAAAAAACAATTCCTCGAGCTACACATTTAATTTACCTATACACTATAGTATACTAGTACTAAATAGTAAATAGGCACTTTGAGTGCGATCAATAATAAATAATACCATGCTATTTTTTTATCACAGCTCATCAATTCCTGCGAACTATTTTTCCTAAAGAACTATTTACGAAATATTATTATAATACTTTTAGTTATTTATCAAACGTAAAACATTCAGGTCCATCATTTATATATAGGCGCTACTAAGTATTGAACAAATGTTACTTAGTAGAGAAGTTAATAATAATAAATTCTGTACACTATATTGTATAGAAAATTGACAAAATGACAACGAATGAAATTAAAATAAATAAGACAAAAATCTAAATGATTTATACGTCGATATAGTGCAATATATTGTGTATTAATCACTTTAAAGTTTAAAAGAAATTTCATTACTCACGAATATTTAAACATTTATATATATATGTGTATTTCAGTATTTGTGCTTACCTACCTATTATACGTATTATCGAGTATATATTTTCTATTTTTATACCGATATTGAGGGTCCCGCTAAGGGGACTGTTGGACCTGGAGTACAGGGGCCTGGCTATTTTAGGGGATTGTGGGCCTGTACAAATGAATTTATTATTTTGGAAATTTTATTAGAAATGCTTATTTTTATATTAAATAATATTATAGTGATATTAAAAATAAATACAACGAGTATTATAATTTATAACTATTTTATGGTTAGGTATTATATATATTGTAACTAAAAAAATATAATAATGAAAACTAAACTAAAAATATGCCGTAGGAAGATCATTCCATTGTAATGTTCTACTCATAACCATGAAACA
Source organism: Sitobion miscanthi (assembly GCA_008086715.1). Lineage (NCBI taxonomy): Eukaryota > Metazoa > Arthropoda > Insecta > Hemiptera > Aphididae > Sitobion > Sitobion miscanthi. The sequence continues at coordinate 79,418,651 of CM017797.1, read as the reverse complement.
AAAAAAAAACTGCCTGTAATATGATTACATCCCAATTTGTTAACCATAAAAATATTTTATGAGTGACTAAAGGAGTTGTCCAAAGGAATTTTTACTTAAATGCAATATTAGTTTGACTATAATCTATTTACTCTATAGGTAATAGGTATACTAATTACTAATAAGTAATAACAAAAGGTTTTCTTCTTAAACAAAACCTACACCATTAGGTATATCACATTATTTACTAATAAAAATAATAGTGAACTAATAAGGTTAGAATAAAACATATTTTTAATCAGTACCAATAACTATAATATGTATATATATATATTATATACATCTACCACAAATGTTTAATTTTTTTAAGAAATTAAAAAGACATTGAAATAACAGGTTTAAATTGTGTACATTTTGGAATTATTTGCCGTCAAAAAATAAATTTTATGTTAAAAGCAAATAAGTTCGTTTTTTAAATTTAAAACTACTTATATATAGAGTTTCTAAAATATCTAAAATAATTATTTTTAAATTTACATTTCTTGCATTTATTAGAGAATATAAGTAAATATAGTGCATAAAGTTCTGTAAATTAATACATTTTACTGTTCTAGTTACGCGTTCCAAGCTAGATATATAATCAATCAAATGTCTACATAAATACTTCAACTACGCTATAGTTTATGACTAACGTAGTTGAAGTATAGCCACTTTTCTTAAATTCTTGAAGGTATTCATATTTCTTGATGTAAATATTTATATTCTGAATTAAGATTATATTTATTGTTTTATGTTTACTCAGATCTCAGACAACATATTCAAATATCAATACATTTATTAAATTTTAAGTATTTCATAATGCTGTGATATGAAGTAGAAATAGATTATAAAACAAATACAATATTAAAATAAGTCAAATATTGTGTTCGATTAAATTGGAATCAAACTTATCGCGTGTTAAAAGTAAATATAGTTTCTGTTTGTTATTCGTGTGTATATTTATGTAAAACAAATTTTTTTTAATAAGTAAAAAACTAAACCTTTTATTTTATATTTTATAGATAGAAGTTGAACTTTAAAACATACCACAGGGCTTTTCCAAAAATATTCTGTAGGTTTTAATTATCAAAAACCTTTATTTAAAAATAAATTGTGTCCGTCATTATCCGTAATATATATTACCAATAATTTCCTTGGATATAGTTGGATTCGTTTTATATTTATTTCACTTTCAATAAAATTAGTACATTCAAAATTTGAACAATATTTTCTACAATAGTCTAGCTCTTAACTGTAATACTGTATATATAAGACCTTCCACCATTTTACCTGTTCCCACGACGTCTATAGAATGTACAGCACTATAGCTCTTTTATCACACAGATTATTTAATATGGTGTGATGGCGTATACGTTCATACGCGCACGGTGTCCACCGCAATTATTAGCGATTTGTTACACATGCACATGTACGCGTATCTATATATGACAGGCTGTTGATATAATGTGTAGCGACCGTCATCAACATAAAATATGTACCTATACTCTACGCCGGGGTTCGTTCACTCGTGTTGAATCAATGGTTTTTATTTAAGTCCGGAGAAGATATTATATATGAGAAATGTATAATATAATACGTGTTTTTATTTTACTTTCCTTCGTCTGCAGCGCGCCCATAAAAGTGGATTTACAGAAACAACGAATGTAAAATGAAGTGAAAACCGCAGATGTGCAGCGTTAAATGTATATAGGTATATGTATAATATATTGTCCATTGCAGGCGACGAACGGTCAAATCGATTAGCAACGGTTTTAGTGTAAGACGTAACCGGTGTCCCGGGAAATGACAATTTTCCCAAATGGAAAGCGCGCGGTAAAAAAGACGAAGAAAATCGTGACTAATGTCGTCGAACGTTCCGGAACGCCGGCGACGCAATGATTCAAAAGTCTCTCCGATAAAATTTGAATGACGGGAAAAACAATAATAATTATAATTATAATAAGAAAAAAATTAAAAAAAAAAAAAAAAAAACAACAACAATGAAAAAAATCTAATATCCGCTTACCATTTTCGACGGTCGTTTGCAGCGATTTCGATCTCAACAGTAAATACACTATATGGGTTTTCGACGACGGAAAAGTATAAGCCAAGTATCACGATGTGGTTGAAGTGTTTCCGTATATCAAGGCGATGGTAGCGTTCGAAGTTGTTTCGCACGGACTTCACGGAAGACACTGAGACGCGTCACTTACCGTGCTCGCGTTCTTATATAGGCGCGACTGCCGCCACCGCCGCCGCCGTACACGGGGACTGTATGTACGGGTATGCGTCTTGGTCGGTTGCACCCGCGAGACAGTGGCCCCTTCCACCGCCCTCTTTTCGGTATATATAGTAATAATAATGAAAAAAAAAAACTCAAAAAACCGCGGTTTGGATGTTTAATATGCACTTACTCCGGTTATATTATGTGTACTTTAATAATAATAATACAATAATATATATATATTATATGTACCCGCCCACCATTCACCCACTGGTAGGGTTGCTTACATCACTCGCGGGTCCTGCCGTCGTCAGTCGATGACCACAAATGGATCATACCGAGGTCGGTCCACGAACGATTTCCATGTGAATTATTATACCTACTCGTGTGATTTACATTTATATATAGGTAGGTAGTGCTATCACTATAGGCAAGTACGCTCTTTTTATGAGCTTGCACTTGGTTAGCGGATGATATATATAAGTAGGTAGGTATACCCAAAATACGACTCTATCGACCCGCGACGTCTCATCATTATCCCATAGAGGACGCAGATAATAGTGTTGTAAAAGATATTTATTGTTTCCTTGAATTATCCGTTTTATGTTTGTGTTCGAAAGACAGACCCATTACAGTACATTGTAATAGTATTGAATTATTTGGAGTTACGTTAGTCTTCGATACCATATTATATTGTATTATACATTTTAGTAATTTTACTTTTTTAGTATTATGTATTTTTAACACGAATGTTGTGTTCAAATTATATACTACGTAATCCACGTTTAATATAAAAAATTATTATTGTATGAAATACGAATTACTTAAACTAGAAACATCGAGCGTCGGATAAAATATTTATTAAGTACCATTAAAAAATACTATTATCCACATATTTACGGTTATTTGTTATTAATTAATGGTTAACTTTTAAATGGCAAATTTATCGACCTATTTCTAAAAATGTTTTAAGTTTTTGTGTTTATTTGTATATAAGTAGGTAGATAATATTCATTTACATTGACTATATTTGTATTATACTATTATACGCTAGATATTTTCTTTGAAATACAATAATTATTAAAAGATAATTTCGTGACCATTTCTACACAAAATTATATCAAACGCAGAACCTCCTAAAATATTTAGTTCCAATTTATTTCTTAATTGAATTTAAATTAGGTTGTGTTATGACGTTACTATGGGTAACATCATTGTCATTTATTTTGTTTATTAAATATAGCTACACGTACATCCGACATCGAATATCGATACTCAAACACAGTTACATTTCGGTATTTTAGAAAGAGTCAATCACCTTTTAATCATTATTTAAAGTCTACTTACCAGTCACTATATTATATATTTAAGTACCGATAGTACCTTGTACTTGTACATATTCTTCTTATAGAATGAAAATATATTTTACAACAAATTATACCTAATAAAAATTCTAAGTTAATCGTTTCGATTATTTTATTATTATTAGTATATTGTTGGACACTATATCATTATATACTATAGAATAAACATAACAATTAAAATTGCATACCTATATATTACTGTATCATTTTTACATAATTATTTCTAACGAATTGTTTTACATAGGACGCCACACTCGTAAGTATGTGGTGTTCTTCGTCTTACAAACACAACATAGAAAATGTGTGTTACAGTTACAATTATGTTGTTAGTTTTAAATTATAAAGTAAACTTTATAGTAATTTATCTATAAATTAATTAACTTTTTATTTTTACTTTATCATGAGTTATGATATTATAATGAATGACCTACTATCAAATTTAAAATTAGGTAAGAACATTATATTAATATGTTTTTTGAAGTCGTTTTTTTTTAATTTTAAAGTGAAATTAAAATATCGGAAATATTCAAATATCCTACCACAAAATAATATAATACAGGTAGATGGGTAGGTACCTCATGTTCTTACCTCTAAGTTTGATAATAGGTATATTTATTCTAATATTGAAACTTACCATACAACATTACAATTTACAACAACGTCAACCACACAAGATTGGAACTGCAGAACGAAAATTTGCCATGTTTGAATGTTTCTATGTTATTTGTATATTTGTAATTAATTGTAAATTAAACGTTCGTCTTAAATTGCAAAATGTTTTTAAATTTTAAAATGATCCTAATTTGCTTTAAAATTTAAATATTAAAAAAAAACTAGGTGATCTTAATAATATTTTTTCCTTTAAATTTGATAATAGGTATCAATTAACTCGATAATATTAAAAACGAGTAAATTGGGAATCCACTGTTGGACTGCTGTACGGTTGGTGAAGACTGTGGGTACCTCATCAATGAGTAATAGTCACTGTAACGTATGTGTTAAATTATTGGGTACGAAAAATGATTCTGAGTGAAATTCTTATGTTATATTACTAAAAAGAGTAAAAACTTAAAATATTAAAAAATGGTAAAAAATTTGTTTTGTTAGTGATTGTTACGATTTAAAATTATGTAGAACAAAATCTATTTTCAAAAAGTTTATTGTTTTTTAAAGTGAGTTACGTTAAATGTATCACCCATTTATCCAGTATATTTTTTTTTTTTTAGGCTTATTCCGGGCCTTGAAGGTCCATCGCCGCTTCTACTACAACTCTCCACAATTCTCTGTTCTTCGCCAGTTGTTCTCCTTCTCTAATCCCCAAGAGCTTGAGGTCTTCTTTAACCCGGTCTGTCCATCGCTGTCTTGGCCTTCCTATCGGTCGTTTTTTATTTGGTTTCCACATTGTGACATCATATACTGTTTGGCCCTCCGCTCTCCATACATGCCCGGCCCAGCTTATTCGTCTGCTTTTAAGTATTCCCACTATGTTTGGCTCATTGAAAATTGCCCTTAATTCTGCATTAGTTCTTCGTTCATATACATTTTCCTCGTTTCTTTTGGGTTCATAAATTCTTCGCAGTATTTTCCTTTCAAATAGTAGTAATCTTTTCTCATCCGACTTTGTTGATGCCCATGCTCCACAAGCATACAATACTATAGGTTTAATGAGTACTTTATATAGTCTTATTTTTGTATTTTTGGAGATTAATCTTGATTTAAATATAGGTACGAGCGCAAAATAGCTCTTATTTCCTGCAGTTATTCTCCTTTTAATCTCATCATGGCTGTTTGCTTGTTGGTTAACATCTATCCAGTATATATTATAAGTTATATGCTGCAATGGTTTTCGCAAACATTTGTTGAAACTGATAAATTTAGAAAACACTAATAATAGTATAAATGTAATATAACATAAACTATATTTAGAAAATTAGAAATGTATATTATGCTGATCATTCTGTCGCTTTAGCTCAGAATAATTTTGTTAATTTTTGTTAAATTATCATTGGATTCAAAAGTAATACATTACACATCCATTACAGAGACTTTCTCAACAAAAAGTAGTAGGTACACTCCAAATCTATACTTGCTATAATACCTACAGCAGAGTGAGTTTCCGGGTTTTCTTCAAACAATATAATAACTTATTCCAAAAATCATGTGATAAAACCTCAGAAAGTGTTTTTATTTATAAAATGTAGAATATAGAAAGTGATAACCGTAGAAACGCGGAGCAACGTATATTAGGCACGTAAAAACGTTGACGTAGTAGGTATGTCATACATTATAATATATTTTATATCATTGATATTTATACGATGCATATGTTGTCAGATAGATGTTTGTATAGTATAATATATTGAATAAATACATTGATACGTGAAACGGACGAAGAAATAAAATGTATAACATTGCATTCTTCTAAAATATTCAAAAATCAATGTACGTATAATAAGTATAATACACATATTTTTTTATTGAACATATACCTACTTAATTTCTAAATAAAAAAAAACTCTGATGATATTCACCATTTTTTATAAATATAATCCTAATTAAAATTAAAATTTAACTGAAAAGAATCATCAGATATTTATTGACAGGAAAAATTCCTAATTGAACTGTACATCACTGCATGACGATAATTGTGGTATTTGCCCGTGCTATCTATATGCAGACTGTCGGAAAAATATACTATGATGGCTTATACTGTACATTCAATTATTAACACAGCATTTTGTAGACAATTATTAAAGATTAAAATAATACGTTAATGTTAGGTATACGAATCATTATTCACATTATTAGTGGGTTGACTACCACTCCCCAGAACAAGGACAACCTATCGTAATTTTCAAAGCACAATTTATTTTTATTGCCAAGAACTAATAATATAATATTAAATTAAACTTTAATAATAAATTTAAGTATCACACGTTTTATTACAAAAATTGTTTTTTTTTTTATATTTGTTTAATTGTTAAAAATATTTCAGTTCTATAAATAATATAAGTACATTTTAATTATTGGTACCAAGTCGTATTATTTTTCCTTTTAATACACGTTTATATTCGTTTTTCATTACCTGCAAATACTTAATTTAGTTTTCTTTTGGCCAAGAATAATTAATATAGGCCATAGGCGATATAATTTTTAAATAAATGTCTAAAAAGGTAACTCGTATTAGCCGTATTTATATGTAATATCAATAATGTACTTATTAATATAATATAATATAAAAATATGTTATTAGGTTACATATTATTATATATTTTAAAATACTAATAATAAGATCACTGATAAACATGGGGACTGGATTCATAATATTGCAAGCAGTGCTTCAATCGCGGGGTAGATATATTGGTACTTAATATAGGTTTTAAGATAATATATACACTTCAGTTTCGTATGCTTGTGTCAGCGAGCGTAGGTACCTAGAGCACTTTTCACTCATATCTGTATTTTTGTATTTATTTTCATAAAATCACGACGAAATTTCAAACTAAAATTATATATTTTATAAAATCAATAACTATGAAATTGTAAGAAAAGATCATTTTGAACAAGAGTTTTTTCGATATTATTTATTTTTATAGCGAGATATGAGAATCGATTTTATGTACAGATGTCTACTTAACTAATTAGGTATTTTACTTTACAATATAATATCAAACATACTGTGGAGTTACCAAATTTTTTATTTCAGCTATACCTAGATGGTACTTTAATTTTAACCAAACACCCACTGTAGCTGATTTGATGATAATTCCTTCGCAAGGTTTGTCTATATTATCCATTGGAGAGACCAAGATAGCATATAAGTCGGTGTAACGTCCTTTTAAACAATGTAAATTGAAACGCTCCGCGTACGTACGCGTCCATGTGAAGCGGGCCTCAAGTTATATTATATATATTATGAACAGAGGCGAGCCATGGCATCGAAACGGCACAGGTGGGGCTGTTCCATTAAATAAAATAAAAATGATTCATTAGAAAAATTAAAACATTTCTTGAGATATAAGAAAAAGTTGACATGTGCCTTATACTTTGATACTTTATAACATAAAACTGATTTGTACCTATAGCTATTTCTGGGTGATCATATCTCAGCTGCAACACGATTCCACTTGGTTTCATACTATCGAAAAATGTTTATATAAACAAATACTTATCATAACATAAATTATATGCTTTATGCTATAAGTTATAAGTATACTATTCTGCAGCCATACAAAAAACAAAACTTTCGAAAAAACATGATTTTAGTTCAAACTTTACATATTGTTGGAGTTATTGTATTTAATATTCTGACTTTGAGTTATGGTTTTATTTCATTATTCCTTATATATTTTGGAGTTATCGTAACAACAGATTTTGTAGAAAACTGCATAAGCTTAAAATTTAATTCAATACAAAACATTGTGTTTTTTTGTATGATGGCAACGGTATCTATTGTCATATATCTAAAAATGCATAAATGTAATTTTATAGATAGGTTAAGTAAATTATGATAGATGTCAATTAAGTAATTTTAATTCAGCTAGGTTATAGGTACCTATAATAATATTCTACTATGCTACATTGCTACTATAGTATTGCTACTTGCTAGTAGGAATGTATGAATATTGAATACGTGAATAAAATAATCGTTATTGCGTCTATTTGTTTGCAAGTCTATTGAACATTGATTTTAAACACCAATACAGCTGGTAAGAAAAAAAAAATATTAATACATTTAAGATTAAATATTGTGAACGATTGTATTTTACGTGTTTGTCACACGTATACCTTATAAGTACCTAAATACAGTGGTTGAGAGTTGAGACTCGGGAGTAGCACGATATTGTAGCGATTAATATTTTGTATTGATTACAAATATTACAATACATCTCGGGTAGCGAAATACTCGTATTATTAGCGTGCTAGAAAATTACGGTTAGCATACTGGACATTTTCATTATTTTGTCACTGTATAATATGTACTTGCAAACTATTTATTTATATAAATATATTAGAATATATTATAAGGTCTTTACAGAGTGTGTTGAGTTACGAATATAGTCAGTTTTGGTTGTTCACTATTAAATATTCATCCTAGGATCTAGCTGTATATAACGCTATATGTAGGTACAATAAATATTGACGGACTTAAATTAAAAATTAATTCTCCTCGTTTTCTATAATATTTAAGTCACTCCCATACACGCCAAACGCGTATTTTGATGGGGTGGTTCGCCCCAGTATTTGCTTTGTGATAATTGAATTTAAAAAATAACCATGTGGGTGGTGGGTGGTGGTGGTAACTAATTTTTTTACTTTGCCCCACCAAATGAAAAACAGTCGCCACTGGTCACTAAAAAATGTTAATTATTTTTATCAACTCCATATTTGAAGGTTTTATTTCTATTCTACATTTTGAACTAGTCAATTAATTATTATGTAACTACTGTACTCCATAAAATGTTCTAAACCACTCAAATAATCTCATTTTCACTCTTGCAAATTTATTCACTCCTTCCAGTGCTCCAGTGCATTACCAATCCACATAATATTTTGGAGCAGTCTGCACTCTACATTAGGTTGTAGGGATACCCTTGTCGGGACCTGTGCCATTCATGCACTCCACTAAATTCTAATAAGTTTTAACTTATAACTAATTAAATAGGTACTCGATATTTGTACATCGAAATTCGAAATCCTTAGAAATATATTTTGCTTTAGGCATCAAATTTACAAATCTCATTTAAAAGTTAAAAAGTTAAAATAATTATAACGAAAATAAGTATAGTAAAAACTAACTTTTTCCAATAATGTAATTTTGTAATGACTTAAGATAATGTAAAAGAATATCTTATAAAACGTTATTACTTTTTGAGATGTATAGACATATACTATGTAGTGTTGGTATGTACATTGTACAGTGTACTGTGTTGTGTGTTCAAACTACAAAGTGTGTTTACTATTAAAATGATCCCATTCTGTATATCATTATTATTCGTTGTGAACAGTGTTATAGTTAAAACGAAAATACCACTATCACTATGCATAGAAATTTAATTTCTATTTGAATTTCTATTTACCTATTTTTTCTACTACTATTTCTTTTTTTTTGCCCTACCCCTTTGCCCCCAACCGATTCCAACCCATCCGGCACAGATATACAATTATCGTTGACACACGCATACACACACACACACGAACATAGAATAAGTTATAAGTATAATAACTTTCAACTAACAATATATACGTGAGTCGGGGTAGTCGCATGCCGGTACAAGGAACGAATGGATTCTCGTATCATCGCATACTCGTGTACATTCATTACCTAGGTTATGTAATATATATATTATAGTTTATATTATGTTTATTCATTTATTGCCGACAACCATCGTACTTCTTCACGAGAACTGTTATTCATTTGTCATTTGACTTGTCATACGTATATAATATTATAATAGGTAGGTAGTTTTATTAAGGCGGACCAAACACATGCACGTTGCAATAATAATACGTTCATGCACACGCGACTCGCCAATCGCCATACGGGTCCTTAAATAGTTATAATAATAATAATTAATAATATAAGAGAATACCCGAACATTGGGCCACAAATAACCTTTTTTTTAAAAAAGTATACGGTAATCGGGCCATTACAGATTGATATTTAAACAGATAGACTCGGTGATTGTGCCACTATTAAATTTTTAATTTGAATGAAATAATATTTAATATAATACCTATAGGTATACGTATACGTAGTTACAATAATTAACACTGCAATGCACTCAAAAGTCGAAACTGTAATCGAAGCGACTGCGTCTACGTGCCTTATCAAAAGGTAATAAATTATCCAGTGCTCGAATTGAAATAAAAATTGAGGACGGACGCTGGTCGCTGATTTTAGTTCAGAAAACTTCGTTCCATAGAGGATAAATTTTATAGTGACTTGATTTTTTATCAATGCTTAGAATTGTACATTTTTACTATTTACTATTTATTGACCTTACCAAAAATATAGTAGGTACCTAGTTATAACTTACTATAACTTAACGAAAAATAATAATCACGAATTACAGTTATTTATGATGACCGCTGGATTACGATATAATCTAAAACTATGTAGGTACTTACCTACTAATGTCACGGTCCGTGGAGACTCAAATAATAGCCCCCCCTCCAAGAAAAATTGTCTGGATTAAACACATTTAACTAAAATTCAAATATTTTTCTATGTCTGTTTGCACTAGAACATAAAAAAATAATTATAGTGTACATTTAGTTGCTAAAGTTGCTTACCATAAATAATTTAAGATTATTTTAGACTCTTCTATATCTTTTTATATAAACTTTGCCTCTTTTATTGTATTTTATTAATTGCCCTTATACTGATGGACCTGTTCTGGAAATTAAGATCGGATACATGGTGGAGGGCGCTGCTGATGGTATAAACTATAACTAATAACTATATATTATGATTTATAAATATTAATGTTATATATATTTATTATAACTGGTAACTGCATTTGTGCATTGGTAACTCGGTCACTTAATCGGGCCTTCTATCTCGGCTCACGGCGCATAATGTTATTATAGGTTAAGCAGCCGGTCTATGGTTTTATTAAATATTTATTATATTATAAGATACTCAACTTTTGGGCACACAAAATTGATTATATTTTACAAACAAAAATAATAGGTAGGTACCTAATGAAAATACAAGTAGTGATAAAAATGCAACATTTGTATTGGTAAATAATTTGTTAGGCATAAAATATTTGGCATACAATATTTTCTGCTACCAACTAACGATTTGATGTTATGATTGATATCAAATTATCAACAATATATTAAATAACGATTTTTAAATTTGTGTTGTTGTAATTATTTGTAGCCCTCATAAATTACGTTGAGTTATTTTTGTTTAAACAAATATATTCAAGGAGAGGCTCCAGTCGATGAGAAAAAAGTGACTTTTAGACCATAAATGACAGTTCAATGCTGTACAGCCTCCCATATTATTTTTATTTTATAAAGTAAATAAAGTAAAATCATTTAGTTCTAAATTACTTCTAATAGGTACGTCACAGATTATAAATTATATTATTAAATATAACATAAGTTAGGTGGACATTATCACTCTACACACCGGTCGCGTTATTTATTTCTTTTTTATTAAGGTGATTCCATACCGTGATTTTCTGTTTTTGTCTAACACACGCGCGACATGGGATTTTAGACGGATTCTTTGCCAAATATATCAATTGATCTAATGAAGTGATAATAATTCTGAAAACAGATTTGAATTTGTCGTCAAGTCTACTTGAAATCGTCTTTCCCACAATTTAGATTTTAGCTTCTAAAAAATTGAAATACAAAAATGTTTAAATACTCTTTTTTAATATGACGTTTTCTGGAATTTGGGGGATAATATCAAAAATGTGGTAAAGTTGATTTAATGTAGACTTGACGACGAATTCAAATCTGTTTTCAGAATTCTTATCGCTTCAATAGATCAATTGGAATGTTTGGCAAAATCACGTCTAAAATACTATGTCGCACGTGTGTTAGACAAAAACAGAAAATCACGGTATCGAATCCCCTTAACCGTGAGTGTCTCCACATCAACATCACATCTGGACATCTAGTGATATTAATATACCAGCTAATATATAAAATAAATAATAATATAATAATTCTCGTTTTCAAAAATATACCAATTTGATAGGTAGGTAGGTTATACAAATTTTGAAAACATTGTACAACATAAAAATCTTATTACATATCTAATAACTTGATTTGTTATATTAATTCATTCTAAAAGATATTCAACTTAAAAACTAATAAAAATAGATATTAATTACCTTTACCTCTGGGTGGTGAGCGTGCAACATATAAACCTGGTCAACATCGTATTGTAACACATTGTTTGAAACAAAGAAACAAAAAAAATTTTATTAAATATAATGATTTGATAATGTAATATTAACAATTAAAATACCTTTAACCTAGTAAAAATTAAAATAAAAATATTCAATTTTAGACAACAGAGAACTCATAAATTCATTATCTTCATTAATAGTTATGGGTTGAATGGTATTATAAATAAATCACAGAATTTTAAACGTGAACAGTACATCAATAATTGGACTTGAGTGTAATATAATGAAGATCTTTTTAACTTAATTTTACCTTTTACAATATGTAACTATTTTAAATTAGGCACATTATTTTCAATTAATTGTTTATTTTTACACTAAATAGGACATTTTATCTCAAGAGTTTTGTAGATTTCACCATTCTGGAGAACAAGGCCATCAGGGCTTGCACAAACCCATGGGGTTTTACAATGAATTACTAGTTCAGCTTTTAGTACCTCTACCCTCTACTTCATTTAACTCTAGATATTTTTCAAAAGCTGCAGGCTCGCAGTTTCTTGATCATAATTTACCACCAAATTTCTAAATATTTGGAATTAAATAAACTACCATGACAAATTATATACGTCAATTCATCATGTTAATTGCTATCATTGGACATAGTTTATAACTAGGAATTAAAATAGACGTTTATCTTAATTCGTGTTTATAACAGTAATAGATTTCCCATTTTGGCCATTTTTCATTAATCCAAAATATTTTTTTCTGTAAAACAAAAATGAGTTGTTGTGTTCCTGTTTTACTTGTGACTCTAAAAAAAAAAAGTACCTACTTTTGATGTACTTAAAGATTTAGATTCATGGAGAGTTTGGGATGAAGCTTTAGGTTTTACTTTAAAATCTAAATCCCGGATTTGTGAAAATCATTTTAGGCCTCAGGATATTACAAGATAATGGATATCAGGCCAGGAAACTAACAAATATACGGTATATTTTTAATTGGTTTTCAAATTATTGTGTCATGTTTATATAAAAAAAAAACTATAAAATACTTTTAAGATATGTATAAAACAACCAAGACTTAAAAATGGAGCTGTCCCCCAAAAAGTGTTACAATTGCAGCCAATAGTCGAAAACAGTATTGAATCAGATAAAAGTCTGGATATAATGAAGCCTACAGAATGAAGCAGTATTCTTACTTGGTGAATTAAAACTCAAAAAACAAAAAAAAAAATAATCCAAATTAGTTAAAACATGATTTGTTGACTAATTTAATTGAAATTTGAACTGTATAGGTATTGTATTATACGTATTTTATGCAATTTGTATTAGGTATCTATAATAATAAATATGTATTGTGTAATAAAAAAGATGTAATTAATATTCATTAAATAATTAAATGTGCATTTTTCTTTTACTACCTATTTTAACTTACCTTCAACTTAACACTTATCAATATATATTTTCATAGTAGAATATTTAGAATGGTGCCTATTAATTATTCATTATTATATTGCAGATTACAGTAGTAAGGAAATGCTTGAATGTTTTAAATTAATCATTCGAAAAAATCATAATATTATTTGTTATTTATGCATAATATTATAAATTTTAAGCTGTCAATCCATTGGTATACGTTTAATTCCCTTGGAGCGCTAGTGCACCTTTGCACATTGAAAGTCAATTTAGGAGCGCCTCATCATGTATCGTTGGGTAATGGGTATCTAGTATATTTTAATTTGTGGTATAAATTATTGTTTTAATATACTTTTGAAAAATATTAATAATAGTGTTAAAATTTAACTCTTTAAACTTTTTTCATAAACGCTTAAAGTCTAAAGAAAATAAGCACTGATCTAGGATGACCGTATAAATCTATCAACCATTTAGCAAATGGATATCTTTCTATCTCCAGGATCTCAGTTAATATATAATAATATATAGGTAATAGCTTTTATTTTATAATATACTATAAATACTATGAATATATTATAAAATTAATGGTGATAGGTACAACCGAGTAATAAATGCTTATAAAAAGGTATTCAGAATATATGCATTTTAGTAGCACATATAGGTAATATGAATACTAGTATTAACCTCAATATCAACATATTATGAATTGTCTTTAAAATAAATATATTAATTAATAATTAATAATTATTAGTTAATTGTAACAATTTGAAAGCATTATGTATGATAATATAACATTTTGAATTTTATTCCTTAAATGTTAAATCATAATATATTAAATATTTTCAATTTTCTATGGATTTAACGTACAATAGTGCTCAATTATCGGCCTCCATAAGACATTAGCGCTCCCGGTGGTGACTGGTGATGACTATCTGTAATACAATTTTCAATCAGTTTTCAAACAAGTGACGACACCTTATCAATACACCTTGAGTGCAGTATTGGCGAATGGCGATACGCAATCGCGTTTTAGATCCAACTTTAATCGTCACGGCCATACCGTCGACTGACGACTCGTACGTAAAGTACGTTGCGACTTTGCTAGACGTGCACGCGCCAGCTATAAAGTAAAAGCTGTCTCGGCCGGACATTAAGTGAGTAGCGACGACAGTTTTAGTGTTCACATACTTCGTTTTCATAAAGCGTTCGCACGGTACGGTAGAGCATCGTTCTGGCTTTGCCTTGAGCGTGATATACACGCAAAAAACTACTTTGCGCGTCCGAATTTGCCAAACGCGGGCTTGTACGCCGATCACTCGCTTTCCCGATATTGTTTATCGTCGCCGGTTCAGCACGCAAACAGAGAGGGACCAGCTCTCCGATCGCCGCCCGCCCTATCCGTGCGCCTCGTCCGTCGTACCCAATCCCCGACCCAATTTCGTGGGCAACGACGACGATTTGATTGTTTTCGACATTCGTTCGTGTGACAATGGCATTTCAATGAATACAATGTCGCCTTCCGGTTCACGTCCATCCTATTCTCCTCCTGGAGAGCACACTTTCAACCCCCGTTCGACCACCACCGATGTCCGACAGCCGTCAGATGGAGAGAAAACTGAACGTGCCCGCGCCGAAGTCGCTGCTGCAGGCCAACAGTAAGACGGACGTCAAGAAATCGACAGGTAGGTTAGGCATCTATATACCGTCGTTGTAGAGGTCAAGGCATGTCGGGCTAGTGTTGATATGGCTTCAACTGATGCGCACCAATATGATAATGAAGCAATAATAGTATTGAGTAATTCTTTGTCCCCTCAAAACTAGAGTCTGCCATTATCTGGTCGGTATTTTATAAAGTTCAAAACCTCCAGAAAAAGTCGTCTAATGTTATCAAATGTCTATTGCGATTGTCAATAGTTGGCATTATGTATTCGAGTACATTATTTGTTTATTATATGATTTGTAATACATCCTATGTCATACAACTTTTAAAAATAATTTTCTGATAAGAAAAATGATAAGTTTACACAAATTGTGTAATATTGAAATATTCAATAACATTGTGTCATTGTAGGTAACATACCTAATTGTGCGTGTGCCTGGTGCCATTTTATATATATAATATTAATTGATGTACATATTATATAATATAATTTTAATTATTATTTACCTATATTAAACAATAAAGAATATTAGAGTACCAAAAAAAGGATGGTCTCTCGTGATCAATGATATTTGTCAATAATCAGTATAGGTACCTCGTTAAATGGTATTTTTTTACTATAATTTACATTTTTTGATAACAAATAGTGCTTAGAAGTTGAAGGAGTTGAATATTTTTCTATACAGTCTTGATTTATGGCAGACCAAGCTAGAAATCCTTGCTATGAACTTACTAAAGCTAGGTTTTTTGTTGTATCTACGTCTCAACTCTAAGATTATTGGCAGTTCTGAAATACCCAAACTGCCCATAAATGTTTCTGCTGAATGTGAATTTACTATGTTGTGCATTTATAAGATGACAACAATACAATATAATACAAGTAGTAGTATCACGTAGTATATCATTTTAAAAATAAGTTATTTAGGTAGTTATGGAGTTTCTTGTACATCATTTAAAGCCAAACTTTATAAATAAAAATGTTTCATTTAATAATAATGTATAAATTAAATTAAACACATTGTTAGCTTACAATTAGATTAAAAAAAATATTCTAGGTACATTAATATTTTACAATACAACATAATTTTAATAGTTTATATTATGTATATACAATAACTACTTATCATAATGCCACTTTTTAATCTTGGTTAACTAAGTTTCAATTTGTTATTTTAAGCTGTGCTTTCATAAGAATTTTTTGAATTTTGTGTTTTGCACTTAAATAAACCTTTCTATATGGACGTAAATCTTTCATTTGAGCTCCTATAAATGCGGCAAATGAATCTGCATCATCATTGTTAAAGGAATTTTTATATTTTTCTTGTTTTTGAAACCTTTTTTTTTTCAAAGCCTTGAAGTATAATGAATAAATATTTTTAGTGCGCAGTTGTTTTTTTAATTTTAAATCCATAATTTTCTTAAAATTTAAATCTGCTGTTGTTTGATCAATATTCTGAAATTATATTCATCAAATTTTTTATATATATATTTTAAATTATAATTTAAACAGGTATATGGGATATAATTATAATAATCTTACCATATTTAATGGTTCTTCTGGAGGTGTTAAAACTATAGGTTCGGCGCCTTCCTTGAAACTGCTTGTAAACATGTAACTACAATGTAATAAGTTGCATTCAGTGTTTTTATAAGAACAATTTAATATATTATAATATAAAAAAAGCATACCATTGGTTTTCTCTGTTACAAATATCATGTTTTAGTTCATAGTTGAAATCTTCATATTCGTTCTTTATGGCATCGTCATGACTAGCATCATCTCCGTTGTTATAACTATTCTCCAACTTCATAACATGAAGATGATCATTTTTTTTTTTACATTTTCCATTTTCATTTTTATAATAAGATTCTCCGTGGTTATAATTTTCACCCTTATTTTGTTGTTCGTACTTTAAATTGTACATATCATTATAGTCGAGTTGGACAATTTCAACATTTGTATCACTACTATCCTGAATATAAAAATGTTTATAAATAAAAAAAAGTTTAAAACTATTAATAATAAATTACCACTGGCTCAACTTTTAAAGGCTTATTCGTTTGCTCCATATCACAACAATTTAGTGACTTCCTTCTGTTGTATCTCTAAAATAATATAATTATACGTGCCTATTGAATTTTTTTAAATTTTGAATCAACCAGTATTTAAACATACCAAAACATCTACACGATATTCAATCGTTGGAACCGAAGTTGCCTTCAAAACATTTTTCCCATGGCCAATTATGTATTCAGAATTTTCAAAATGATTGCCACATAATCTACTACTCTTACAAGGTTTCCAATCTTTTTCCCTACCGGTGGCAGCTATCCACACAGGTAGTGTTTCTGGATTCGATAGAGGAAACCTAAACGAAAAAGATAAAAATGAAAACCACCTAATTGATTTATTCCAAATCAATTTGCAATTCACTCCAAAAAACCTCCATCCTCCACGGAGGTAGTTGGTTTCCAAATCAATTTGCAATTCATTCCAAAAAACCTCCATCCTCCACGGAGGATTTGGTTTCCAATAGATTACCTGTGTAATCTAACTTTGACATTGTCTTCCTTCGAATACAGGCTTTTGCAACCAGTTACACTGCACTTATTCACCATATCGGTCGATTTACTTTTAATTTAAGTAGTTTATAAATTAGCACTGAATGGTAAACGCGGACACATAACAAGTCGGTTTGACTTGGTATTTCTTTTGTTTTCATGTTTTTCACGATTATATTTTGTACATTGTACAGTAGTACAAATTCCCATCATGATTCAGACAACGCCACAATTTCATAGAAGAAAAACCAAACTAACTTCATATTTAGGTTATGACCACGAACATGACTAAATAAATAGGTATGATCACAACTTTGTGATACGCATACCACCCTTTCTACGCCAATCGCGTAGTTCTCCGCTTCTATCACGGACTAATATATATCTTCTATATTGAGTGATAGGCACTTGTCTGAAAAATGAAAAGGACCGATAATAGTGGTTGTACGGTGGTTACCCTGTGACCAACTTGAGGTGGTGTTGCACAGCAAGTCTGGGGATATTTTCGATTTGCGGAGCGGAGCGACGGTGCCGAGGATCGTAGTGACAAGTGCCGCTAGCCAGGCATCACTGTACGATGTTTTTCAAATTGGTGTCACTGTAATATGCTGGTATGGTATTGTGGTAAAACTACCTTATCATTTTTGGGACAACTTCCCCCACTCTTCTATATTATCCTATGGATATTGCCGACCAATGAAAATGCGGAGAACTACGAGCAATGGTTTTGTGTGTAGAATTATAGTGGGGAGATGCGCAAACCGGACGAAAACAGGTTTTTGTAATCATATCTATTTGTTTAGTCATGGTTACCGCAGTAACCGCGGTATCAGTGCGCCAGCTGTGCGCCCCCACAACCTTCATAATTGTTTACACGAGCCGATTGCCGTCGGCCTCCACGATGTTGCCTCCGACCGACGCACTGCGGTCATGCAACTTTATTTACCCATCGGCCATCCGTGTGTATATTCGATACCCGACTAGTTAATACGCTTTGCGACCTGAGCCACTTTAATATTATACTTATGTTTCTTTAACAGACTGGTGACCGGAGCCATTGGGCGACGGGAGGTCCCTTGAGTTTGAAGATTGGCGTGACTCGTGTTACTCTAACTAACAAGGTTAAGTTTGTTAGGTCATACGTCTGCCCGTAGGGCAGGTATACTCTCCCCCCCCCGCGACCCTGAAGGATTACCAATAAACAGCTTAAGGGGATTCGATACTGCGTTTTTCTGTTTTTGTGTAACACACACGCGACATAGGATTTTAGACTGGTTCTTTGCCAAACATAACAATTTATCTAATGAAGCGATAAGAATTCTAAAAACAGATTTGAATTTGTCGTCAAGTTAACTTAAAATCAACTTTCTAAATTTTTTAAACATTTGTTAATAAGTCATGTTATTGAGCAGATATAATATTTTGCGTTTTTGCTGCGGCGTATTACCCCTATCGTGTATAGCTGCTCCAATATAAACCAATGCATTTTTAATTCGACGGAAAACGCTTCAGAATATGTCGTGTATAGCCAATACATACTGGATAGAGCTATGTGTATATCATGCGTACTACCGCTTGAAGTCGATTTGGTCGGGCCGCTTAAGGTTAAGTTAACATAAATTAACTTATGAGTTAAGAATATATTTGCATATTGCCATTTTAAGTACTCACCTTGGTGTGCAGGACACTGATTTATTATTATTTTACTAGCAGTAATAATCTCATTCAACTATTCAATATTAAAAATAAAATGATTACAATTTCCAATCAAATTTATATTATATATTATTATCTTATTACCCATAAAATTAAAATTATTAGTTATTGACAAAAAGAAATTTATAATTCTTTTTATTTTACATATTATTTAATTCTGTTATACAGATTCATCAAATTCAAAGCACTCAAATCGTCGAAATGGAAAAGCTGTTACTATTCAACCACAAAGAATTGAAGCTAACCGAAATATCAGCCTTAAAAAGAACTCAAATAATAGTAAACAGCCGCAACCTCGAGCTAGTCTCTTTTGTAGAAAGAAGAGTTCCGAGGTTTGTAAAAAATAATAAATTTTACTTATGTTTAGATAGTTTTCTGTAATTGTATATATTTTGTTTTTGCTTTATATAGTATTGTGTTCGATTAAAGTATTACATTTTTATTTTAAACCTGTTTTACTTATTAATTAAAATTATTAGGTAACTGAATCATTAAATGATGTCGATGATGAAGATTTACTGCCTGTATTAAGGCACATGGAACACAATAACAAATGGAATATGCGTAGTGGTTACGGGTCTAGGAAAAAAGAATTTCCACACAAGTTCAATGTCAAACACTTTTTAATAGCAAAGTATTTTATTTTTTTACTTAAATACAATTAGCACATTGAATAAATATATTATATGGCTTTGATAAATAATTTTGTTGAAACAGTTGTCAATTTGTAGTCAAGTTTGGAAAAGATTATTCTCAGTGGATGAATGATCAGGATGAAATTGTTGATTGGGATTGCATTGAACAGATAGTAAGCTCAAATTGTTTAGTTAAAGTTGATAATAGTTTTAATAAAATAGATGCTAAAAACATATTAGTAGTAAGATAATCAGTGGTGTAAATAGTGGTTAGTTTGTTTTAAATCTAAATAATATATTTATTGTTTCAGAAAATGTTTTCTACTCAATTTATTAAATGTCCTATATGTATGGATATACCAATAACACCAAAAATGACTCGTTGTGGCCATATATATTGTTGGCCTTGCATCTTGCATTATTTAGATATAAACGAAGAACTCGATAACGCCGGCTGTCCCATATGCCATTCTAGAATATTAAAAAAAGAATTAAAGAGGTAAAAGTTTAATACTTTAAAAAACGTATTGCTTATTAAATCAAGTACATTAATAATATTATACACCACATTCTAAAATTTTATTATTTCATTATTTTTGATTTTTTAGCGTTGAAATAATTATTAAAGAAGAATGCTGCGTTGGTCAATCAATAACTTTACAATTAATGAAACGTGCTAGAAATTCATTGCAAGCATACCCAGTGTCAGAACTCCGTCAAAATACTTTTAAACCATCAGATGATATTCCTTTATCAATTAGTGAATCTAATTACTCTACATCTTATTCCAGACTTCTAATTGGTTATAAAAGTCAAGTGAGAGACCAAACTTTTAAGATATTTGTAAACTCAAATTTATTAATGAAATATTTTAGGTATTAAATATTTTGAACCAAGAAAGAGAAGCTCTTTTACTACTTTTAGAGTACTGGGAAACTGAAGATGTGGAAAAAAAATATATTTATGAAGCTCTTGAATTATTATCAAAACGAGAAAACATTTTAATGAATCAGGAACCAGTAAGTTTGTAAAATAAAATTATTCTTTACAAGATATATTTAAATTTTGTTTTTCTTTTGATAAGAATTTTGAAATAAAAGGAATAAGCGATGAATTAATGAATTCTGCAATAAATGCAAATCTAGGATCACCACCACCGGCACTACCAGTAATTTTAATATAATTAATATATATTATACAGATTACAAAGTGATCATTTAATAGTAAACATTCAGTATCTCAATAAGTATAAGAGATTTTGAAAATATATTTTTATCATTATTTTAGATCACTACTGAAAATACTAAACAAGTTTTTTTAAATGTTTTTTTACTTTTTAAATAACCGTACATTTTTACCAAAATAATATTTATTAGAATTTAAGTGTTTAAAAGTAAATGTTCAAATGTGTAAGTTAGGTTAGATAGTTAATTTTTTATAAGTATTTAAAATTTAGATGAGTAGAACTGTGTTGCTACTTGCTAGATGTGCCCTGAAAAACTTTATCCAGTTACTCTGCTAAGTTACACATGCTCAACTAAAGCTTTTAACTAAATATTAAATACTCATTAATTACAAGATTGAAAAATTATTTAAAAATTCTATTTTAGAATGCAAAGTTAAAAATGTACTGAGTCATTCTAAAATTTAAAAAACCAAAAATAATTAAATATTTTAAAAATATAACTTTTTGAGATAATGGATGTTTACAAATAGTATAATCAATCATTATATTATGAAATAATCATAGATATATACAACAACTAGATAGCCACACCACAATATTATAGATATACCTTAAGCCATCTCCTTCTTATCTTTGAAGTCAGCCGCCATGTATAAAGCAAGCAATGTCTACAAAACAATATTATAACAGTATATAATATATTATATGTTATATGAATATGAATAAATGTAAATGTTGCCTACTTTATAAATGGCTTCTGACTTCAACATCGGTCACAATTGTAGTATAAATACGGCTATCTAGTTGTTGTATATATATCTATAGAAATAATACAAATTTGTATTTTATAGCAATCACAATTAAAGAACTTTCTTGAGATTCCTGGATGTTCTAATAATGTTGCTAGTGTTTTGGATGAAAATCCAAATTTACATATAAAGTAAGATAATGTACAATATATTAAAAAACTAATATTCTTAAATTGAAACTGATTTAGATAATAAAAGTTTAAAAAAAAACACAGTGTAAAAAGTAAGCGTTGAAATTGATTTGAAGACAAATCAGATAAGAGCAAAGTTCTTCATTATTGCCGTCAAATATAATATGAATTTAAGAATACTAGATAAATAGTCAAATAATTTTCCGACATTGATGTATAATAAAATAGCTCATATCTAGCAATACAATGTTACAGCCTATAGGTCATGCATTAACTATTAACACATTAGGTGTATGATTTATTATAAATAAAAATCTAAACCAATAGAAACCAACCAAGCGTTTGTGTTCTTTACGCCACGTCGTACAATGAATCATGGTATTGTAACATTAAATAATAGAATTTGTTGTGTTCTAGATGTTAATATTTGGGATTATACACAACTGAATATTAAACATATAGATAAAATCATGATAGTAATTAAAGTGGTTATCATTCTTAAAGTCCACAGTTACTTATTTTTTTAAATAATTGGAATCATTGTTCATCATATGAAAAACAATTTGGTATATAAGTATTAATGAAGTATTTTAACTTTTAGAGAAATGAACACAAATTTTAATAATTTTAACACTGTCGGTATTAAAGATGTTTTACAAAAAAAACCTGCCAAAAAGGATTTTTATTTTTATCAAGGTAAATATTAAACAATTTTAAATGTATAATTGGCATATCTTATTATATTTGTTAATTTTAACAGCTTTGGATGGCCAGCATATATATTTATCAGCAGTTAATGTAGAAATGTTAGAATGTATGTTTGGCAGTCTTGAAAAAAGTCCACAGCAGATAGATGCTATTGTAATTGAAAAACAGTCCTTATCGATGACTGAAGCATCAAGAAAACGCTATAGATTCCTTTTACATTTGCCTATAACAACTGTTTTTGAATGGGTTGAGTTAGATTTGACTAATATTGTCAGTCAAGAAACCTTATTTATATTTAAAAGTAATTATTACCATTGTTAATTCTGATATAGTTGACAAAATTTGATTTATACAACTACTGGAAAAAATGCTATGTAAAATAATATAATAAAACGTCTTTTGGATTTAGGCAACTTGGATGAGAAAAAAGCTGTAAGAGATAGACGTGCTCGTGATGAGCAACGGCTTGCTAAACGCATTGAAGAAAGAAATTCTAAAAAACAATTGCCACTTCCTGAATGGCATAATAGGAGTTTATTCCCAGAATGTGGCTATGATCCATTTGCTGATAAAAGGTTTTTATTCTACAGTGATGCATTATAATAATTGATAATTATAGTAAAATGTTTAAATATTTTGTGAATCTTTTATTAGTATGATTCCCTTAAGCGAATCGATTGGTATAACTTCAACTTCAGATCGTGCTTTAGTTAATACATCTAATGGTTCACCAAGTAATTTATCATTTGCAAAGGTACAGTGTTACTTATTATTAATAACTGTTTTATAAAAAATGTATTTATTTTATAATAGTAAAATTATTTATGGTACTACATTTTATTATACTTTAATTGAATATAAAGTTCTTTTAATTTCAAATATATGTTCATAATTATCAGTCTTAAGTAAAATATATTTTGTATAAGAAAATAATAGAATTTCATCATTCTGATATTATGGGTTTTTCCAACTCATATTACTGTGAGTAATTATTATTATTATTATTGAGGTTTTATGAATGTTGCTATACTCTGTCCAGCTAGAGAATGTGCCGCTACCTGATAAAATAGGGTTTTCTGCTTAAGATTCAGCCGTAGTGCTACCATTGAGATCATTCTACTATGTCAGGGTGTTGTGTGGTGATGCACAGAATCAGCAAGTTCTTTTATTGAACAGAGTATGGATGGTAGAATTAAATTTGATTTCCTATAAAATAGTAATTACTAATTAGGCATCAAAAAGTTTTTGTATTTATTTTACTAAAGCTAATTTTTTTTTTTTGTTTTTTCATTGTTTATATAATTTTATTTTTATTTCCATTTGTAATAAATTATAACATAATATATCTACAATTATTTTACTTTAGTTTCTTAGTACAATAGTTGAATTTTGTATTGTAGGCATTGCAAAATGAAAGTACCGCAAGTAACTCCTCTTCATCAGATCTGGTTTTACCTAATGTATCATCCCAATGGCCAGTACTTGGTTCTAGACCAAATTCTATGCCGATGAATAATATTCTGGAAGATGCTGTAGCCAACATGAACATGCACGGTATGTATATATAAACATATATTTATTATTTAATGCATTTGTGATTTTGTCTTATAATCAAATGTTACTAATTTATCTTCTTTTGCAACCAAAATATCTAGCAAACTCAAAAGCATCATTTTGTCATATCAGCTAAATGTATTGGGCGGTAAAATATTTTTACCAATTAAGTTAGTAATGCACATCAACCTACGGACATAGTTATAGGTTGAAATAATCAAATTCTAAATTTTTTCTATTGACTTACTATATATTCTGTAAAGAATTCTACATACAGTAAACTTTTGTTTATTCGTATTATTATCTTCCGTGGAACTATAAGAATTATGTATTTGTACATATTTGCACATTTTGCACAATTTTAGTTTTAATTTCAGGCACGTAGCCAGAAAATATTCATTATGTGGGTGGGTTCTTTCCTTTCCGACATTTTTTATTCCATATAGAGAACCTATTGACAAATGTATCATTTTTTTTTATAAAAACACTACAAACTGACAAGTTGTACCAATTTCTAATGTTAGGTCAGGTCATGTTATGTTATGTTTCTCTATGTTTTTTTATCTTCTCAACAAGAAAAAGTAATTTTACATGCTGTACTGGATACTGGAATAGTTAGTGATAGGATGGTTAATTTATATGTTTTTCTTAATTTGTGGTCAAGAGTAGGATCATTTTTAGGTGGTGTAAATTAAAAGCTGTCATATGATAATGGACCCCATTGAATACTTTGGGTGGACCGGACACATTATATATGGTGGGCCAGGCACACCTTGCCCTCCCCCCCCCTTTAGCTACATGCTTGGTTCTTATTTTGAATAGAGCATAAGTTTTAGCGTTTTAGTATCAATCTATATTTTTCTTTGGTCATTTGTGGATTAACCGTGAAATTTTCTTATTTGTGAGTTGCTGTATCACTCAATTCCGCTAATAATCTAGTTTATTTTAACATTTTTAATTTATTTACAAATATCGTTATTATTAAATATAGTGTAAAATGTATAATATATTTTAAACAAAAAAAACTTACTCAGATCAATAATTATCCTATATGGCTGTATATTAGTAAGTCAAGGAAGAGTACACTTTAGAGCCATAATTTAAAGTGAACATATACTTTAATAAGTATTGACTTATGGTAGTGTAAAAGGACTTTTAGGTAGTTCAATATTTTATAGAAGATAAAATTTATATAGCAGGAGTATATAAGTGTGACTAGCAATGTCATGACAAACTAATTATTTTCAATTATTTAATTATTATAAACATTATTTTTTTATAGATAACAAATCAAGAAATAAAAAGAAGAAACGCAGCAAATATGAACCAATATTTTGAAATAATATAATATATTAATTTTTATTTATGTAAAGTTACTGTAATGTCAAGGAGCATAATAAACATAATAAACTGTACTAATTAAAATTAATTTGAAGTAATTATTTAGTTGTCTCATAACCAAGGTATGAATGTTATTTTATTTGTAATATTAGTAATTGGCTTGTTAGACCATTATCATAATCAAGTATATAATCTTTTCTAACAGCAAATCAATATTTTATTTTATTTAGTTGTATTACCTAAATTGTTTTAAAATAAACATAGTATTTATGAATTCAATTGAAAATCATTAATTGACATCTTGATTTTACTATAGGTACCTTTTAAAATTTAATCTTTCCATTTTTCCATTAAAATAATTTAGGGGCTATGATGTACCGAAATGGTTAGATATAATGGGCTGAAGAATTGTTTTTTTTGAAAACTAGAAATGTTCATTGAGTATTTATAATCGGACTCCTTTAGTCTTTTGATACCACATCTATTACAGCTGCTATAGCTGCGGTGGAGGACAAAAGCCTCTAATTACTTCACCACCAAAACTATGATACATGAGTTAACTAAAAATTAGTAACATTAATTAAAAGAGATAAGGAAAAGGAAAAATAAAAACATTTTATAAAATATATATATTGGTTTTTCCTGAACAATTCATGATAAACAAGAGAAAATTAAATAAATTACTAAAACGGATATAATACAAGTGGTCAAGAATAACATTAAAATAATAGACCACAAAAACCTATAAAATCTCATCTCTAACACTATACGAAGTACGTAATTTATAAATGTATGGGTATATGTGTGAGCAATACCTGTAGGAACAATCAACAGATATGATTTAAAATGCTATATGTGCACAACTCTTCCTCCTATTGGAAAAAATTAAGTTTAACCTGATATAGCACTAGTATATTGTATAATGCGTACATCGTCTACCAAAACTCCACTATGCAATTTTCATTTTTAAATTTCACACCTTACACTTCAAAATCCTTCGGATTATACATCTAAAGAATGTATGCAATTGATAAAATTATTTTAGATTCTGAGTGGAACCATGAATGTATTGATTTTACAATGGTGTGTTTTTTTTTTTTGTGTCCGTGTACACGATTTGAAATTATGCTTTGATTTTCAACTTTAGTATCTTGTCGATGGGAAAGTGAATATTGTTGGTTCATTGGGAAATCAAAATTTAAAATACCCAATAGTTTTCAAGTGACAGGAAAAACAACATAAAAATTAAAGGAAAATGAGAAATTTTTCGCAAAATCGATTTTGGTTTTTGGTGTAACTCAAATAAATGAAATACATGAAATTTTCAATGGTCGTTTATATTTGAATCTTCTATACACAATACAATTTTCAAAATATTTTGATTTGTTTTGAAGTGTTAAGGAACATTTTCTGTTTCCAATTTTATTAATCTTTATTTCTATGAATGTCATTAAACTTTATTTGTTGGGTAAAAAAGCTTGACAATTTAATACAAGGCTCCTACTATATTGTTACAATGACATTTGAAAAAAAAATATTAAAAATCCTTAGTCACAGTTTTTATTTATAAGCATTTAAAGTTCAAATCTTGACAAAATACGGAAAAATCACGAAAATTAGCAAATTATTATGAGTTTAAAATTTTTTTTTTTAAATCTAAGATTTGAAAATATAATATAAGATTTCTCATAAGTTTGTCTACCTTTATCAAAAAAAAAAAAATGTCTACAAGCAAATAAGCGTTTGAAATTCATATTTTTACAATATTGGATATTCACTTGTTTTCTCATGTAGCGGTTTTGTTATTTTATTGGTATTCAAAAACGAATAACTGTAGATACATGAAAATTTCACTGAATGTTAATATTCTTATTTTCTATACACCATCAAATTTTGAAAATATTTCGACTCTTTGAGCTGTTTATGGGCATTGTCAGTTTTCAATTTTTTTTCTATTATTGTCAATAAAATGTTATCTGTTGGGTAAAAAAAAGGCTCCTGATATATTGCTTAAATGGCAGATGAAAAATGCTAAAAATACACACAATTTTTTTTTATAAGTATTTAAGGTAGGAATTTTGACAAAATTTAATTATTATTTTGTAGTCAAAAATGTATAAAATGTTCAACTTTTATAGCTAAGAATTGACAGTTTAAAACAAGGTTCCACATAAATAGGTTATATTATATAAATTACTTTATTCACAATATTATCATCAAATATACTTGGTAATATCATAGAACAATATCCTAGGCTGACTGGCTGTCTTCGCTCAGAATCGTTTTTCTTATACAATGATATTATATCATTAATTTCAAATATAATACTATCCAAAGAAGAACGACACCCACTTGCCCACTTTTTTTTCATTGTTGGTGTTACCAAAAATGTAGTTAATGGAATAATGTGCTTACAAAATATAATTCCTATAAATTGCTTATACAGTTTATTCAAAATAAATAAGCTAGAATATTTTCTTTCTTCAATTAAATACAATTAAAATAAGAGAACCAAAAAGATTTAAATTAAAAAAATCTTTATTGTTACATAATAAAAAACATAATAAATAACTAGTATCACCAATACTAGTTATAACAGTTACAAACTTATTAAAAATGTTTATCAAATTATTGTTTTCTTTTTCTTAGATTACACTAGTTGAGCTTAAATTGTAATGTACATTGTTAAATAGTATCAAAATTAATCAGTTTACAAGTTTTTAATATCTCGAAATGGTCCAGTGTAGTGCAATTGTAATTCTTCTCTAGCGAGTTTATAACGCTCAATATGCTGGTAATTGTCAAAATGCATTAGCATGGACGGAGTGTTATTAAACACCAAATCACATAATGGGCAACGAAGTTCTTCTAAACATCGATCGCTGGTATAATTATTAAAATTCAAGCTAAAAGAAAAAAAAATGTTGTAATTTGTAATTATTGCTTATGTCACATTCATATCGCACTATGTACGTTTCACGAAATGGACAACGTTTGCATCAATTTTACAAAATAGACCCTCGGTTTATCCACTTAATGTAATTACACAATAATATGGATTATATTTTGTGAAACGGAACGGATACGTAATTTGGTTGTAAATTTCAAAATATACACATAAATAAAAACACTTCATTGTAAAATACGTTCGTTGCTCCAATCAAAATTTAAAATTAAAGTTCTATAATTTTTGATATATAGACTTCCAAATGACGGATCAAGTTTTGTTGATGATGATTTAGATATCAATTTCACAAAATATAATCCATATAGTGTAATAACGTGAAGTGGAAATATCAAAGTTCCATTTTGTGAAATGGATGTAAACGTTGTTCATTTCGTGAAACATGCAATAAACACGATATGAATGTGACGACATATATATTATATACATTTTTTAAACATACCATTCTTCTAATCTTTTGATTTTACTTAGTTTAAACATCAAGTCTTTACACTCTGTAGCAGACATTTTTTGTGATAAAACAGTTTCCCATAGTAATTTATAAACATCAGAACCAGCCATTGGATGATCAATTATATTTTCTTGGTATGGTGACTGCAATTTTGATTTTCGAATTTCTGACCACAAATATTTTCTTGTGTAAGGTTCTGGTCCTTTGAATTTAGTGGGTTGACTGAATAGTCTAAATTCAACATATTGTGTTAATGAAAATAAATAACTATACAAATATTATATACATACTCTATTAAAGACATTTGTAAGGTATGCTGAATTTGAAAAATATCACCAGGACCTTCTTCATCTTCTGGATTAACACATCTGTTTAACAGCATTCTAATAACATTTACCTAAAAAACAATAAAAAAAACATTTTAAACATCTGCTGGTTATTAAATACAAAATAGCAAAATTTGTTTACTTTCTTCAAAAAGTTAAGATCAATAACAGTATCAAAGGTAATCTCAATATCATTATCTTCAAACAATGGCCTACAAGTTTCTGGGTTGTAACCTAAACCACAAATGGCTCCAATCATTTTAGTATAAGAAGAATTGTATCTATGAACAAAATATGAATATAGTACACATTTTAGTAAACAATTATTTTTAAAAGAGTGTACCTGATTTCTACACACGGAGAGAACATCATACAAATAAACGCCGGCATACCAGGGATGTTTGGCATCATTGTTGTATCCCAAAGAGTTAACCTATCATTTTCATTTAAACATACATTTCCAGCAACAAACAATCTAATGATAAAATAACAATTCAAATAAAAATAATAACAATCATTATATATATTTAAGAAGATTTAATTATACTTGCCTCTCATGATAATCATTTGGGTCACTGTCCAATAAAACAGAATTGACGGATTGACATTCAATTTTTATTATTTTAGAAGCACTATTACGACTTATTCCTTTAACTGACATTTCAAGTGGACTTATAGGTCCTTTCAAATTGTGCTAAATTAAAAAGAATATATGTATATATATATATATATATATTATAAATTATAATAAACCAACAGAAATAATTTTATTTCAATATTATTCAACCATCATAAATCTAACTTAATAATGAATAACAAATTTTTCGAAAAATAGGTATATAGTATTAACTCAATAGATATCAAAAAAATTATTTTGTACTTAATTATAAGTGATTAATCCCTTGCAACTAGTACTAAAATAAATTATTCATAAAACTTAATAAAATTAATATTGAAAAAATGTAGTATCATATTTTAATGAATGTATAATAACTGATACAAAAATTGTAATTTATAACATCATACAACTTAAGAGACACAGAGATATTTGTTGTCTCCATCTTATAATTGCGTAACTTACCAAATTTACACTCAGCAGATCATATTACTCAGTTAGTTTAAAAATTTGAGTGAATCGACCTATAATGAAACTTGATGTTAAGAACATCTGTGTTTATATATGAGTTTTTTACAATAACTAATTTTAAGTGAGTAATGAGCATTATAAATGTGTGTAATATATATATATTTTATTGTTAATAATATAAATTTAATTATTGAAACTTCCATGGAGTACCGTCAATGGGCAACTTTTCCTTCCTGGCAGTAAACACTCATCAAATTTTCCCATATTTAAAATTGTAATGAAATCTAATATTAAGTGGATGCCACATGGGCATTTGTTGCCTCAGTATTACATACATAAAATATGGCAAATTTTACGTTCACAATAACACATTTTACTCTGTAATTTCTAAAATTAAAGGGAATTTGCCTCTTATAAAATGTGATGGTAAGAATATTATCTCTGAGGATTTTATTGATATTATATTAAAGTGAGTTATAAACATTTTAAAATGTACAAAAAAGTACAGTTGACTCTTAAGACTAATTGGGAGACAACGCTGCTGTGGTTTAGTCAACTTTGTTTTTGTAATACCTACGTGCTGCTTATAATATTATACTATTATCACTACATATAATGTTGGTATATGGCTATATATGGCCATGCTGCATGCGCACAATGTACAATTACCACAAATTATATGAAATCTATGCAATAATCAGTGCAATTACTATGTACCTACTACTTCAACTATTCTGTAGTTAATTGTTTGATTATATTTAATATTGTTAAACTTAATCATTGATTATATCGTTATAATAATATTATAGTCTTGATATCATCTGGTGTAGACGGTGTAATGACTAGTGTTATACTGTTGTGTTTGTGTACTTGTGTATTTTGGTGTGTTGCTCATGTCCTATACTATATTATTAGAATAATAAATTGTATTATAAAATACAACTTTTAAGTTCAATATAGTTATAACCATGTAACTGATATAATATTTTTGTTCAAAATGCCCAATTCTAAGTTAAAACGGAAGCGATTAAATGGTATGCAATACAAAAAAAAAAAAGAACAGTTGAATAGGAAAACTGAATAATTAGATACCTATTTTAAGATACCTGTGTAATTATAGTATATTCCTAATTTCTTAATCATTACTATAATTTATCCCATATACCAAAAGTTTGAAATGTTATTAATTAAGTTTCTATGTAATAATTTGTGCAAATTGTATCTGGTATATGTATTAATATTAGAGATGTTACAAACTGTTTGATTTTCGAACCTAACCAAACCGAACTCTGGGAGTTAGGTTCGGTTTAAAAATCTAACAGGAAATTTCAAATAATAGAACCAAACACCTAATAGTTTGGTTCGATAATCAAACTAGAGAAATAAAAATAAAAGTCAATTCTATAAGGTTTCTAATAGGTATCACTAATCTAAAATATTTTCAATAATTCTGTGGTATGGTGGCTAAATGATAAATAAATATTACATAAAATATTATATTAACTTTTGAATATTCGGTTAGAGTTAGATAAAATATTTGAAGAGTTTGGTTAGGGGTTTGGGTTTGATTAAAAGTGTGTAGGTTTTGATCTGTTCGGATTCGTTTATTTAGAGAAAAACTTGGTTCGACTAAAAATATTATGGTTCGTAACATCTCTAATTAATATGTATTGTAAAAGACATTATATATAGCAATACTAGAAAAGTAAGTACATCTTTTTGGTAAGGAAAATGTATGTTATTTAGTTTTTGAGTAGGGAGAAAAATTTCTTGGGTTATTTACTTATAAGAATGGTATAGACTGAATTAGAGGTGTCATATTTAAGTTTGCTCCCCTATGCATTGTCCCTTAATACAGCCCTCATAACTTGTAAAAACAGATTATAAATATACTAAATTGGATTTAATAAAAAAAAAATCTATTGAAACTTACAATTGTAAATGATTCATCTTCTGTAGGACTTTTTATGTTAAGACACGGAACATTAGATTTCTGATGCATCTCATTCTTAACGCATCCTATATGCTTTAACCGTTTTTCATGATCAATCTAAAAATTAAGAGTAAAGCATACTTCAATTAATTATATTTAATAAATATGTTATGTTATAAAATTCATGTTTTATCTTAAAATATTTGGTTGATAGGTTTGGTCAATACCTACAAAAATATGTTAGTAATATCATTGATTATAAAAACTAGTATTTATAATCAATGATACTATTATAAATATATTTATTGTGCCTATCACTATAGTTGCAAACCAACATTTTAACAAGAGGACTTGTCAGCCATGGCCGGAACATACATATATTGTAGCAATATGCCTGTCGGATATTGGGTCGATTCAGTTAATGATCAATGTTGATGCACAAAATACTTATTATTTAAGTCTAATCTGTTTTTAAATAACTTTTTGATTCTTAGCGGAGCCATAAATATATTGGTTTTGATGTGTAACATCATCTTTTGGAGTAGTTAAAATGTTGTTTCAATCTTCAACTTTGAGGGTAGTTTCTGTTATTTTAATACCCACATTAAATTTGTATGAGCGTAAGAAACTAAGCAATTTAAATATCGATGTAATTGGATATTTATAAGAAAAATAATGATTTTTTATTATCAACTTTAGTTTAAGATATTGTAATTCAAAAAATATTATTACTATGTACAATGAACTTTTCAAAATATTTAGATTATTTTTAAGGCATTTATTATACAACAAACCTAATTACAGCATTTGACAGTATATCGGTATCTACTAAATATTATAATATTTATTATTTATTATAAAGTATATATGTTATTTGTTTCAAGCAAAAATTAATTTGACCCACCAAATAACATATTGAAAAATTAAAATTACTAATAGCAATATAAATATATAATTAAATATTAGAAATATAGATAAATGCAGGTAATACAGTAGAAAGACTTCCAGTTTTTTCCTTTATTCCTAAAAGGGTTGCTGCTATTTAAAATTATCATCAATCACATGGTCATATATATAACCATTAAGTGAATAAGTTAATATATATTGTTAATTATTAATACCTTTGAAGCAAAAGACTCTTCGGTACGAGTAGCTAATTTGTTTTGAATTAAGTACTCTGAAATTGAAATGACTTCTTCTTCGTCTATGAAGGTTAGATCTTCAAATGACACAACACCGTCAACTATAGAATATATCTGAAATATAAAAAGAATAATTAAAAATTTGTAATAGAAATAAAAAAATATTTTGGTGTCAGAAACAAAAGAAACATTTCTTAAATACAACCTGCATGGTAAATGGAATTATCTGGTATTAGGAAATTAACTATAATATATATACATAGCATCATTACTTTAAGTTCTTAATAATATACTTTGATGTGCCATTTCTAAATCAGTTAAATACAAATCTTTCTACTACATTATAAAATATGTAGATTTTTTAATGTATTAAAATGAATCATTCATGACAAACTTCTAGATTTTCTAATTCAACAATTCTTAGCAGTAATTAAATATTAAGAAAAAATTAATTAACTTTTAACTAAGTATGTAATTATAATTTTTTGGTTTCAACTTTTAATATCTTAATAAAAAGAAAAAACATAATAACATGGGGGAAAGATGTGGTTTCTGTATAATAGCATATTATCAGAAAGAATGAATGGTTTCAAAATATTAATAATAATTATTAGTGTCAAAATGTATTAAATAAGGGGTTTACTATCATAAAGATCTTAATGATCAGGGCTCGTAAGTTCATGCATTTGCATGTTTTTTATTGCTACACAGGAAAACATGCTAACTGAGATACAAATCCGTTTCATAACAATAGTAATTTATAATAATATGAAGTTTGATAGTGCATGTTTTTGCATGTTTTGGGTGTTAAGGCATATTTGGCATATAGTTGATTTTTTACAGTCGTTAGTGCATATTATTTCATATAAATATTTTTTAGACAAATATTTGAAAAGTTTCTTGTTTTTATTTACTTTCCCGTTTACTAAATTAGTGTTTTGATTTATTTTTATTCAGTGTGTGTGTGACTACCTAGTGTCCCAGTACATACCTATTTAGATTTTATGCATTTTACGTAATACCGCGGAAACAATGTAATCACTACTACTACCATCCTACACCGTACAAAGTCCGTTGTCAAAACGAACCTGTACACCAACTCACCAACTCGCATTTATAATTTTGTACATTGGTACAGTAATAACACAGTAACAGTATAGTTTTCTTGCACTCATCGATGAGGTTACTCATATGAGCCGTATGCATTCGTCCATTCAATTTCTTGTTTTAGTGTTTTCGTGTAAGGTATAGGTACCGTACACATTGTTCATATTTTATTTAAACAATGTCAAAAGAAAAACAAACGGTTGCGGACTGTTTGCAAAATTTTGTGGTGGAATTTGTATTTTTTAAATTCATGGATTTATTCTTATTATTTTAAATTTTGCTCTTTATTTTTTTACATTATGAATATTTTTAGTGCATAATTTAAAAATGTTAGGGCATATAAATGCATATTTTCGAACTTTTTAGTGCATATTTAGACAATTTTTAGTGCATGAATGCATGCTTATTTATGCATTTTTTAGTGTATGAAGTTACGAGCCCTGTTAATGATGATATAACTTACCGTTCCTTTTGCTTTTTTTAATAATTTATCAATAACAGCTTTAGTATCCTCAGACCAATAAGCCTGCAATTGTCCATTTATGGGTGCACGTACTTTTGCAATTTTGCATTGAAAAGCTAATGTTGGAAAACTATAAACTTTTTTTTTTGTATCTTCATCTTCAATGTTAAATATGTTTTCATCACACAACTGAACAACTTCTCCAAAATCAATCAACAAAAACTGAAATTTTTTTTCTTTATTACTTATACACATATTATATAATATATAAGGCAAAAATAATACATTACTTTGTATTCTTTTTTAGAACCACGTGGAAACTCAATTAATTTGCCTCTATATTTTTCTCCTTCGTGTATCACAATATAAATACCATTTATCACTAAATCATTTGAGTTAGTTTTAATGAGACTTATAACTTTATTTACAAAATTCCATAACTTAACTAATATATCAGAATTTTTCTCATCTTTAAGCTGAGCCCAAAAACGATCAACAGATTCAAACTAGAACAAATCCAAATAATTACTTTTATTGGGTATATTATTGTATTACTTTAAATTGTAATATATTTGAGAATCATATTATGTTGATAGTAAAATCACAAAACCTTTTTAAAAATTGACTGTTCTACCCACCCAGTCTTTTTGTTACTCCATAACTCCTATTTTTATAAGTCACATGATTTTTGTGTTCTAATCTCAGGCATTTACACATTAGTCTCTAGGACTACCCATTTTTTCTTAATACAAAAATTTAAGGACTTATAATAAGATATAAGACCCTCTTAGCTTCCCTGGATATGATACTGCAAAGTGATTCACAAAGCATGATCGCCATTTATTTATATTTAAAATATAATGCAATTAGTTAAATTCTGATTATGGAATTAAAATGAAATTCTAGATTCAATTTAATACAATTTATTTTTTTGTGGTAATATAACATTTTTTTTTTAATGATTACCACAATTTCTCATTGTAAATCGAGTGTGATTGAACTTTATATACTAAGGATAATAAACCTTGATATGTACTAGTTTTACATTAAAATATAAAATATTATATATTATGTTCTACCTAGTACATTTTTTACTACAATTTGCTACCCGAAACCACTCTCAAAGTTAAAGATGGGATATTTATTAAAGCTCCAAAAGGTGAATACCAAATATAAAAAAAAACAATATAGGTAAACCAACCCAATTAAAGAAAATAATGTACATGAACCCATTAACAATACCTCGGAACACAAAAACCCTAATAAGTAATAATAAAAACCATACACATAAAACCTATACAAAAACCACACAAAATTCATACTCCAATCAGTCTCAAAATTATAAAATCTATTGAGATTTTCCAAATTTGTCGAACAAACTATACTCTACGCCATGAGAGAAAGAATCCGTGCCCCGAACGAAACACGTTCGATTCCGCGTATCGCCACGTATGACATATCATAAAAGGCATCAAGTGAGGGAATACCTAGTCTGCATGCGCGAAACGGTTGCGCAGAGTATATCTTCATTTAATAGTAAACTAAATTCAACTATTAATCTGATTATCTCACTAATTACAACTGTTATTAATAAGATCCTCTTAAAAAATGGCCAACAATCATAACAACTCTTCTTAACTAACGACTGTACAAATTTGAAATCAATTATCAGCCTAGTTTGGTAATATGAAATAGTAATCTGGGGTTGAGTCTTCCATTTTCTAACACAAGACCTATTCAGGTTGCACTAGGCTACTAATGCACGCACCATGGCTCCATTGTTTCAAAACTTACTGAAAATGCTCAAATACTGTAAAAAAATTTTTCTACCCAAATTTAAATATGAACAGCAATTCACTTATTTATTATATCACTCTACCAAGAAAACCAACATGCAGACTGAAGTAGCGATTATTTCTAGATACTTACATGTGTTACTGTTATGACAATAGCTCTATCGTTTGATTCAATTTCTTCAAGTATACAATGTTCAATTGGTAATACTTCCTTTTGCGTTATTTTCTGAGCAGCCAATTGTTGGGTTATCAACTCTACTTTTTTTTTTGCATCATTAGGTCTAACATTAATACAAATATTATTAATTAAATGATAAGTGATCCAAACATTTCAGTTTTTATTATTATTAGTTTCTATTTTAAAGTTACTTTTATATTTAAAATAAAATGTACGAATTGCATATAGGTCATTAGTCATACATTTGTACGTAGAAGAACTATATTGTTATGCAGCAGTATTTTACTAAATATTCTTAATTGTAATAGTATTAAAATAAAATAAAAATGTTTGATGCTGAATATTGGGTTGTATTTATACAATTTCCAAAGAATTTTCAAAAATTCCTATATTACTTAGTTCAAGGAGCACAAATAGAGCAGTTTTTAAAAACTTTATCAATAATTTACTTACTTGAGTAATGGTATTTTGAAATTAAAATTTAATGTACGCATTTTTATGGCTACGTAAACACCATAGGATATATTTCCTGGTACTAATTGATTTTTTTCTCCATGTTGATTATTATTATTAGCTGATCTGTTACTAATATTTGACATAGGGAATTCAACATACACTTTACTGAAAATGAAAATTTAGTAATTGCATTTGATTATAAAAAGTAAATATACTTATAAAATAATTTAGTGTTATTTATACTATACTGGATACAGTTTTATTAAATTAAATATGATCCAATATATTACAATAACGAAACACGGATTCAATAATTGTAATATACCTTGATACAAACATCAACATATACTATTTAAATGTAATCAAATAATAAGAAATAAGTTTTCATACTTAGATGTACTAAAATACGCAGTTGGTTTGCCAACAAATTTTTCGGGAAATAGGGATTCAATAGCTTCTTTATATAATTCTTTAGGTTGATCATTTGGAAATCCAGTTAAATAAACTGTTCTATAAGGGTCATGTTCATTTAATGTTTTAAGCACTTCATGTTCATCCATATATGCATTAGTTGTTCCTCGTATGAAATAATTAGGATAAAAGGCTCCTGCCAATATCACCTTAAACAGAAGGGTTTATTTTCAAATAATACATTTTTAGATTCTGAGCGGAGCAATGAATGTATTTTTTTTTACAATGACGTGTTTTTTAATTTTAATTTTAATTCTTTTTAGATTCTGAGTGGAACGATGGATGTATTGATTTTACAATGATGTGTGTTTTTATTTTTTTTTAAATTTTTTTTTGTGTCTGTGTACACGATAAGTAGTCGAAATAATGCTTCGATTTTCAACTTCAGTATCTTTTTCGATTGGAAAGTGAATATCGTTGGTGCATTGGAGAGGTCAACATTTAAAAATTCCCAGTAGTTTTCAAAAGCGCCAAGAAAAACATAAGAAAAATTAAGGAAAAACGGGAATTTTTAGGCAAAATCAATTTTTCACAAAATTGAATTTGGTTTTTGTTGTATCTTTAAGAGAAATGACCGTAGATACATGAAATTTTCACTGGTTATTTATATTTTTATTTTCTATACACCATAACATTTTCCAAATATTTTGAATTATTTTGAGCTGTTTACGGACATTGTCAGTTTCCATTTGTTAAGTTTTTTTTTCTATAAATATCAATAAAATTTTATCTGTTGAGTAAAAAAAGCTTGAAAATTTAATAGAAGGCTCCTAGGTTATTGTTTCAAAGGCAGATGAAAAAAATTAAAAATCCTAAGTCACAGTTTTTATTTATAAGCATTTAAAGTTCAAATCTTGACAAAATACGGAAAAATCACGAAAATTAGCAAATTATTTTGAGTTGAGAATTCATAAAAATTTTTCTTTTTAAATCTAAGATTTGAAAATGTAAAGCAAGATTCCTCATAGGTTTGTCTACAAGAAACTCAAATAAATTTTTATGAGCATTTGAAGTTCAAATTTTTACTACATTGGATATTCACTTGATTTCTCATGTAGCAATTTCCTATTTTATTGTAATTCAAAACAAAAAACTGTTGACACTTTAAATTTTTATCATATCTTTATTTTATCAATTCTTATACTGGATAAAATTTTGAAAATATTTTGAGTTGTTTTGAGCTGTTTAAGGACAAATACGCTTAGGGCTGTTCTTACAATGTCCGGTTAAGTGTCGGTTAACGCTAACTAACTGATAACAGTTTTTATTACCGAACCCTTAGTAACATCATAAGCTGACGGTCAGTCTTTGCTCCTATCGTTTTTCTTATACAATGATATTATATCATTAAATTCAAATTTAACACCATCTATTATAGTGATCCACTTGTAACCTACTGTACAGCTGAGTGACACCCACTTGTCCACCTTTTTTAAATTGTACCTTACAAGCCATGGCTTTTTCTTCAGGTTTGATCCATTTCATTTTTCCAGAATTCGCTACAATACCAAAACTTCTGCTCAATCTATTGGTTACGTCATCAATCAAGTCATATAACTCTCGCATTGCTGATAGTTGTATGTAGTTTTTAGAAGCCCATGAATTTTCAAAATGTCGATTTCGGTCAAATTCTGGCTTACTTGCAAGCCAACTCTAAAGAAATAATATCATTAGAAAATTAAAACTCTAATCAATAAATTACATTATAATATGGTTTGTACTTGATATGCACCAATATATGCAATTGGATCACTACAAGAATAATTAGCCCAGGTTAACTTTTGAGTATATGCGTCTAAACGTTGATTAAAAGGCTGACTAAATATACTTTTTAATGATAGACCACATGCTGAAAAAATACAGTTGATAAATTAATAATTATTGTAATTGTTGTGTTATCTTAGTTGTATATTAGTAGCTTTTAAAATAAAATAAGCGTGTGTTGTGAGTAAGCGCGGATGAAGTGATACTTCTTTCTAGTGTACGAATAAAAAACTCGTCACAACGTTTATATAAGTTGTTTTGCAGAATAAAAATAAATAAAAAAATATCAAACCCATAACTGTTGTCTGAGCATTTTGCTCGAACTGTCGTTGAGTGCTACGCTCACGCATTTTTATTTTATATAATAAATACACTTCGTAAAGAAGTTTCACTTAAAAAAAATGTATTATCTACTTTGTATCTGCATCCTATGAACTCTAATTCGGTTTTCATGTATACAGTGTAAATTCACACAGTGTCATCTAGTCATATATTATAATAGCCAGAAACTTCTTTAAACTAGCTAATGACACAATGATAAAACATTTCTAGATAATACTATTTAATTTTTAAAAATATGTTATTTCAA
Organism: Sitobion miscanthi; assembly: GCA_008086715.1. Classification (NCBI taxonomy): domain Eukaryota; kingdom Metazoa; phylum Arthropoda; class Insecta; order Hemiptera; family Aphididae; genus Sitobion; species Sitobion miscanthi. The sequence goes on along the minus strand of CM017797.1, from coordinate 79,377,724 downwards.
TATGTATAATATTGTAATCAAGGAAAACTTAAATATATACAGTTGTATTTGAACATTTGTATTTGTAGTCAGACAATTCGAACTTAGATAATAACTCAAGAAAAACTCTATAAATCAAACTAAATACTTGGTCCCCTGAGAAAACCTCTATAATTAGAAGAAAATGCATGTATTTTTGTACCCTTGATAATTTAAAATATCTGCTGGTGGTTTTTTGACTTTAATTGTATAATTTTAGCAAAATAAATCTCTACAAAACAGTTCTTGAAATTGAATAAGACGTAGTCAGTCTGAATATGGGTTCTGCAAAGTACAAGACGTGTTTGTTGCTCGCCAATGAAAAGAAAGTGATTGCGGCAGCTGAAGCAAGGTGAATAAATTAACTACATTGACTGATTTACTTTAATAACATATCATATATATAATGATATATAATATTATTAAATATCAAAGTGGAAGCAGCAATGGGTCTAAATGGTCCGGAATAAGCCATGAAAAAAAAATGAATCAAAATAAGCGTACAAAAAATAATTTGCACATATTCGAGATTTTGATGAATTTTATCAATATTTTAACTTCTTATGCTCATAAAAAATTACTATGGATTTACACTCAACTTTATTTCTATTTTTTATTGACAATAATTTAAAAAAGGACTATGCTTATAAATTATAAATAACTCGGTCAAAATATTTTGAAAATGTTAAGGTATATAGAAAATATGCCAATATAAACATTCGGGTGGAAATTTGATGTACTTATGATAGATAGTATTACAGATTATATTTAATTTGATCTATGGTAAAACAGTCGTTTCTTATAGAGTTATACCAATCAAAATCGTTTTCGTTGAAAACTGGTTAAATGATAAAATCTCAGTTTTTCCTTAATTTATTTTTTTCCTGACACTTTTTAAAACTATTGAGAATTTTTTTACTTTTTAACCTCTACAGTATCAACTAGATTCACATTCCTACCAGAAATGGTGCTGAAGTAGAAAATTGAAGTTTTTTATTGCCCCAAAAGGTGACGACAGACACAAATAATTGTAAAATCAATACATTCATTGCTCCGCTCAGAATCTAAAGTATGTTGTTATTATTTACCCATTATAATAGCTTCATTTAAGATATTAAAAATATATCCAAAATAAATTAATTTTGACATTGGAGGATCTAATGGTAATTGTGCCATTACTTTTCCCATATATGTTATATCACCATCCATTGACGAAATTACTCCATTTACTGTTGACAATAATGCTCCCACCTAAAGTAAAATTATTTTAAAATAAAATCTACTTATTTTTTTTTTTTTTACTAACTTTAATGGCCAAAGATTTTGGCCACACATTAAGTATCCCTATATACAAAACAAATCCAGCAATGTTAAGAGGATGGTGTTGCACGTGATGTGTCAATCTTACAAATGTATGACCATTGATTATAAATACTATAGATCGCTCACTGGCCCGTACTTACGGCGACGACAGCGCTCAATAACGGTCACATCCATTTTTCGTCAATATTTCGCGTAGCGTAAATACGGGCCAATGAGCGATTTATAGTATTTATAATTAATGGTATGACACATAAAATTTGTGTTCAATGTGCAATAACCTTAAATAATACAGAGATTGAACTATTATCAAACTAAAGATTTAAACATTATCAATGCTTTTTCATGAATTTGTTAACAATATTTTAATTTCCAAGCAAGTTAAGAGGACGTCACACCTGCATGTGTTGTCTCCGTCTTACACATGTTCAATATACAGTAAACGCATTTATACAGACTGAGTATAAATCGTTTAATTTTGGTTTTAGAGTAAAAATACCTATTAAAAAATTTAATTATGACAATATTTCAGAGGGCAAGTTATTGCATTTTTTCCATTTTATCCAATATTATAACATTCATTACGTCATATAGAAATAGCAAAAATTTCAACATTTTTAAATTACATTTAACTTTTCAAAATTTAAAAAATTTTTATTCTTAAAAAAATTTAATGTCCTGCCCTCCAAAATATTGTCATCTATTAATTTTGTAATATGTTTTTTTTATTCTAACACCAAAATTAAGTGAGTTCTAGAGTTTTTACTCATACTGTGTAAACGCGTTTGTCTGTCGTACGTGTGTAAGACAAAGACAACACATACGGGTTTGACGTCTCTTAAGTATATATTAAATATTACAATTTAAAAATTCTTGCCTAATTTATTCAATACCGATATCAGACAACACATAGTTGACATCAGTAAATGAGCACCCATGACCAATGTCAATACATATAACATGTCCAAATTAAAAAAATAATCGTCAACTAGTTTTATCAGCGGCAATCAGGCACCACCCATTTAAAGCAGCAGATTGTGAGTAAATATTCTAGGGAGACTTTACTTAGCATTATACAATTATAACTGTCGGGCAGTAGTTTCAATGAAATGGCAACCATCGTCCAAATTACTAAAATAATAATTCCATCAAAATAACTATTTACAGGTTTTAGATTTTGTGGAGTTTAATAATAATAAACAAAGAAAACTATATAATATCTATACAATTCTTCAGTTAAATACATTTTTATTTTTAATTAATTATTATATACGAGGAGTTGATTTATTTTTAATGAGAAACGCGGTCTTAAAGTCTCCCCTGACCATTTGTCAACACCATCTATACACCTGACGTGTAATATCACAACATCCCTGCACACAAGGTGGCCGACAACTATGTTACATAACTTGAATTGAATAAAGTTGACATGCAATAACCAGATTTTTATGTATTCTTTATTAGGCGGACAGGTGGCTATAGACATTTGAAATTTGTATCGTCCATTTATTACTGTATTAACTATTATGACATATCTACCAATTTTACAATTATGAAGGTGTTCAGATGTAAAATTACAGTGGCCACCGGTAGCGTCAAATACTCGAATGTTAAAAATAAAAATATCGTAAAAAGACCACGATAAAGCACAGATGTTCTTATCTTAAATGTTGATAAGAGAACAATTCAAACTATTATTAAAAATTATTGCAAAACATTGGAACTGCTAGACACAAATTAACTGTAGTACATTTGTTAGATCAAAAGAACACAGCGGTACGTCCTCTTAATATTAATTTATTGTTTGTTTATATCTAAATAATCAATGAATAGCTGAAATGTTCATACATAATACTATATTACCTGTTTAAGAGTACGGATTGTAAGTATAATGTTTGTTAAATCTGGTGGATCTAACGCGCTTGCAAGGAGTTGTTTGGGTGTCCCCATATCCAATATTTTAGACATTAAAATAACACGACTGAGAGAACAGCGACTCATTTCTGGTAATTCATGATCTTCAAGTTCCTACATTATTTATAAAGCATTAAAATAAAATAAAAAATAAAAATAATGATCATAAAGTAATTACAGAAAACTTCATTTTAGGAATCAACCTATAGACACGACCATCTGCCACTCGTCCCACTCTTCCAGCTCTTTGATTACAATTACTTTTTGATGCCCAACTCATAATTAACATAGAATAATTGGATCTCATTTCATTTTTTAACTGTTTCATTAAACAAAAGTCAATCACTGAAAATACAGTTACAGAGGTTTAATAAAGATTTAATTACATTTAGTGTTAATATACTAATAAAGACTAAAATAAGCTTTTAAGTGCCTAATCACAGATATACCAAAAGAAGTTTGAATGTTAACATTAGAAATCAATGTATATAGAGATAGATGCCGTGGATAAATCTTGCATTATTTTTTTGCAAGTCCTGTTAAATTCTAGGCCACCTACCACATTGTTTCATAATACAAAGATTCAGTATATATTACTATTCAGCGACACATTGACAAGAAAAACATAAGCATAAATTGGTTCAATAAAAATTAAACGAAGAACAAAAAAAAAAAAAAAATGGATTTTTAACCAGTTATTTTTAATCTATTTTGTCTTGTTTCTTTTTAAAACATTGATACCAGATGTCAAAACTAAAAACTAAACAATTAACTAAATTACAACACTATTCTAAATTAAATGTTAACTATTATTTTTAATTGTTTAGTTATTTAAGAAATATTATTAAATTTATACATGTTTATAGTTTTTAATTTTATAGGTAATTTTTTAGAATTTTTAGGTCACGTCTGTCGATTTTTTTAAAACGAGTGTCCTATCTCTAATCAAATTTAAAAAAAAGTAAATTTCCATTTCTAAAACAAATTTTTGATGTATATGTAAATAAAAGTATAATATTGTAATTATTTTAACTATTTAATGAACCATGATAAATATAATATTATATTTAATTTTCTATTGTTTTTAACTATTAAAAATTGTCTATAGGAAATTGTTTTATATATTAGATATTTTATTTAAAAAATTAGATATTGTTTATTACCAAAAAAAACATCAGGTACAGTAATTGAACTCTCAGCAATATTGGTAGACAAAATAATTTTGCGATAATTTAATGGTGCTTGTAAAAAAACCCGGTTTTGTTCTTCACTTGTTATTGATGAATGTAATGGTATAAGAATCCATTTATGATTTCTGAAATTTATTAGGATTAGAAACTACTAAGTGATTAAGTCTTAAATGAATAAAATAAAATATTTTTACTCAGAAGCCATCAAATCTTCCATACGCCTATGCATTTCTTCAATTTCATAAATACCAGGTAAAAATATCAATACAGACTTTTTGGTATCTTCATCTACTTTCATTTCATCAAATGCTTTAACTAATTGAACAGCTGTCATAAATCCAGCTTCATCTATCTGTGGTTTACCAAACTCCATACGACGAGCCTGAATTACATAAAAAAATAATTTGAATATATACAAATCAATAGGCTTCAAGGACATAGATGGGTAGAGCTACTAACTCTTTAATTAATTTACATACTGTATAATAATTATTATTAAGCTGTTAATATTACTATCTACATATCACTATAAGTCAATACCGATGAACCATAAAATAGTGTAATAGGTTTATGGTATAAATAGCTCAAAATTAAACTAAATATTTTAATGTGTATAGTAAATAATACTATACATGCAAAAGAATTCAAAACCCTACAAATATTTTTTGAATAACAAAAAATAAACAATTCTGAAATTACATTTAAGGAGTAAAAATTCCTTTTTTTACCGATTATTTTGAAATCCCCAACAGTACTTAATTTGATACCAAAACCCTCCCCAAAAGTTGAAGATCAAAGTATTTTGTCTACTATATACACAAAAAAAATACAGAATACTGACAAGTATATTATTCAACGCTCAAAATCTAAAATAAAAATGTTATACATTAACTCTCAAAAAGAAAATTTTAATGAGTTCACACTTTTCAGTGTTAACAGAAACATACTGTATAGTTTAATTTCTATCATTTATCATTTATGAAGAAAATGTGATGAATATAAATATCAACATTTTAAATTTATTTAAGACAAACTAAATAATTTTTATAATTATTTGTATTTTGGTAATATGTATACTGTAACCACAAATTTATACTTACAGCAGGTATCAACCCATATAAATCATCCAAATAGTGTGTAAGAATAGTATAGTTAGATGGCTTTTCGATCTTAATTAATGGTGCTGTTACGTGTCTATAATAAGGATGTCCATAATAATCACCAAAATAATCTTGTAATTTCAATGCGTCTGCTGTGGCAGACATTAGTATTACCTAAATAATTATTATAATGGATCAATGATAAAATAAATAATAGAATATTTATATTAATTTTAGTGTTTGACAATAATCGCATATAATAATATATCCTATGGATGACATAATCATCATTACATTAAATAAGTTAATTCCTGTTGGACACCTATATGAAAAATATTTTAAAATCACTTACACGAGTTGACTCATAGTTTTTCTTTTTTAACTTCTTTATAATTAATAATAAAAAATCCATTTCAAGTGTTCTTTCATGAACTTCGTCTAGGATAATGTGAGAAAATTCAGCAAGGCTCTTTGCTTTAATAATTCTTAGTAACAAAATTCCTGTAGTGCAATATAAAATTTTTGTTGTGGTAGGATCAAAATCTTTTTTACGCCCAACTTGATAACCGACTAAAAGCCCATCTTTCCAGCCACGTTCTCTGTTTACTTGTTTAGATACTGAAATTGCAGCTATACGTCTAGGTTGAGTAACAATAATATTACAATATTTCTTTTTACTCATACAGTCATCTAAAATAAACTGAGGAACTTGTGTACTTTTCCCACATCCGGTAGCACCAGATATCACGACTGTATTATTACTATTGACAATTGAAATTATCTACAAAAAATAAAAGTATATCTTTACTAACGACATTAAATGAAGCGATTATAATATTTTAATTTTAATACAAACTAATAACAAGTATATAGGTACTTATATATTTATTTTTAAGGTTAAAATACCTAACGTTATATTACATAAAAACTATTTGAGGAATCAATTTTGTAGTTAAAAATTGAATTAAAATTTAAATTAGCCGACAATTCAATTGTTAACATTAAATTAGATTTATCTATATTATTATATTTTTCATAAAAATTTCAAATTCATAACTGTATTACCTTATCTTTATATGCAGCAATTTCTAAATCATTAGACTTATTCGATGGATCCTTGAATTTATAATTTTCAAAAAGCTTAATTTCATCTATATCCAAATCTTTCAGATCTGCCACTGAATTTACATTAGAAATACTATCAACAGAACTCATATTTGAATCATGTAAAGCTTTTTTTGATAGCTAAAAAATAATAAAATTAAACACTATAAATTAAAATATAACATATATACACATTAAAATTAGTTAAGCATTTATTAAATCTATAAAAAGTATCAGTGGCATAAATAGTCCTTAATTTCTGGTAATGCAAAGAAATACTTTAATTTCGGTACCCACCAATACTTCAAATTCTATTGGAAATTGTTTACCTGGTGACTAATTGTAACAAAAAATTAATATGAAAAAAAAAATATTGTTAACGTTTTTGAAAAGGAAAAATTTGGAAATTGTATTCATTGGTGTCATGTCTAATTAATTGATATAAGTACATCATCTTTGCTATCACTGTATGAAAATCTTCAATATTTATATTATGAAACAATAAGGTAACTACTAAGAACATTTTTTAGTTATAGGCATAACAATAGCAAGCCAAGGCATTAAAGAGTTGAAAAGTTTTTAACTTAAGTTTTAATTTTAGATTCTGAGCAGAGCGATGAATGTAATGATTTTACAATGTGTTTTTTATTTTACTTATTTACTAATATTTATCTAGTTAGTACTTAGGGGGGTTAAAAGAAAAAAATTGTCCAGCAGTTTTCAAGAGCTGTAAAAAACATAAGAAAAATTAAGGAAAAACAAGAATTTTTACGCAAAATCAATTTTGGCGTTTGGTATAACTCTTAAACAAATGACCGTAGATACATTTTGACTGAATGTTTATATTAGCATTTTAAATACACCATGCCATTTTATAAACATTTTGAGCTGTTAAGGCACATTTTCAGTTCTCAATTTTTTTTTTTTATTCTATAAATATAAATTAAATTTTATTTGTTGGGTAAAAAAGCTTGAAAATTTAATAGAAGACTCCTACTATATTGTTACAATGATATTTGAAAATATTATAAATCCAGTCACAATTTTTTTTAATAAGCATTTTAAGTTCAAATATTGACAAAATACGAAAAATTCACAGAAATTAGCAAATTATTTTGAATTGAGAATTCATAAATAATTTTTTTTTTAAATTTAAAATTTGAAAATGTAATGCAAGATTATTCATAAGTTGTCTATCTTTATCAAAAAAAAAAAAATGTCTAGAAGTTAATATGATTAAATTTGTATGAGCGTTTGAAATTCATAATTTAACAAGATTGGATTTACTTGATTTCTCATGTAGTGATTTTGTTATTTTGTTGTAATTCAAAAACAAATAACTGTAAATACATGAAAATTTGTTTACAGACATTGTTAATTTTCAATTTTTCATTTTTTTTTTTTCTATAAATATCAATAAAATTTTATTTGTTGGTTAAAAAAAACGTGAACATTTAATACAACGCTTCTGATATATTGTTACAATAGCAGCTGAAAAAAATTAAAAATACATAGGCATATTTTTTTTTGATAAGCATTTAAAGTTTGAATTTTGACATAATTTATCAAATTTAAAATTAAATAATTATTTTGTAGTTAAAAAATTATAAAATGTTCAATTTTTATAGCTAAAGATTGAAATTTATAACAAGGTTCCACATAAATAGTTATATAATATAAATTAATTAAATATACTTAGTAATATCATTATATCATAAGCCTGACAGTATTCGCTAAGAATCGTTTTTCTTATACAATGATATTATATCATTGAATTCAAATTTAACACCATCCATTACAGTGACCAACTTGTAATATACTGTACAGCAAAGTAACACCCACTTGCCTACCTTTTTTAAAATAAAATTATCATTAACTTAATTTTTAACTTAACTGATTATTATTAATATAAACTTAATAAATAATGAGTAACTTCTAATAAATTTCAAGTTACATTAATTTGTAAATAACTATATAATAAATATAATAAAATTATTATTGATGATGCATATTGCATGAACATTTACTTTTTATTATTTTAAACCATATTAATGGCTATTTATAAATTTTAAAAATAATAACTTAACTTAGGTTAATAAGTTATAAGTTATAAGTTTCTACATACATTTTTTCTTAACTGAGTAAAAAAAAAATTAGAATAACAATTAACTTTAAACTTTTTAAAATGTTCATTATCAACTTATCATAACTCAATTACAAAATGATCATTAACTAACTTGCCCAGGCTTAAGTGATAGTGTAGGTATTTAAATAAGGACTAGTGTACGTGAGTGCTAATTAAACTATAAAAACAAATTAATAATACATTATAATATACCTAAATATAACAGATTTATTATTTAAGTTTCAGGCTTGTATCAGCCAAACCCAGGAGTGGACTGGCCCGGATGACAAGGCGTAGAAGTCTACCTGGGCTGGTCAACCATAAACAAATATGAACTGTGGAGAATAAAAAAATAAACATTTAATGAAAATTTCAAGTATCTAGGTACAAGTCACAATATATTTTCAAAATTTTATCAAGGATAGGTATCAATAAAATAAATGTTTGTTGTGAAATTCAAATATCTACGGTTATTCCTTTTTGAATTGCAACAAAATAAGATAATCATTCGATGAGATATAAAGCTAAAAAACCAATGTCAAAAACTTCAAACGCTCATAAAAAAATTGTTTGACTTTCCAGTAAACTTTTTTTTTGTCAGAGGTAGGAAAGCTTATGAAGAAGCTCACGTTAAATTTACAAATCTTAGGTATAAATAAACATTTTAATGAATTTTTAACTCAAAATAGTTTATGATTTTATACTAATACTTCAGACACCAATGACATTTTTATAGATATGTACTTGTTTAATAAACAAATATATATTTTTGAAAATAGAAACCACAGGTACCTATACAAATGTTTATGATTTTCTGGTAGTGCAAGTGCTACATTTGCACCACCCAATTTATGCCACTGAAAGGTATATTATTGAAGAATAAATTAAATAACATTACTTCATTATACTCTTCATTTTCCTTTTCATATTCGTTCAAACCAGTATTAACATAACATCTACCATACTCATCGTAGTCACCATGACTAGACTGTGGTAGATTTGAATTATATTCATGTCTTGAATAATTATTGTGTAAATCAGATCCTGGCAGAATTTTTTTTTCAATATTTCCTTTAGCAAATTGTTTCCACGTGGACATGGTATCTATTTTTTCTGCTTAGAAAAAAAAAAAACATTCAATAATTAGTAGGTATGTAGATTATAGATGAAACAATATGAGAAATATAGATATTAAAATACAATTTTACAATGAAATCACATAAAATGTATATATTATTTTAAATTTAATGCAATATTTTAATTTTAAGTACCTACCTACACTCTGTTCAACGAGAGAACGCATAATTTAATTTCACTCATGTGATGTAAGTCTGACGACCGAGCGCTTGTCAAGGGATTTATTTCCCTATCAAAGAACTTCAATTGCAACACACTATATTATAGGAGCGCCACACGCGCAACTGATTCCCTCCGACAATTAAGGACATTGGCCGGTGGCGGGTGTGGGCATGCACAAACCAGACAGATTTTTGTAGGGCGGCTTGTCCATTCTCCCGTTGAACAAAGTATAGTAAAGTAGCTATTTAAAAAAAATACATTTTACATACTCAGCAATTCGCACACCGTTGCAAAATATAATATTATGATTAACTGGACGTCGACCAGAAAAAAGATTCACGTCTCGCGATTGTCACTGAACCAATTAAGTATATATGAATGATAATATTTAGTAAAATAATATTACTATTTACTATAGGTAGTCTATATGCACGTGCCATAAAATTTCCATATTGAAAATTGTAACTCACCTGAATGGCAACTAAAAGATTTTCAACGTCTAAGTCGACGCACCGTGATTTTCAGACAGTTTATTCATAAATTAAGATGATTTCGTCAAAACATAAAGCTGAAAAACGATTATGTAAAACAGTTATTCAGGACTGTTACGACAAGAAGCCAAGATGTCCGTCGTGTTCGTCGCTGCGTTCTTGAGAAATAAGAAATAACAATAAACAATATACCTAACCAAACCGACTTTAATTCTAGTGGATCGGTGAATGTGTCATGTGTGGTATTAGTGCATATCACAAAATATGCTATTTAGATACTAATGTACTATCAAAATTCAAAATGGAACTGTAACCATTTACTGTTGTCGGTAGAGTATAATCGTATAATGGTGTAATAACAATCATAAAAAAAATACAATAATCTATTTTACAAGCCACACTATCTTTAATCGTGGTGCAAACCACGATTTAAGATAGTATGGTTGCCCATCGACTTGTGATAAGAAAGCCATTACAGTGAATCTTACTTTTTTTACTATTGCAGCGCTCCATGTGAGCAAAATAGTGTCGTAAACTCGTAATTCTGGCGACTGTTTAAATCATACGGATACGACATATTAATGGTATCGGTGTAATATGTGCCTTGATGACGCAAGTTTTTATAAATGTTATCCACTGATTGGAATCTAATCAAATAATTACAATAGTTTTAATACAAACAATATCCAAGAATACAAATAATAAATTTAACAAAAATATTTAATCATAATTATATACTTTTTTGTGATATATTGGTTAGATTTAAATCATCTTGTACATGTACCTGTGTACAGTAACATCAAAGATGAGTTCCGTAAGACATTGGTACATTATTATTTTATATTAATATTATAATGTCATTAATAATGAAATATTCCACGTTATTACGTGATAATTCCACGATAATTTTAGTGCTATATGGATAATTACATTAGATGCTGCAAAAAACAAATCCAAAATAATAGGAATCGCATCTTTAACAAGTCTGGGCTTTTTCAAACATATCTGAAAAATATAATTTTGTATGAATATTCTATAATATTAATAAATAATAATATTTTACTTACTGTATACTTCCTAAAACCTACACCAGATTCCCAAGTATCAACTACATCCTCTTTCTTGAAGTGGTAACGGCATACTTTAGAATTAGTTTTAAAACATCTAAAACTTTTTCCCACTCATCCCTTAAAGGAGGAATTTTAGGAACACCAAACAAACTAGTTTTTAAATACTTATAAGGAAATAAAGGTACACAACATGCCATTTTTATTATTATAATATAAAAAAAAAACCAAAATTATAGCATTATAATTGATTATTAAATTATATTAACATAGTAAAATATCAAATGATAATTAACATGTTTAAACTGCATTACTATATTTATATATCAGTTCTGCCATGTTAGGTTTAAATATACAGTTTGAGAAGGGTAAAAGTCGTCTGCATAGTCTTCATTATCTACACCAAAAGCGCTATATTATTAAAAACAGCTGATTGCTAGATTCATATTGATGGTCGTCGAATAAACCATTATACCGTAGTCGATGGGCAACCATACTATCTTAAATCGTGGTTATGAGGCATGTCGAGTGGTGACTATTATTTTATATTCCACAGACGATGGACCACAATAATTTTGTTCACTAAGGCATTTTATAATTTTAAACGTGAAATAAATCGTATTGAATAATAGTTCTCAACTCTTAAAGTTATAGCCCATAGGTTACTACATCAATCACTACTTACTGTTGTACATAATATTATTATTTTGGTTCACATCATAATCGATATTGATAGACAATAATATTATGTTCTAAATTTTAATACTGTAAAAACCACTTATCCCATAACTATGTAATATTAATTTATAACTTAATTATCCATAATAATAATGACCTGCTGTTGAAGCCTTTATTCTCAATAAAAAAAAAAATAATAAGATATTATGTTTGATAATGACAATAAATAAGTACCTATATAGGTAAAATATGGTACCTACGTGATAGATATCTCCCAGTGGAAATACTTCGTTATTGAATGTATGATTTAAATTTTTAATTGATTTGGATGTACAAATTATTATAAAACGATTATTATTTTGGTATAAAATATCGATTTAAATTGTTTTCAATATAAATTTTAAAATTTGAATAGCAATTAAATAAATGGATATCACTTGATTTTTTTTTATGATTTTCAATGATTTTTATCGATATTCAAATCGGATTTTGAAATAATTTATTTCCAGCCAACAAAAATTATTGGTGAACTTTTTTGTAAAGGAATCTATATTTCAGTAAATATTTAACCTAACCTAACCAGGTTAACAATATTCAAGTAAATACAAAAAGTTCAACTAGAATTACATTACTAAAAAAAAACTTAAAGGAGGGTGTTGGCGCCCGCAGGCAAAAGCATTTTAGAAAACAAAAAAAAAATTTAAATAAAATTCTATTGTGGGAAAAAACATTACAAACTCTAAACTAAAATTTCAATAATATTAAACAGAAAAAATTATTCAAAATATTTAGTTCATTAAAGAAGGATTTTTCGTATGGCACCAGCTTATCAATATTCAAGTAAATACAAAAAGTTCAACTAGAATTACATTACTAAAAAAAAACTTGAAGGAGGGTGTTGGCGCCCGCAGGCAAAAGCATTTTAGAAAACAAAAAAAAAATTTAAATAAAATTCTATTGTGGGAAAACACATTACAAACTTAAAACTAAAATTTCAAGAATATTAAACAGAAAAAAACTATTGAAAATATTTAGTTCATTAAAGAAGGATTTTTCGTATGGCACCAGCTTATCAATATTCAAGTCAAAACAAAAAATTCAACTAGAGTTACATTACTAAAAAAAAATTTGAAGGAGGGTGTTGGCGCCCGCAGGCAAAAGCATTTTAGAAAACAAAAAAAAATTTAAATAAAATTCTATTGTGGGAAAACACATTACAACTTAAAACTAAAATTTCAAGAATATTAAACAGAAAAAAACTATTGAAAATATTTAGTTCATTAAAGAAGGATTTTTCGTATGGCACCAGCTTATCAATATTCAAGTAAATACAAAAAGTTCAACTAGAATTACATTACTAAAAAAAAACTTGAAGGAGGGTGTTGGCGCCCGCAGGCAAAAGCATTTTAGAAAACAAAAAAAAATTTAAATAAAATTCTATTGTGGGAAAAAACATTACAAACTCTAAACTAAAATTTCAATAATATTAAACAGAAAAAACTATTGAAAATATTTAGTTCATTAAAGAAGGATTTTTCGTATGGCACCAGCTTATCAATATTCAAGTCAAAACAAAAACTTCAACTAGAGTTACATTACTAAAAAAAAATTTGAAGGAGGGTGTTGGCGCCTGCAGGCAAAAGCATTTTAGAAAACAAAAAAAAAATTTAAATAAAATTCTTTTGTGGGAAAACACATTACAAACTTAAAACTACAATTTCAAGAATATTAAACAGAAAAAAACTATTGAAAATATTTAGTTCATTAAAGAAGGATTTTTCGTATGGCACCAGCTTATCAATATTCAAGTAAATACAAAAAGTTCAACTAGAATTACATTACTAAAAAAAAACTTGAAGGAGGGTGTTGGCGCCCGCAGGCAAAAGCATTTTAGAAAACAAAAAAAAAATTTAAATAAAATTCTATTGTGGGAAAACACATTACAAACTTAAAACTAAAATTTCAAGAATATTAAACAGAAAAAAACTATTGAAAATATTTAGTTCATTAAAGAAGGATTTTTCGTATGGCACCAGCTTATCAATATTCAAATAAATACCAAAAGTTCAACTAGAATTACATTTCTAAAAAAAAAATTGAAGGAGGGTGTTGGCGCCCGCAGGCAAAAGCATTTTAGAAAACAAAAAAAAAATTTAAATAAAATTCTATTGTGGGAAAACACATTACAAACTTAAAACTAAAATTTCAAGAATATTAAACAGAAAAAATTATTCAAAATATTTAATTTATTAAAGGAGGATTTTTCGTATGGCACCAGCTTATCAATATTCAAGTAAATACAAAAAGTTCAACTAGAGTTACATTACTAAAAAAAAACTTGATGGAGGGTGTTGGCGCCCGCAGGCAAAAGCATTTTGGAAAACAAAAAAAAAATTTAAATAAAATTCTATTGTGGGAAAAAACATTACAAACTTAAAACTAAAATTTCAAAATATTAAACAGAAAGAAACTATTGAAAATATTTAATTTATTAAAGAAGGATTTTTCGTATGGCACCAGCTTATTAATATTCAAGTCAATACAAAAAGTTCAACTAGAGTTACATTACTAAAAAAAAATTTGAAGGAGGGTGTTAGCGCCCGCAGGCAAAAGCATTTTAGAAAACAAAAAAACAAAAAAATTAAAAAAATTTAGATGTCACCGGCTTGGCAGTGTTTAAAAAATCTATCTCGAATGATCAATAGGAATTAAATTACAGTAAAAATAATTTTGGAGGGGAGCATGGAAGCCTGTAGGCAAATAACATCATAAAACAAACACAAATTAGATAATATTAATCATTTAGTATTCTCTGAAAGTTAACAAATTTGAATAGATTCATATTAAAAATCAACTGAACCTAACCTAACGTGGGAACCCACTGGCAAACGCATTTTAAGAATCAAATGAAAATTAAAAAAAAAGTTAAATGGCACCACCAGGTTGTAAATGTTTTAAAATAAGATAAATATAATAAAATCAAAAAAGTTAAAAATATAAAAAAATAATTTGAATGGGGAACGTGAGAGAACCTAACTAACCTATTTTTAATTTATATAGTAAGTACACAGGTACTCAGTGTACTTCCAGGTATAGCCAGTTAATGTTGAAAAATATTTATACAAAATAATCTACTAGAGTTCAATGAATTGAAAAAAAAGTTGTTTGAGAAACCTTGATGAAATAACACTAAACAAAAGAATTCGCTGGAAGCTAAATTTTGCAATACATATTAACTACAATCCAAAAACTAGGTATTGTTTACATTATATTAATACGAACAGTTATTATGATCAGAAGGGTATCACCATAATATATGTATTAGAAAATGTATAAAAATGAATGTAATTTATTAAGGATGCAAAAAAATTATATGAGAAGAAGGTCCTGCACAGACTCTACTATGTGATTGTAATTTATGAAGGATATAAAATAATGTTTAATTTAAAATAATATTTTGTTTGGCTGGGTTTACAGTCAATATTAAATTACAAACTATAA
This sequence comes from Sitobion miscanthi, assembly GCA_008086715.1. Lineage (NCBI taxonomy): Eukaryota > Metazoa > Arthropoda > Insecta > Hemiptera > Aphididae > Sitobion > Sitobion miscanthi. The sequence goes on along the minus strand of CM017797.1, from coordinate 79,361,917 downwards.
AGTCTAAATGCAAATAAAAACATAGTCAGATATCTGTTATAGTCTTTGTAAATATGTGCGGAAAAAAATTGGATTTAGTAAGATGTAAAAAAATTTGGGAAGAAAACCTTGAGAATTCTTCGACAATAGGATATTAAAACACAAAACTATATTATAAATTAAAACTATTGATTTTATACATTTTCTATTTACAAAAACCCATATTTATTGAAACCTCATAAAATCCTAATAAAATAACATTTTGTTATATTTTATAATTCATTATGGTAAAAACACCATTAATTAATGTTGGCTGTATTTAATTTTTTAATAACTATACTGGTACAACTCTAGCTGACAGTCTTTAATACCGTGTTAAAAACTATGATAATTAGTTAACGTCTAATTTCCTGTCCTATCATAACCTAACCTAATCTAACCAAATTAATAATATTTAAATATTTTCTTTCATTGTTATGTTTACAATATCGAATACCTTGATAGTTAGTAAGAAAAGATCATCGCAAAGCTCACGACCAGTGATAATAGTCGTCTATCATCACCATAGCTTCAACTAACCATAGGCTTACCTAACTAACCTTCTTATGACTTATTAGGACACTTTGAATAAAAAGATCCTGAGTTGCAGGTTGCCAAACTTAAGTGTTTGCTTATCAAGTTGAACTTTGATTGTTGACACCATAATTCATGCTATACAAATATTTCAATTCATAATTTGAAATCCCAGCCCTGTCCCCCACACTCTGATATTAAACGCCCAGCCCACCTTCATATTCTCTATGCAAAAAGTTAATTTAATACAAATTTGTAAATCAATGCACAGTCTCTCTATTGTATTAATATTTGTGATTTCATTAATTTTAAATATTTTGTGTAATTAAATTGGGCAAAACATAAGACAATATCATTTACACAAGACGGTAACTAACACAATAATACTTTGATAAAGTATATGATATAAGTACCTTCTATATTTTAATTAATCGTTTTTTTTTCCGGCACTTTATTGGTGGACGGCAGTTTTTACTACAGTCCCTCAACCAACTGAGGCAACCTTGAGGCATTTCCTTTTAAGAATTAATTTAATCCACAAACATAACTCATAATTCGAGAGTTTGTAACTAATACAATCATAATATAATATTTGTCTAGTACATTTCGTAATATTTTTTTATCATATTTACAGTTGGTGAATTATTAAGTTTGTATTCCTATTATTGTTCGAACACGGTCGCGTTTTAGCGCAACCGCAGTTTCGGCATACGCCCTCAAAGCTGCGCTTCGGATGCCGAATCTCTCGAGGTGGCTTAACCGCTCCCCGGCCGTCCTCGACCGGGGAAGACCTCACCATATAATTTTATTATTTTTTTATTTTTTGTATTATTACCTGTACTTGGTATTATTAGTTGTAACTATATATTGGTTTTGTATTCATCATTTTTTATTACATGAACCATATTATGTTCATTGATTTGTTTTTTCAGTTATAATCTTTTAGTGTATTGCTATGCACTTGTTCATGTAATATTATGAGGACAGGTGATGACATTTTGGCGTATGTATACTGATTAGCACCCTGCATTGCTGCTTTGTATGTGTTTCACATGTTTATTGTTAACATGTGTTCTTACACTGATTTATATTATGTATTACTATTTGGTCATCAATCATATTCGTACCTTTAGGTATTGTTTTTTTTTCAAATATTTTGTTTCCTATCGTTAAAAAAAAATGTACACCACAGGTAAGGCGCATATGTGACCAGCAGCTATGGATTTCATACATCCATCTACTTCGGACTTTCATCCTTTGCTACGTCATGCGTCCGGTTCTACGTCACTGCATGTGAGGTATAGCCTCACGGGGGGAGTATGTTCAAACATATAGACGCGTTTTCACGCCACCACAGTTTCGGCATACGCCCTCAAAGCTTCGCTTCGGAAGCCGAAGATCTCGAGGTGGCTTAACCGCTCCCCGGCCGTCCTCGACCGGGGAAGACCTCACCATATAATTTTATTATTTTTTTGTATTATTATCCTGTACTTGGTATTATTAGTTGTAACTATATATTGGTTTTGTATTCATCAATTTTTTATTACATGAACCATATTATGTTCATTGATTTGTTTTTTCAGTTATAATCTTTTAGTGTATTGCTATGCACTTGTTCATGTAATATTATGAGGACAGGTGATGACATTTTGGCGTATGTATACTGATTAGCACCCTGCAGCATTGCTGCTTTGTATTGTGTTTCACATGTGTTTATTGTTAACATGTGTTCTTACACTGATTTATATTATGTATTACTATTTGGTCATCAATCATTATTCGTACCTTTAGGTATTGTTTTTTTTTCAAATATTTTGTTTCCTATCGTTAAAAAAAAATGTACACCACAGGTAAGGCGCATATGTGACCAGCAGCTATGGATTTCATACATCCATCTACTTCGGACTTTCATCCTTTGCTACGTCATGCGTCCGGTTCTACGTCACTGCATGTGAGGTATAGCCTCACGGGGGGAGTATGTTCAAACGTATAGACGCGTTTTCACGCCACCGCAGTTTCGGCATACGCCCTCAAAGCTTCGCTTCGGAAGCCGAAGATCTCGAGGTGGCTTAACCGCTCCCCGGCCGTCCTCGACCGGGGAAGACCTCACCATATAATTTTATTATTTTTTTGTATTATTAATCTGTACTTGGTATTATTAGTTATAACTATATATTGGTTTTGTATTCATAAATTTTTTATTACATGAACCATATTATGTTCATTGATTTGTTTTTTCAGTTATAATCTTTTAGTGTATTGCTATGCACTTGTTCATGTGATATTATGAGGACAGGTGATGACATTTTGGCGTATGTATACTGATTAGCACCCTGCAGCATTGCTGCTTTGTATTGTGTTTCACATGTGTTTATTGTTAACATGTGTTCTTACAATGATTTATATTATGTATTACTATTTGGTCATCAATCATTATTCGTACCATTACGTATTGCTTTTTTTTCAAATATTTTGTTTTCTATCGTTAAAAAAAAAATAATGTACACGGAAATCCGTCGGAATGGGACGACTCATTTCTATCGTGATACCTGATGTGTGACCTCCCCAACTTTCTGTCGTCGTGTATCGCGTGTATTGTTGAAATAGGCGTAACTAGGGGGGGGCTTGGGGGGGGGCTTCAGCCCCCTCAGAATTTCTTATAGTCCCTCCAAATTTTTTGGGTAAATGTATGTCAGTATGTGCCTAAAAACATTTTAGTATTAACTTTATTTTTTCCCGCAATGTCAAAAAATATAATGTAGGTATCATAAAAACAATACCCATATAAACAATAAATAATTATCTAATAAAAATTAAATGTATATAATATTGTGTTTATAAGGTTTTTTATAATATTTATATTATTATGGCTAGACACTTGATAGTTTTCATAACACTATCTAAGACCTGTATTTATGATTTGGTTTTAGAACAGTGGATTTACCTTATACATTTAAATCTATTTTTAAACATAGGTACATTATTGAATGGACTCGTGTGTGATTATTTTGTTTTAGATTCTAGACATGATAATACTAGTTACACGATAACGTCGATAACATAGATATTGTATTTATAAAGTTATAAAAATCAGGGAGAAATAATTTGTACATATTATTATTTTATAATGATTAATTAACGAATAGTAGACAGTTGTAGTCAGAGTTGGCGGTACTGAAATAAAATAACGCAGAGTTCGGAATTAATAAAACCAGCAAACCGAGTACAATTATTCTTTATTACTAAAGATTTGAACGAATTGTTCGAGTTTACGAAATTAATTTAGTAATTATAATTAGCCCCCCCCCCCCCTATTATAAAGGGCTAGTTACGCCTATGATTGTTGATATTATCATCAACGAATTGATTACGTGCACTTATAATTGTGACCGCATGTTGCGTGCTGTGGATCATATTATGCACCGTACGACTGCAGCTTTTAGTTTGCGTAATTGTGACCCGTTGGTCCTTGTAGGTTGTGTAGCATGGGTATCGTATGTACCTCCAAACAATTCGTTTCCATATGTAGTTTTCGACGGAGGTGGTCGACCGCGACGCCCTGTCACGTCCATTCACGAACGTACCATGTACCATGTAGCGTTGGTCTCGTGTGTTTCACGGTACCTTGGTCGTCAATCGCACTCGTTGTTATGTCCCGCCTCATTGTATTTTGTACTTCGATTCGTTCCACGTCTGCGGGACCCGGGATAGGCCCGATACCAAGGTATGCAGTGCGGCAAATAATTGTCCACCGGAAAGTAATGAGTGGCATAATATTATGTCCACGGTGGCTTTATTACCATCTGACCAGTGCCGTGCCGCCACTAATATTGCGTGACACCAAAACCCTCGTGATGTGGCTGTCGCTGAATGTGCCGTTTGTTGTACCGTTGACCATTGCCATGCCGCCGTCGACCAGCCGTGCCACCGATTGTGTGCCGTCGCTAGCCGTTGCGTGCCGCCACTAATATTGTGTGCCGCCGCCAACCAGTGTGTGTCGGCGTAGGTGATTAGGAACACACTGGCCATCGCCAACGACACCGGACCAGGTTTTACATATATTTTGTATTGTCACACTTAATTGTATTATTATGTTATTTGTTGGGGCGCCCTTTTGTTTCGGTACTATAACCGCCGATTGTTTAAATATAATAATATATTGTTTATATTTTGGTGTCTCGAACAAAGCAAATTACATACAGGCATTTATTATTTGCAATTATATATTTTTTGGGTAACTCTTTCCGCTCCTGTTCCCAGCACAATCGCGAGTCGTTGCCGACAATCGCCAACTTCGTAGGATCGGTACAGGCGCAAACCATTATAATATATGTTATGATATTTATGGACGGCACTTGCACCATGGCCCCTCGATATGGTAATGTGGCGATCCGGTGCATCTCTTTGAGATAAATGATTAAATACTTAATCAAGTCTTCCAATTTACTAAACATTTATATTTTGTAGATAATTTGGGATAATTTGAAGAAAAATTTGAAATTGAAGAGAGACTGTGTGAAATAACAAAATATGTAGTGTGAAATGTACATTTGAACACCTGTTATAATGTATTATATTTAATTTTAGTTTTATAATGTACTATAATAAACATTTGAACATTTATTACAATATACGTATATTATACATAGATGTCAAGTATGATTTTTTTTTTTTGATAGTTACCTACCTACAACAATAAAGACACTTTATTTTTATATTTTGAAGCAATATATGTTTTGGACTATTTAGATCTATATAAACTAAATTTCAGTCCCGTAGTTTAGTATTTAAAGTTTGCATGATCAGAGTCGTGGAACTAAATATTTTCAGACTCTACTAGAATGTTGTAGTTAAATTAAACTATAATAGATAATGGGTATGTGGAATAACATTATCTAAACTTCTACGATAATTTGTTATGAATATAATATTATAATTAATAGCTCAAATTTAGCACTTTTACGGTACTTAATACATTTCCCTAATATTTTAACAGAAATTATGGAGCTAAAAATATAGAAATACCTATATTATGTTACGGTCCATAGTTCATAGTTTTGTTTCATTTATAATAATAATGCTTTTTAAAATACTTTTTCATAAATTAATATTTATTACAGTTGGCTTTTATGATTTGTTTGAACTATTAGTACGTATTTTTTTTGGAGATCCCTATTATTACAACACCGTTACCAATATGCGTCTCACTGTACCCCGGTTTCCACTACAGATAAATCATTACTTATTACCAGGGCTGTGAATTAAATGCATTTACATGCTTTTTTTGCTACACCGTGACCATATAAAAAATGGATTCGGCCAAAATCTTATTTTACATATTATTTTTTTTGGTTAGTTCATATATAATTGCATGTTTTCATAATTTCTTCGTATTTATGCTTATTTTCTTAAAATGTTTTTATATATTTCGGTTCATCCGTTAGAAAAATAAATAGGTACCTACCTACCAAGTGTGTAAATAAAGAATTTTTTTTTTGTAAACCAATTTGAATTATTATTTATTAATTTAAAAATTTTTAATAAGAACGTTTTCATTCAGTATTTTTTTGAATTTTGAGTGCATATTTTTGAATATTTCAGTGCATATATATTTCCTGTTTTTAGTGCATACATGCAGGCAAATATTTAACACTTTTTCATTGCATTAAATTCACAGCCCTACTAATTACTTTTACTTCCAATCATAATACCTACCACAGTTAATGTTAAATGTCAAATTGTCAACAATCAACTGCTTGTTCAACTTGATAACACTTAAGAGGATGTCACCATTTAGCGCACCATTTATTTCTCTCTCTGACCCACGCACAATCATTTTAGTGTTTTCTTAATCACACATTTGGTATGCTACGCGTGGGTCAAAAATAAGAAATAGTGCGTTGACATCCCAACCAGCAACAGATCTTTTTATTCTATCCTATAAGTCAAGGTTGTAAACCTATATCAACTGATAACGGTATAGTTTCAGCCAAACAGTCAAGTGGTCTCTGCAATTCAAGATCCTTTCCTACGTATTCGGCATTGTTAACATAACTATTCTACCTTTACACATTTTCTTCCCCCGTCTCTCACAGCTATATACAGTTCAGCCACTCTCATTCCACACCACCATATGATCGGTATTCTGTCTATCCATCTCTTCTTCAGCTAATCTTCTCGCCCCTCATTTCCCCCCTAAATTAACTTCTATAGCCACTCTCACTATCTCTTATCATACAGTGACCGAACCACCTAAACCTATTCTCTCTTGTTTTCACTACAATATGTACACTACCCTAAATTACCCTTAATTAATTAATTTCTTATTCTATCCTCTTTTGTACCCTAATACCTAACTTCATATTCTCATATCTGCTACTCACACTCCACTTACCTACCCTCCTAACCTTACAATTATTTTTCGTCTTTCCCTTTCATACACTAAATATTCTGAAAGCATGTTAAACTCTTTCCTTATCTTCGCCATATCACACACTTCCTATTCACTCAGTCTCTAGTTACCTATATAAGTCATCGTACTTGATTATAGGTGAAAATATTTAAATATCACTGAGCGAATTCCCTACGCAAAAGAATTACTTAAAAAAATATCATACCTGACCAATTTTCTAATTTTATCACAACTTTATTGATAGCCAGAATAGAGTTATACCAGTATAGGTAATTACAATAAATATAATTGAAAAGTGGCGGGCAATACATCTCCTGATCGATTAACAATAATAAAAAAAAATCTACCGAAAAATAAGAAATATAACCCATGCGTTGTAGATATTATATAAACCTACCAATAAATAATATTGATTTTTATTATAGGTATAGAGTTAGGATTTTAGATTCTGAGTGGAACGATGAATGTATTGATTTTACAATGATGTGTGTTTTTAAATTTTTTTTTTTATTTTTTTTTTTTGTGTCTGTGTACACGATAAGCAGTCGAAATTATGCTTCGATTTTCAACTTCAGTATCTTTTTCGATTGGAAAGTGAATATCGTTGGTGCATTAAGGAAGTCATAATTTAAAATATCCAGTAATTTTCAAAAGCGCCAAGAAAAACAAAAGAAAAATTAAGAAAAAACGGGACTTTTTACGCAAAATCGATTTTTCACAAAATTGAATTTGATTTTTGTTGTAACTTTAAAAAAAATGACCGTAGATACATGAAATTTTCACTGGTTATTTATATTTTCATTTTCTATACACGATAAAATTTTGAAAATAATTTGACTCTTTTTGAGCTGTTTACGGACATTGCCAGTTTTCATTATTTTAGTTTTTTTTTTTCTATAAATATCAATAAAATTTTATCTGTTGAGTAAAAAAGCTTGAAAATTTAATAGAAGGCTCCTAGGTTATTGTTTCAAAGGCAGATGAACAAATTAAAAATCCTTAGTCACAGTTTTTATTTATAAGCATTTAAAGTTCAAATCTTGACAAAATACAGAAAAATCACGAAAATTAGCAAATTATTTTCAGTTGAGAATTCATAAAAATTTTTCTTTTTAAATCTATGATTTGAAAATGTAATACAAGATTATCCATAAGTTTGTCTACCTTTATCAAAAATTAAATTTTTATGAGCATTTTAAATAATTAATATTTTTACAGCATTTGATATTCAATCGATTTCTCATTTAACGATTTTCTTATTTTAGGTATTGTAATTAAAAAACGAATGACTGTAGATACTTGAAAATTTCACTGAATGTTTATATTTTTATTTTCTATACACGATAAAATTTTCCAAATAATTTGACTCTTTTTGAGCTGTTTACGGACATTGCCAGTTTTCAATTTTTTTAGTTTTTTTTCTATAAATATCAATAAAATTTTATCTGTTGAGTAAAAAAGCTTGAAAATTTAATAGAAGGCTCCTAGGTTATTGTTTCAAAGGCAGATGAAAAAAATTAAAAACCCTTAGACACAGTTTTTATTTATAAGCATTTAAAGTTCAAATCTTCATAAAATACGGAAAAATCACGAAAATTAGCAAATTATTTTGAGTTGAGAATTCATAAAAATTTTTCTTTTTAAATCTAAGATTTGAAAATGTAATACAAGATTACCCATAAGTTTGTCTACCTTTATCAAAAAAAAAAATGTCTACAAGCATATCAAATTAAATTTTTATGAGCGTTTGAAATTCATATTTTTACAACATTTGATATTCACTTTGATTTCTCATGTAACGATTTTCTTATTTTATTGTAATTAAAAAACGAATGACTATAGATACTTGAAAATTTCACTGAATGTTTATATTAGCATTTTCTATATACCATACGATTTTGAAAACTTTGAAAACTTGGGTAAAAAAGCGTGAAAATTTAATGCAAGGCTCCTGATATATTGTTACAATAGCAGTTGAAAAATATTAAAAATACATAGGCACAATTTTTTTTTTGTAAGGATTTTAAGTTCGAATTTCAACAAAATTTATAAAATGTTCAACTTTTATAGCTAAGGATTGAAAATTGATAACAAGGCTCCACGTAAATAGGTTATATATAAATTACTTTATGCACAATAATATCATCAAATATACTTAGTAACATCATAGTCCGACTGACCGTTTTCGCTCAGAATCGTTTTTCTTATACAATGATATTATATCATTGAATTCAAATTTAACACCATCCATTACAGTGACCCACTTGTAACCTACTGTACAGCAGAGCGACATTCACTTACCCACCTTTTTAAATGTTGTATTCAAGGATTTATTAGTTTTATACCTAACGAAAATTAAATTTATTCACAAGTCAGTTATCAACTAGAACTCGACTACCGGCAAAATATTGTGCTCTTTGATGTTTTTTAATTTTTATTTTAATAGTTTATACACGGATTTATTACTATAACTAATTATAGTAGGTGTAGTTAAATTCAATAATTTACAAATATTATACCAATTAACTAAATAAAAACTTTTGAAGCATTGTGTTAAAGTAAACAAGAGATAAATAGGATTACAATGCATTACAATTATGTAATGTACCTTTATGTGAAAAATAAACAAAAATTAAAATAATCGTAACACTCATGTTCATGTTTTACACTATTAAAATAGGTACACGAGTATATAATTATATTAGGTATTCATAAGCGTCCACATGGGTGGTAAGGATAGACAGTTGACAGTTGACTATAGGTACTCCTTGAAAACTTTTGTATTTTAGGTGTGCAGCAGTATACGTAGGTGCCAATGATATAGATATTAAGTGGAAAAATAAAAGTTACGTATGTTAAGTGACATACCCTCAATGCTTAAATTAAACTTCAGGTTTGGGAAAAAAATGTACCAGTAATAAATGGTTATGGTATTAAAGAACTTTTTTCTGCGCAGATTAAAGTTCTGCGCAGAATTTAAGTTCTGCGCAGATTAAAGTTCTGCGCAGATTAAGTTCTGCGCAGATTAAAGTTCTGCGCAGAATTAAAGTTCTGCGCAGAGTTAAAGTTCTGCGCAGAAAAAAAGTTCTGCGCAGATTAAAGTTCTGCGCAGAGTTAAAGTTCTGCGCAGAATTAAAGTTCTGCGCAGATTAAAGTTCTGCGCAGAATCCGGATAACCGGTTATACCTTTTTTTTTTTTTTTTTTTGGAGTTGCATCACTACATGGAGGCCGGACTGTTTTCACATTACTTGGCCTCCATGCAGCATCGTTTATTGACATAAAAAATATATACAATTTACATTTATGGTTTCGGCTCGCATGGAATGTGGTACACCTTCCTTAGCGATCGCTAGTAAGTATGCGTGTACCACAGACCATGATGCCTTACAATAAATTATTACAATGGCTGGAGCCGATTAGTGTCAGCAGGGGCTGCCGTGCTGACACCTTACATAGATTATATAGTATATGTTATTTGGATGCGTATTCCATGATCCTGCCCCTTTCCGCAGCGATGAGGTCCACAGGAGGCATGCCGGCTAGGAGGAATGCTGCCTCGTCTGAGACCGTCCTGTAGGCTCTGATGACTCTCAGCGCGGCTTTCCTCTGTGGTCTCCTGAGGTTGGTCCTGAACTTGGCCCTGTTGTTCGCCGAAGGTGACCACACCGGGGCGGCGTAAAGTAGTTGGCTCTCTACTACCGACATCAGTAACCGCCTTTTCCACTGCCCTGGTCCACTGATGTTGGGCATGAGCCTGGACAGGGCTAGCGCCGATGAGGTCGCCTTCTTGGCCACCGTCTCCACGTGCTCCCCAAACGAGAGTCGCGTGTCCAGGATGACCCCTAGGTACCGCAGGTGTTTGCTGCAGGACGATCGGGAAACCGCCGATGGTGAGCCGAGGGGGGTTGTAGATCCTTTTATTGGTTAGCATCACCGCCTCCGTTTTATGGTGAGCCAGTTGGAGTCCGTGTTCGCTCATCCACCCGTCGACGCTCTGCAGTACAGGTTTAGTAGATTCTCCAGCTGCTCGCCCGTTCTGGCCACCCCAACTACGGCTAGGTCGTCTGCAAATCCGACTAGGTACACCCCCAGAGGGACGTCCATGTTCAGAAGGTCGTCGTATACGACGTTCCACAAGGTAGGGCCCAAGACCGAACCCTGGGGAACGCCGCACGTGACAGCCTTGGGAACCCTCTGGTCGCCAACGAGAAGCACTCTATCGGATAACCAAGACCGGATCATAAGGACGAGGTATTCGGGCGTGTCCTTCTTCCTTAGAGCTTCATCAATGACAGTTTCATATCTTCCCTTCCCTTGGATGCCAGTCTGGTGGAGCCGTCGCCGAATTTTTTCATCACCAACTTGTACGGTTTTCCCCAGGGGCTTGTGTCAACCGAAGCGCAGAGGTCCTTCCACCCCTGTTCTTTGGACTTCCTTATTTCCCTCCGAAGATTCCTTCTGGCCTCAGCGTAATTTGTCCTTGCGTCTAGAGAGCCCTCGGGTCCTCGTCCCCTCAAGCAAGATTGGAAAGTTCTGCGCAGATGGAAAGTTCTGCGCAGAAAAAAGTTCTGCGCAGAAAACAGTTCTGCGCAAATTAAAGTTCTGCGCAGAATTTAAATTCTCCGCAGAGTTAAAGTTCTGCGCAGAAAAAAGTTCTGCGCAGAAAAAAGTTCTGCGCAGAATTAAAGTTCTGCGCAGGATAAAGTTCTGCGCAGAAAAAGTTCTGCGCAAATTAAAGTTCTGCGCAGAGTTAAAGTTCTGCGCAGAAAAAAAGTTCTGCGCAGAGTTAAAGTTCTGCGCAGAAAAAAGTTCTGCGCAGAAAAAAGTTCTGCGCAGATTAAAGTTCTGCGCAGGATAAAGTTCTGCGCAGAAAAAGTTCTGCGCAGAGTTAAAGTTCTGCGCAGAAAAAGTTCTGCGCAGAATTAATGTTCTGCGCAGAGTTAAAGTTCTGCGCAGAGTTAAAGTTCTGCGCAGAAAAAAGTTCTGCGCAGAGTTAAAGTTCTGCGCAGGATAAAGTTCTGCGCAGAAAAAGTTCTGCGCAAATTAAATTTCTGCGCAGAGTTAAAGTTCTGCGCAGGATAAAGTTCTGAGCAGAAAAAGTTCTGCGCAGAGTTAAAGTTCTGCGCAGAAAAAAAGTTCTGCGCAGAGTTAAAGTTCTGCGCAGAAAAAAGTTCTGCGCAGAGTTAAAGTTCTGCGCAGAAAAAAAGTTCTGCGCAGAAAAAAAGTTCTGCGCAGAAAAAGTTCTGCGCAGAAAAAAAAAGTTCTGCGCAGATTAAAGTTCTGCGCAGATTAAAGTTCTGCGCAGAATCCGGATAACCGGTTATACCTTTTTTTTTTTTTTTTTTTGGAGTTGCATCACTACATGGAGGCCGGACTGTTTTCACATTACTTGGCCTCCATGCAGCATCGTTTATTGACATAAAAAATATATACAATTTACATTTATGGTTTCGTCTCGCATGGAATGTGGTACACCTTCCTTAGCGATCGCTAGTAAGTATGCGTGTACCACAGACCATGATGCCTTACAATAAATTATTACAATGGCTGGAGCCGATTAGTGTCAGCAGGGGCTGCCGTGCTGACACCTTACATAGATTATATAGTATATGTTATTTGGATGCGTATTCCATGATCCTGCCCCTTTCCGCAGCGATGAGGTCCACAGGAGGCATGCCGGCTAGGAGGAATGCTGCCTCGTCTGAGACCGTCCTGTAGGCTCTGATGACTCTCAGCGCGGCTTTCCTCTGTGGTCTCCTGAGGTTGGTCCTGAACTTGGCCCTGTTGTTCGCCGAAGGTGACCACACCGGGGCGGCGTAAAGTAGTTGGCTCTCTACTACCGACATCAGTAACCGCCTTTTCCACTGCCCTGGTCCACTGATGTTGGGCATGAGCCTGGACAGGGCTAGCGCCGATGAGGTCGCCTTCTTGGCCACCGTCTCCACGTGCTCCCCAAACGAGAGTCGCGTGTCCAGGATGACCCCTAGGTACCGCAGGTGTTTGCTCAGGACGATCGGGAAACCGCCGATGGTGAGCCGAGGGGGGTTGTAGATCCTTTTATTGGTTAGCATCACCGCCTCCGTTTTATGGTGAGCCAGTTGGAGTCCGTGTTCGCTCATCCACCCGTCGACGCTCTGCAGTACAGGGTTTAGTAGATTCTCCAGCTGCTCGCCCGTTCTGGCCACCCCAACTACGGCTAGGTCGTCTGCAAATCCGACTAGGTACAACCCCAGAGGGACGTCCATGTTCAGAAGGTCGTCGTATACGACGTTCCACAAGGTAGGGCCCAAGACCGAACCCTGGGGAACGCCGCACGTGACAGCCTTGGGAACCCTCTGGTCGCCAACGAGAAGCACTCTATCGGATAACCAAGACCGGATCATAAGGACGAGGTATTCGGGCGTGGTCTTCTTCCTTAGAGCTTCATCAATGACAGTTTCATATCTTCCCTTCCCTTGGATGCCAGTCTGGTGGAGCCGTCGCCGAATTTTTTCATCACCAACTTGTACGGTTTTCCCCAGGGGCTTGTGTCAACCGAAGCGCAGAGGTCCTTCCACCCCTGTTCTTTGGACTTCCTTATTTCCCTCCGAAGATTCCTTCTGGCCTCAGCGTAATTTGTCCTTGCGTCTAGAGAGCCCTCGGGTCCTCGTCCCCTCAAGCAAGATTGGAAAGTTCTGCGCAGATGGAAAGTTCTGCGCAGAAAAAAGTTCTGCGCAGAAAAACAGTTCTGCGCAAATTAAAGTTCTGCGCAGAATTAAAGTTCTGCGCAGATTAAAGTTCTGCGCAGAATCCGGATAACCGGTTATACCTTTTTTTTTTTTTTTTTTTTGGAGTTGCATCACTACATGGAGGCCGGACTGTTTTCACATTACTTGGCCTCCATGCAGCATCGTTTATTGACATAAAAAATATATACAATTTACATTTATGGTTTCGTCTCGCATGGAATGTGGTACACCTTCCTTCTTTAGCGATCGCTAGTAAGTATGCGTGTACCACAGACCATGATGCCTTACAATAAATTATTACAATGGCTGGAGCCGATTAGTGTCAGCAGGGGCTGCCGTGCTGACACCTTACATAGATTATATAGTATATGTTATTTGGATGCGTATTCCATGATCCTGCCCCTTTTTCGCAGCGATGAGGTCCACAGGAGGCATGCCGGCTAGGAGGAATGCTGCCTCGTCTGAGACCGTCCTGTAGGCTCTGATGACTCTCAGCGCGGCTTTCCTCTGTGGTCTCCTGAGGTTGGTCCTGAACTTGGCCCTGTTGTTCGCCGAAGGTGACCACCGTGCGCGGCGGCGTAAAGTAGTTGGCTCTCTACTACTGACATCAGTAACCGCCTTTTCCACTGCCCTGGTCCACTGATGTTGGGCATGAGCCTGGACAGGGCTAGCGCCGATGAGGTCGCCTTCTTGGCCACCGTCTCCACGTGCTCCCCAAACGAGAGTCGCGTGTCCAGGATGACCCCTAGGTACC